>JARVGV010000713.1:6554529-6567910 GCA_031762435.1 Hypsolebias longignatus
CCCCCCCCCCCCCCCCCCCCCCCCCCCCCCCCCCCCCCCCCCCCCCCCCCCCCCCCCCAAAGCGGCTGCGCTGTCTGAGCGGTGCGCAAAGTGCGGTTCGTGGACCCGCGCGGGGACGCGCGCGCGCATTAAAACGCATTCAGAGCCACAAGTGGCCGCGATGCGAAGGAGTCACGCGCGCGTTTAAAGTTTGTCCGCGAGCTTCCGTCTGATCGGAACCACCTGCGCCAGAGTCCGGACCGGGCGGCGCAGAACCGGCTGCTGCAGCGGAGCTCCGTGCGTGTCTGCAGGAGGAGTCGTCCTCCTCCTCCTCCTCCTGCAGACAAAACGCACCTCCTCCGCTGCGGCTCGAGCACGGACACACATCCGGAGCTTACCGCCAGGCGCCTCCGGTCCGCGTCCCGCATGGCTCCCCGCAACCGGACCCTGTGAGTGCGCGCGGAACCCGCTCCGCTGATGCGCCTCCCTCCGCTCTCTGAGTGCGTGTGAGCGTCACAGGAGGAGAGGAGGCTTCCAGCCCACACAGCTCTCTCCAGAGCGCTCAGCCTCCACAGCCTCATCACTTGACCACTCCACACACACACACACGCATCCACCGTGCGCCTGGAAGCGCGCGCACACCTACACAGAGAGGTGCCATTAGCATTTCTGCCACCTGAAGCTCCTGGAGCGCGAGCACCTGTGACTCACGTCCACAAGAAGTCCACGTGACGTCCAAACCAAGTGTCCGAATGAGACAAGAATGAAATGCGAAGAATTCTGCGGCGACATCACGAGAAGTTTAATCCAATGAGGAAGAAACGACCAGTCCGAGGCTCTCTGAGGTCCTGGCCTTGACCCGGCTCGCTCTGAGGTCCTGGCCTTGACCCGGCTCGCTCTCAGAGGTCCTGGCCTTGACCCGGCTCGCTTTGAGGTCCTGGCCTTGACCGGATCGCTCTCAGAGGTCCTGGCCTTGACCGGATCGCTCTCCTTGTCCCGGACTCTGCGGCCGCTTTCAAACAGATTTGGAAAAGTACGCGGTGACTTTCGGAACGAAGTAATGGTGGTCAACTGTACTGTAGAGGAAAAGGTCAAAAACCGTGCCCTCATTGGACCTTTACAGCGCTCACGTCGACTAACCCGTGCAGCAATCATAGCACGGAGCGGACGAGCAAAGACCTTGACCTTGACTTTACAGCTAGAGTAATAGTGATGATGCACATCTTCAATACGTTTCACTAAATTGTCTTAAAAGCATACGAAGTTATAGGTGGGACATGCAAAGAGCTTGTATGAAGTTTGACCTTGATTTGTGACCTTGACCTTGAAGCTGAGGTAATGAAAGTGTATGCAACACTATCTAGTGATGTTGCGTACATTCCCTTTAAAAGGATCAGAAGTTATAGGCAGGACAGGCAAATGCCTTGTATGACATTGACCTTGATTTGTGACCCTGACCTTCAAGTTGGGGTGATTTAAAACTCTATGCAACACTCCGTCTAGTGGTGTGCATACATTCAGGCAGTTTCATTAAATTACCTTAAAAGGATCCAGAGTTATAGGTATAATATGCAAATACCTTGGATGAATTTTGACCTTGATTTGTGACCCTGACCTCCAAATTTATGATTCTTGATCTAGTCATGATGCACTTCAAGAAGTTTTGTTAAATTATCTAAAAGGATCAGAAGTTATAGGCCAGACATGCAAAGACCTTGCATGACTTTGACCTTGATTTGTGACCTTGACCTTGAAGATGAAGTGTATGTGACAATCTGTCTAGTGATGATGCATATCTTCAAGAAGTTTTGTTAAATTAGCTTAAAGGAATCTGAAGCTAGAGGCGGGACCCATAAAGACCTTGCATGACTTTGACCTTGTTTTTATTAATCTTGGCCTTAAACCTGTAGTGATGAAAGTGTACATGAGACTCTGTCTAGTGACGATGCGCATTCTCAAGAAGTTTCATTAAATTATCTTGAAGGGATCGGTATTTGGAGGCGGGACGCAAAGAGACCTTGCATGACTTTTTGATCTTGATTTTTGACCTTGAAGCTGAGATGATGAAAGTGTATGTGAGACTGTCTGGCGATTATGTGCATCTTCAAGATGTTTTGTTAAATTATATCAAAAGGATCTGAAGTTAGAGGTGGACGCAAAAATCCCCTGCATGGCTTTTGGCCTTGATTTGTGACTTTGACCTTGAAGCTGGGGTGATGAAAGTGTATGCTTCAAGAAGTTTTCTTAAATTATCTTGAGTGGATCAGAACTAATGGATGGGACAAAGGAGAGTTTACGGAGACTCTTTAGAAATCCAAAGGATAGTTTTTGCACAGCAGCTGCCTATTTGAGGCTTATTTTTCAGTCTGTTCGTCTGCCTCTCATTAACCCGGCCGCCAAGGAGTGACTTACATAGATATGTGGTTACCACGGTGACCAGACCTTTTTTTTCCCCCTCAACTTCAACAATGCAGATTTGTCAAGAATTTGGGCAGCAGCTGCATTTTATTTTCTGGAACGTTCTCAGATGTTTATAACGGCGCGTTTCGTTTGTGGTTTCCATCTTTGATTGGCGTCACAATGAAACGGACGATGGCGGCTGACTGACGGGTGGCAGACGTTGTTAGCACAACATTTAGCCTTCAGGACCCAGAGAAGAGATTTTTCTTGGAGCGCATGCAGCCTCTGGGTTTGACTCGGTTCGTCAAAGGGTCTGGGTCTGGGGTCCTCGTTTATCCGCGTCCCAGTCCCAAAGACTGGTTCCTCCCAAAGATCCGGTCCCGCGGCACATCCTCGGACTGAAATCACTAAAAGAACCACACTCAACCTCGTCTGAACATCCAACACGTTGGCCCTAAAAATGATGCTGTCGTGCAGGTGTCAAACTGAAGGCCCATGGGCCACGAAGGGCCCTTGTTGTTATTTTGTCGGGCCCATTATTTATTTATTTATTTATTTATTTTGTTAAATCTGTGACAGATCAAGAGTCTTTCTCGTTTCCCGCTTTTAGCTATGGATTTGATCTTTTTGAACTTTTGCTACTTACTATTTAGCTTTTTTTATACAATTATACTAATTTTAGGTTTTTGTCTGCAATATACTGTATATTTTTTTTACGTTAAGTTATTTTCTACTGTTTAGCTTCTGTTTAAATTTTTTTGCTAAATTTAGCCTATAATTAAATATTTTTGATAATTTTAGCTTTGAGCTATTTTCTTGCTAAACTTGGCTACGTACAGTTTAGCAGAATTTGCTTTTTTGGTTATTGATAGTTTTAGCTTTATTATTGTTAATTACAGCTTTTTTACAGTTTAGCTAAATTTAGCTTTGAGCTACTGTTTCTCGTATTTTAGCTTCTTCAGACAGTTTAGCTACACGTAGCATTTAGCTACAGTTTCATAGATTTAGACTTTTAGCTATTGTAATAAACGTCAGCTAATTACCATTCAGTGTTCAGACCGTGTCCTCACATAAAATGTGATTTAATCAATTTGCAGTCGTAGCGGATGCTAACGCTGTTTCCTGTTCGGTTTGTTCGGAGCACGTCAACACCTCACCGTAGCTACATACCTGCTTCGTGTTCAGTCATGCACGCATGAACGTTTTGTTCTTAAACGTCTGCTCGGCGCACATTTAGTGACAGAAAGTTGGTTCTCTGACTCATTTACATAGGTAATGGTAGGGGTAGTGCTAAAAAAAAAAAAAATGTACGGGGGTGGAAAATATCCAGTCCTTCAGCAGCGTACAAAAGCAGCCGGGAGGAGAGACGTCGAGGGAAGGAAGGCAGAGAGGGAGATGTAGGTGTCAGGCTCCTGAAGCACTCTGAAATGATGGGTAATTACATTTCAAATTACCGATGAGAACAAGAATAAACTCGCCGGCGCTGGCGTGCACGGAAATTCATCAAGTGCTGAAATAGGTGTGCAGTCGGTAATCTCCAGAATTCTTGTTTGGGTGGCGCTGATGTACATGGCTGAAAAGAGTTCACCTCCCTGACAAACAAACCAGACGTGTTCCTGAGATTAAAGGGATCTCTGACTACTTGCACATTTTTCGCTCAAGGTTGTCGCTTTTATCTTATTGGCACAATGCATTCTGGAGCAATAACATACAAAGTACATGGGTTGCAGTAGACACTAAAGACACTATACTCAGGCGTACGTGGGTCCGCATGTACCGGATTGGAGCCGGACGCCTGCAGGGCACGTCCGTGCAAATCTAACTTTTTACGACTGCTAAACGCTAAACTGCCCGGCGATGGACTGTTTTGTATGTGACACCGGTGTATTAGATTTCCATTCTTCATCCCTGATCTGGCCTTTTCTTTTGTTTTGTTTTTTTTTTGCCAAAAGGCAGTGATCTCTTCCTCCTCCGTTGACGCCATGACTGAAATGGTGAGAAATGAAGGAATTTATCACGAGCGAATTAAACTCAGGTCCAGCGTGGCTGCGGGAGGGTCTGGAGATTTCCTGGTGGGCCGCCGGTCTGATGTGTGGGGCTGCAGGGCCAGCGCTCCCTGCTTTAAAAAAAATGTTGTTAGAAAATTTTATTAATAACATATAAACACAGAACACAGCTGCCAGCTCTCGTTCCCACACCCCCCCAAACCTGTTAATCAATCCAGTAGGCGTGTCAGCAAATGACCAATCGGCGACCTCAATTTGTGCCAAAGGTAAACGCCCCTTGCCTGTGGAGCTGACTACAACCGCTCAGAGTGGACGTTTGAGTATGATGTCTGAACGCTCTGCGGATGGTGCGCACAATTTCTGCGCAGCTGACAGGACGCCCTAGTGTACCCTGGCCTTTTAACACAAGAAGTTAAAGCTAAAATTTACATTGTGTAATAATTAAAATTATTAGACCTAATAACATTATGCACAATATATTGCTCAAAATTATCATACTTGATCAAATTTTAGTATGTTAGCTCTGTAGCTAATGCCTTATGTATGTTAGCTCTGTAGCTAATGCCGTATGTGTTAGCTCTGTGGCTAATGCTGTTTGTTTGTTAGCTTTGTGGCTAATGCCGTATGTATGTTAGCTCTGTGGCTAATGTCGTATGTATGTTAGCTCTGTAGCTAATGCCATGTGCATGTTAGCTCTGTGGCTAATGCCATATGCATGTTAGCTCTGTGGCTAACGCCATACGTACGTTCTGCAACTGGCCCCATATGTACGTTAGTTCCGCGGCTGGCATCGTAAGTATGTTAGATCTGCGGCTAGCTGCGTATGTACGGTTAGCTCTGCATCTAACATCGTATGTATGTTAGCTCTGTGGCTAATGCCATGTGCATGTTAGCTCTGTGGCTAATGCCGTATGTACCTAAGCTTTATGGGTAATGCCGCATAGTACATAAGCTCTGGGGCTAATGCCACACAGTGTTTATTCATGAAACTATTAAGTAAAATTGGAAAGTAGCTCAAAGCTAAAAACTTGTAAATTTATTTATTTAATATTTATTTATGTTTAACAGCTCAGTAAAATACATCAGAATGTAGTAAATGGCTTCTACTTTATTTAAACTATTCTGGGGGAGGAGCCCCAGATCCCCCCACCCCACCCACCATGAGTGTGTCCACTGTCCACCCCTACATTACAAATGCTTCTGACACCAATGGCCACTGTGTTGTTGGAGCCAAAAGCCACTGTCAGCACTGGGGGCTGAGCACCCCTAAAGATTAGAATCTAGAATTGCCCTTGGTGGGGACGTATCACAGCATGTAATACTGTATGTCCATCCATCCATTATCTTTACCTGCTTCTTCCTTTTTGGGTCACTGGTACCATGTGTAGCACTGTGCAAGAGGTGGGGGACATGCTGGACAAGTCTCCAGTCCTTTACAGGAACACATAGAGAAAAAGGACACAAACAACCATTCACTCTTTCTCTCACCTCGAGACAATTTAGAGTTATCAATCAATCTAACATGCATGTTTTTGGTCTGTTGGAGGAAACTGGACTAGCCAGAGAAAACCCACACATGCACGGAGAGAACATGCAAACTCTAACCAGAAAGAACCCGGTTCAGGATTCAATCCGGCACCCTTCTCTCTGAGGGACAACAGCTCTGAGCCACTGTGCTGCCCGATTACCAAAATATTTCTAAGCATCTTCAGTTCGGTTCACTTCAGTCTATTCAAAATAAATGAATATATGTGTGTGTATGTGTATAATGTTTTTTATTTTTATATTTTTTGTCCCAAACTCCAGATTTGGAAGCCAAAGCGTAAATGTTTTGGTCTTTCCGTGAAATTTTCCTCTCATTTTTACCGCTCGCTGGCTGACTGGTCAGATTGTTGCTATGGAATGTGGTGTGGGACAAAAGGAGTGGAGATCCAGAAACTCAGTGACCTCCTGGGGAGGCCTCCCCCCCCACCCCCACCCCTCACCCCATTTGTATCATTCTCTTTCCTCCACGATTCGGAGCCTGTTTTTCCTCTCTCGCCTTCTGGCTTTGATGTGGTGCTGGCCCAGGTACTTCTCCTCCTTCACATACATTCTCCTCCCAGAACAACACGGCACAGTCTCACAAACAGGAATGTGTGGGAATCTCCCCTCTGGCTACCTCTGTAACCTGCATCTGAAGCTGGTGAGGGGCCAAGAAGGCAGCAGACCCAGGAGACTGAATGCAAATAGCGGAGGAGCTCGTAGGCTGCCTGGCTGAGATCAAAGATCCTCTCCGCATAGCTCAACTCTACTAGACATGCATGAACAGCCTTCGCTTTTTTTTTTGTGCACACACACGGCCTTTTACAAGCGTGTGTTTTTCTAGGTGTGTGCAGCGAGTACACACGTGCTTGGGGGTGGGGGGGTGGGGGGGGGCTGGTGCGTCCGGGGCGAGCTGGATTTGTGGGGGTGCCAGAGCGCTCGTTTTAACATTTTCAAGGAATTTGCGCTTTAGGCGAACGAGTCACGCCAAATAAAATGACTTCCGACCTTGAAGGAAGCGGTTTCAAACAGGTAAATAAGATCAACTGAACTTTTTCCTTTTTTTTGTGCACTGTCGTTAAGTGAACAGACAATTAGAAACACCCTCTGTCTATCAGTCTGTCCATATTTATAGGTGCTATAAGCCAAAAAAATAATTGAGCTACCAACCTCTGTTTTGATGTGTGGCTGCATCTAAGCTAAAGAAAGGTCACTTCCGACAGTTTGGCTGCCACAGCAAAATCCAAGATGGCCCCCGCCTTGTATACGGTATATGGAAACCAGATACTCCAATCCATCCATCATCTTCTGCTAGTTCTAGAGTCAGGTCTTGAGGGCAGCAGCTCGAGAAGGGAGGGAGGTCCAGACATCTCTTTCCACAGCCACCTCTTCTGGGAGAACCCAGACCAACTGAGAGACGTAGTCCGTCTAACTCGTCTTGGGTCTTACTGTGTCTCCTCCCAGTTGGTCAGGTCCAGAGTACCTCACTTGGGAGGTGCCCAGGGAGCATCCTTACCAGATGCCCATACCACCTCCACCATTGGCCACTCTTTGGCTCCACCACTGTGCCTGGTGGTGGATAAAATTGTTTCCTCCATCCCTGTGTACCACCTTGGAAAAGGAAAAAAAACAAACCTACCTCTGTTCTTCTACAGAATAAAGCTCTTACCCACTTTAACATCTTGCACGAAAAATGATGAGGTTTACTTGCATTCCCTGTTCGATTCCAGTCCAGAACAACATTCATTGTAAAAAACTACATTATTCAAATCCCTCAGAGGAGACACTGATGTACTTTGTTTATTTAATCCAGTTAAAATAAACATTTCTGCAAAATACTTAAGATTAATGAAGTTAAATAGGGAAAATGTTGTTTGAATTAGTTGTAAAATGAAACAAGTACGTACTCGGCTCTGGGAACCTTTTGCAGTTCTAGCATTGAGTTCCTTCCAAGTCCTCCATGTAACCTCTGGATTTTTCGTTGATTCTTCGTGACCAAACATCGCCCGCTCCTTTAAGTTGGTTGGACGCTTGTGTCCACCCATCTTTAAACTGAATACATTCTCTTTTGGACTAAGGTTTGGGCTTTGACTGGACCGTTAACCAGTTCTTAAACCGTCAGACCATTGCTTCAGTGGTCGTCGTCCTATAGGAAGGTGAACCCCTGCCATAGTCTCAAGACTCAAACAGCTCAGTCTTTCTTCGTCTTTCTTTCCTATAACTCGACCAGTCTCCCAATCCCTGCTGATGAGTCCCCACAGCATGATTCTACCACCACCATGCTTTACTGTAGGGATGGGGGGTTCTTAGCAAGGTAAGAGATGGTAACTTTAGTCCTAAAATGCCTATAAGATTGAGTCTAGCCTTCTATGACTCCTGAAATATCGAATAACTTATGGATGAATTTATTCCTGAGGAAAAAATTTCAAATAATGCAAAATGTTTGTGTCTATTCAATGTCTTTGTCCTAGTGGTCCCATTGATGGATCCTGCTGTCTCCCCATCAGTGTTATCTTTGGCCTCCTGGATGTTTATTTGACTATTACCCTCAAATATCTAATATTTGGAAGTAGACCCTTGTAGTAGTGGCAACATCTTGTTGTAACTGGATTTAATGGTGCTCCTTGGTGTGTTCAGGGCTCTGGAATATGGTTTAAAGCATGAACCAGATTGACCACAACACCGAAGGTTTCTACTTCAGGTGCTCTTCTTCCAAACGTTCACTGCTCCGTCACCTGACTTTAAGTTGCAACTTTAACGACGGAGCTTAACGAACCATATCCGTCAAACTTTATTTTCCGGGACAGTGAAGAATTAAAGCCGTTGTAGTTCTGCCTCCATCTTGAATGGCGCCAACTCCCAAAAGCTAATCCGCTGCAGACCTAAAAGCAATGATTGGTTTCTGGGTGCTCCGTCCATCTGGTGATTCGAGATATTTTGCTAACAGCAAAGACAAGTAGACACGTCAAACACAGGTAAATACAAAGTACAGTATCGCCCTTTTCTCTTTGGTTGGCAGACGATGATAAAAAGCTTATCTGTTCCCGATTGTGGGGAAAAAACGATCGCATCTGTGTTATCTGATTAAATCTGTGTATTTGTACATGCAAGGTTTTATCGTCTTTGGACCCTGACCCCACACACAGTGGTACATACTAAACCAGAAACCCACTTTGGTCAAACAAACCTTTATCTCAGACATGGGCAACATATGGCCCGAGGGCCAAAAGTGGCCCTTGGACAATCTCCGTTTGGCCAACTTCACTGAAAATAACAAAAAACTTTTAAATAAACTTGTATTTTATCAATGAATATGAAGTCTAAATCAAACATCTTACACAAAAACATCAAAAAAACTTTTTGGATTAAGATGGGCTATAACTAGTTTTTCCAGAACTAGTTTTAACATTAAAAACTTAAAAAGCAAAAGTGTAATTATTTCATTATTGAACCTAACAAACATCTTATCACAAGAGGCAGTTTACTGAATATCTATATTCATAAAGAGACATTTTTTATCAAGCACTATGCTACAATATAAATTGCGAGATAAAGCCTTATTTATTTACCGTATTTTCTGGCGTATAAGTCACATCAGTAAAAAAAAAAATAGCATCATGAAGAGGAAAAAACAAATACGTTGCTTCAGCATGTAAGTCGCATTTATTATGCGTCACCGCCGACTTGTCATGTTTATATGCGTTTATTTAATGGTTATAACAGCTTCATTTCGCCTGGGCGGTGCCATCCATCCATCCTTCGCAGCCGGAGCTGCTCGCTCGCCAGCGTTTCTCCACCTCCACTGGTTGAGTGAAGTGAGTGCGGACGGGAGGACTCGCTGTTCGAAAATTAAAGTGTCAGTCAAAAATTGCATTATGAAAATGGGGAAAAAAGTATATAATCTCTTCAACATGTAAGTCGCAGGACTGACAAATCTATGCAAAAAAAAATGCAACTTATACGCTGGAAAATACGGTATTTATTTATCTAATTCTCCATGTTTTGAATGCTTTAAATATCTCTTGATAGAAAAGTTGCCCATCCCTGTTTCAGCTCATCAAATAAACATTTTCCCTCCAAACAGAGGTCCTTCAAAAAGCTATCCACAACAGGTAAGATATTTATTGTTCTTAAAACCTTGTCAAAAGGCCTGATCTCATTAAATAGTTTGTAAATACTCATAAAACAGAAAAACAACTGTTTAGTGGTTTCGTCTAAAGCTGGCGTTTATTAAATCACGACTCGTTGGTCAAAAGTTTCGTTTGCGCCGGACACTTTTACCTCTTTGTTCGAAACATTTTCAGTTGTGTTGACCCTTTCCGACTTGGGTCACGACAAACGAGAGGCTCACGACCCGTTCGGCCTCTCGGCTCCGTCCAGGAGATCGCCGCTCCTCGATCGACTTGACCGTTTCTTGCAGATTTTGAGCCTTAAATGTATCCGAGCCGCGTGTGCGAAGCTCGTGCACGAGAGGAGCGAAGACGAACACATGGGCCGCGTGGGCGTCTTCTGGCAAAAGAGCCGCTAACGTTCCCTCCTTCGGAACAAAAGGAAAGAAACGCAACGTTTTTCATATCTCCTGGTTTGAAAAAAAAAAAAAAACACGAGCTCGGACTCGATTCAGACGGTCGACGCCGCGGTTTCGCCGTCGAGCGGCCTCTTTTTTTATTGAATTTCCTGCTCGTCTGGAGCGACGTGGTGTTCCTTTCATAAGCTTTTCTCCCCCGGCGGAGGGGCCAAACGAAAAACTCATCCTGCGTTCCCTCTCACGTCGCTCCAGACAATATCTTCGTCAAACACTGCGGCCTTGACGGATCGACGCAGGCAGATCTGCAGAGCCATGGCAACAGTCGAGCGCCTGCTGACGAGAGGGGAGTGAACGCAAACTGTTAATTCCTGCAGGCTTCGAGAGACGGAGGTTTGATTGCAACAAACAAAAAGCAGCTCATTGTCTGCAAACGTTGTCAACGCTCATTGATGATAAAAACAATAAGCGCTTTTTTTTTTAACTTCACCTTCTACCTGAAAGCTTTTCCCTTTCACGTTTCGCCTCCAACACGTTTCCAGCTAAAGAAAAATGTAGCAGCAAGAAAAGTGTAGGGGGGTGAAATGTCACAGCGAAATGGCTCACAAACACACGCTCGCTCAGGACAAGAGTCCACAAAAGCCGAGCGTGGGTGGAAAGTGGTAGAGAGGAGGCAAAGCAGGCAGGTGACGAGGAAGAGAAAAGAGCCGCTCGCCGGCTTTTTACATCAGGTTCGACGCCGGGGCGCATTAGCCACAATCAGGGGGCGTCTGCAGCTCCAGACGGCTGAAAGTCTGACTTTTTACATACATAAGAGGAGAGGAAGACGGAAAAGTGCCTGAAAATTAGGGTGATTTTACAAAAATCACACTTTTCCTGCACAGACGTTTGAGGAAAATTCACACCTTTGTGCGTTTGAGTTTGATTTCTGCTCCATAAAAATGTTGGGATGTTGCGGAAACTGGAAATAAACTGATTTTATTTACAGTTTAACATAGAAAACCTATGAAATGTTAAAAGTAAAGAGTCGAATTATGTAAAGACGTAATAAAAGTACAGTACAGTAGTCCCTTATTACTTCACGGTTCGTTTTTCGTGGTTTTTCAAAATGAGATTGGACATGACACAGAGCCGCACGATAGGCATGGAATTTATATTTAAAATAAATTATTTTAAATGATTTGGCACCTGCTGCACCTGTGTGCGGCCCCTACTGCAGGATAAGCGCAGCTGCAGCTGATCAGCTGGTCTCCAAGCAGAGTGGAGGAGTGGGCGTGGCCAAGAAGGCTTGCAGGTGGCTGAGAACAGGAAGAACTGAAATCATGACATGCTGTGCTCTTTGAGCGTTTGGAGTTTAGATACATATATGCATATACATACAGACCCTTTCCAAATACTAATTAGAATATCATCAAAAAGTTATCTAACTTCCATAATTCCATTCAAAAAGTTCATATTTAACAGTTGATAGATTCAGGGCCCACAGTTTAAATGATTTAAAGTATTTATTTGTTTACTTTTACATAATTTGGGCTTCCAGCTCATGAAACCCACAAAAACAGGATTTCAAAAAATTAGAATACTGTGGAGAAATCATCCCAAATTTTGCATGGCATGAATGTTTTAAACTCACTGTGACATACTAATCATCTACTAAACTCAAAGCACCTGCACAGGTTTCCCCAGTTGTCATTAAATTGCTTCAGGTTGGTTCACTTGTCTCAGTTCAGTTCAAAATGGGGAAGACTGCAGACATAACAACCGGCCAGAAGACCATCATTGATACCGTCCATAGGATGGGTAAGACACAAAAGTTCATAGCTAAGGAGGCTGGCTGTTCACAGAGTGCTTTGTCCAAGCATATCAATGAAAAGTCTAGTGGGAGGGCAAAATGTGGCAGGAGAAGCTGCACCAGCAAAAGAGATGACCGTGGGCTTCAGCAGATTATCAAACAGAGAAGATCCCGAATCTGGCAGAGATCCAGAAAGAGTGGAATGAGGCAGGAGTCACAGCTTCAATAACCACCACATTCAGATGCATCTGGGAGATGGGCTACAACTGTTGGGTTCCTCGGTCCTCTTTTCCGTTGAAAGTAAATTGTGCCTTTCATTTGTAAATCAAGGTCCAAGGGTTTGGAGGAAGAAGGGTGAAGAACAGAGCCCATACTGCTTGAAGTACAGTGTGAAATATCCACAGTGGGTCATGATTTGGGGTGCAATGTCCGGTGCAGGTGTTGTAAGCTCGGCTTTCTTAAAGTCAAGGTCACGGCAGCAGCCTACCAGAATGTTGTACAGGACTTCATGATTCCTTCTGCTGAGGATTTGTATGGAGATGCAGATTTCATCTTTCAGCAGGACCTGGCCCCTGCCCCTGCCACCAGATGCACCAAAACCTGGTTTAATGCCCATGCCACAGTGCTTGACCGGCCAGCCAACTCACCGGACCTAAACCCCATTAAGAATCTATGGAGTATTCTCAAGAGGAAAATGAGGGGCACCAGACCCACAAAGAAGAGCTGACAGCATCAAGGGACTCTGGACTTCTATACTCCCATGCTATGCCACAGGCTGATTGCCTCAATGCCACGTCACATCGAGGCAGTGATTAAGGCAAAGGGATTCCTAACCAAGTATTGAAGATTGACAGATAGTTTTGAATGTACCACATTTTGATTGATTTGTTGTGATCCTAATTTTTTCTTTTTCTGCAAAAACTGAGTACCGGTAGTGTAGGCTGATGTCTTCACAGTATTCTAATTTTTTTTAAATCCTGTTTTCGTGGGTTTCATGAGCTGGAAGCCTAAGCAGGTCCAGATGAACTTCCACCTTATTTCTTAAGGTTGGCTGCTCATACCATCACAGTCCCTGTGTCCCACATCTTTAATCTGTCCATAAGACAAAACTCCATTCCAGATGCTTGGAAAACAGCCTTTGTTTCTCCTTTGCTG
>JARVGV010000713.1:6576955-6592284 GCA_031762435.1 Hypsolebias longignatus
AAAACGAACATAGTTCAATGATACAAGATATATATGTTGTGCCATTTTATGCAAAGTTCAAACATCATGTCAGTGGCACTTTAAGTAAGGTATAAAGGGCTCTACCTTATCGAAAGAAGTCATTTAAGGTCGTTCTGTTTCTGATACCTCCTCGACAACTGCCTATGGAAGTTTCACAGCCCTGTCCAGTTGGGAGAAGATTCAGGGGCAAATCTAGAACTCAACAGAGAGATCCTTTCTGGAATGGGAACAGATTGGGATCTGTTGCCTCCCCAACCCAACTACAGATAAGCAGCAGACAATGGATGAATGGATGGTAAATGTAGAGGAAATGGATTTCAGCTTACCTGTTTAAACCAGTCTTTTGCATCTGAGTCTCGTTACTTCATAAAAATCATCACTTTGGATTGTGCCATGGTGCTTCAAACCTTAAACTATTGAACACTGGTTTGGTCCGGTTCCAACACCATCATCTGGATGATGAATCCCTTAACATAGTCTTGTGATCTTTCACTTTTATATATACAAAAAAAAAAAGTGAATTGACATTAGATAACATTTAGAACCTCATTGTCGGCATATTCTCAAACGATTCATTGGGCTATTGTGCGGGCTAATAAAGGAAACTTCATTGCCTCTGTCTTTCGTGCAGCCTTGAGTATTTTCTACTGATTTCAGCTTGTATGTTACAGCTGAGGGGGAAAAAATGGCACCCCGTTTTATCCTCTGTGGCTTTGTGTCCAACTTAAGTGTTTTTTGCTTTTTTCCAAAGCAATTTTGATGAATGTTCCCTCTATTATAAAACGAGAAGACCAACGGTGCCGACGGCAACATATAATGCTAAGAAACACATGCTTGAGCTTACCATTGAATTCACCATATTGCACTTTCTTTTAGAGCATGCGTATTGTTTCCCTTAAGTGAGGATGCCAGAGAACAAATGCCAAGTTATGCTTTATTTAATATCGTCGGCAGAGTGGATTTCAAGCAGAGCCTGGCGATATTCGCGCTGTGATCTTAAGCAGCCTGGAAACCTATTGAAGACATTTCCCCTGAATGCATTTGCACTCTGCTTGCTTTCCCACGGCGGGGTGGTCAGCCGGTGTCCAGTTTCAGGTAGCCCGGCTGTTCCCAGAACATGAGCAGGCCAGGAGCGCTGGCCGGGACACTTTAGGATCAGTTAAATTCCCGGCATTCCTCACATAGTCCCTTTTGAGGGGAAAGCAAATAGAGAGGAGGGGGTTTATTGGCTGCCAACCACTTCCACACAGGCTGTATGAGGGGAAGCACATGGTGTGTTCCAGAGCTTATCACAAGATAAGTGAGGTACCAAGCGGGCCTGGAGTTGGGATCTTCATCACACACAAAGGCATTTCTTTTCTCGTTTATAGTTGGAGTCCCCTGATCTGACAGGAAGTGCTACTGCGAGGCTGACACATCCAAGGGGGTCCATCAAATTTGGAAACGGTTTGAAAAGCTAGAAACCCTTTTTCTGCAGAAAATGCACGTCCTAATTCAATTAGTCATGGCTGAGACCCTTCAAAGTCTCCGCGGGAACACACTAAAACTCACTGTGAGCCCATTCTTCTCCCAAAAGAGATGAGTGACCGGGGAAACTTGGGTTGTGTGTGGTCACTCAGCAAGGCTTCAGAATAAAAGCTTGAATTCTCAGGATTTCTAGTTTCTTTTAAGGGATTTTTACTTTAAATGAAAAGAAAAACACTCATAAGGAATGTCCCCATCCATCATCCAGGTGGCAGCTAGCGTCTAAATATAATGGATTTGTTTTGGATGGGAGGAACTTTCTCATTTATCAAGTCACGTTTTCTTTTTATTTACCCCTTGGAAGCTGCTCAGGCACCATTTCAGATGAAAGCTAACTCCACCTGCTGGATGGTGGGGCTTTAAACCAGCAGAAAGCTTTGAAAATAGATATCTGATGAATTTTCGGGAAATAATCGACTGATTAACCCAATTAAAAATGTCAGCCAGAGCCATTTAATCTTCTAAAGCCTAGCCAGTTTTATAGCTATCGAGCTAAAGTTTGGCACGTTAGCAGCTCATCTCATCGAGCAAGATCTTCCATTAGTGCGTCACAAATTAGGTGGGTTTAAATTTTGACCAAATGGTTTTGAGAGATAAGATCTTAGCATTTTATTAACTGAATGCTAGACCTTCAGTCCTGTTCAGCTACTCTGAGACACTTCCTTTTTAGAGATATGGTTCTGTTGGATGTGTTGGCTTTTTTTGTTTGTTTGAAGCAGTGTTGGATTTTTTTAAATGAACAAATTCGAAAAGTTGTACCTTCTTGGGTTACGATCGGAGAGAAAGAAAACCATTTTAACTCTTCCAACTATCTCTTCTCAGACATTATGTGTTCATTACTGTTAAGACGAGATAAAAGCAGCGGCTGCTTCTAACTGATATGTAGCACCTGTAGCACTTCTGAGGCCCTGCGTATAAGAGTGAAATGTGAAAGTCAGGGCCAAGTTTCACAGAGACAGTTCCTGCAAAGGTTACCCCAATACCATGTACTTCTAATAAAACAATTATCTCACAGGGCTGGTAATTTCAAGGGAGTGTCCAAAATGTCTGTTTCCTGTTGTCCCCATGACTTTACAGACTCCCTGTCTTGTTGTTTAAAGTTTGAACAGGAATTCATGGCAAATTTTCTTTCAAAGTAGTCGAGTTGTCACTAGTGCCATGAATGATTTTAAATTTAGTTTCCCATAAATTTCTAGAGAGCTAGAGCTGCATTTTGACACCTGCAGAGGAGCTCTGACAGAAAACATTCAGGGCTAAAACTGTCCAGCCAAACTAACCCAACTCAACTAACCAACCAACTAACCAAACCAGCCAAACAAAACCAAATCAACTAACCAACCAACTAACCAAATCAGCCAAATCAACTCCACTAACCAACCACCAAACAAACCAAACCAGCCAACCCAACCCAATTAACCAAAATCAGCCGAACAACCCAACCCAATTAATCAAATACAAACCAACCCAACTCAACTAACCAACCAACTAACCAACCAACTAACCAAACCAGCCAAACTAACCCAACTCAACTAACCAACCAACTAACCAAACCAGCCAAACAAAACCAAATCAACTAACCACCAAACAAACCAAACCAGCCAACCCAACCCAATTAACCAAAATCAGGCGAACAACCCAACCCAATTAATCAAATACAAACCAACCCAACTCAACTAACTAACAACCAAACCCAAAAAGATCAAACCAAACAATCCCAACCAACCAAACTGAACTAGCCAAACCAACCCACCTAACCAAACCAGCCAAACCCACCCAACAACCCCAACCCACAACCAAACCCAAAGAAATCAGCCAAACCAATCCAGTCCAACATCCCAACACAACCAAACTAAATCTAATCAATTAACCAACTAATCCAATCATTTAAATTATAAATCTTTTAAAAACTCTGCCAAATCTGCATGTCTCCGTTTCAAAAATATAATAAAGTAGAATAAATGTTAAATGTGGGGACAGCAAACTGAGGCAGGTACAGTGTGGGTGGAGGTGGACAGCGAATCAAGGTGGGTGGTTAAAAATGCAGTTTTTCACACAATTTTCAAGAAGTGGGCTGGTTTCTGGGTCTTAAACACTCAAAATTGTAGGAAAAAAACGTGAATTCTCCATTCTGTCTTCATCTAGTCTCTAACAGTCAAAGCCTCATGAGAAACTTATTTTTAGGGATTTCTTACAAAACAAATGCCTTTTTTCCAGTTTGGCTTTAAACTAAACTGTATAAAATGTCGGGAGCACGGCACATTCAATCCTTTCACACGTTGTTTTAAACAACCTCCAAGACTGTTCAGTGCTACCTGTGATGCCTGCTCTAGATCTAAGCTGCCAGTTTGTGGTGTCCATGGTTATTAAAATTATTTCACTGCCATTCGGATTAAACCAAACTATACGCTGCTCTGGCAAGAGGCAAATGTGAAAACTCAAGCCCAACCTCCGCAATCAAACGTTTTGTTCTCAAACCAACTGGCTCTGCGGACGAACAGTTCCGATGGGAGGAAGAAAAACGGTCTTCGTGATTCCTATTTCTCCTAAATAAAAGAGGCGTTCCTGAACATGAAGTACGCGTTTGTGCGACGACTCGTCCTTTGTTGCAAAAAATCCAAATATGATTCCAGTATTCTCTGGTTTGGACGGCCATTCCTGGCGTTTCGTATGATCTTATTTCAAACAAGGCCACCAGCTACAAACAACCCACACTGTATTGTTATGGAAAGCATAAAGAGAAAAAGTACACGACTAACCCAACATGTTGAAAAACAGTGTAGCTGCGGGTGATCGTAGAAAGGCAATCAAAGGGTATTGTACTGCCCACAAGCTGTCAAAAGAACAGGACTGAGTTAGTCACAGTCGCTCTGACTAATGGACTATTTCACTGATGAATCTGAAGCCTTTTAGTGCAAAAAACACACTCTCTGTATTTGAATTACAGCAATCATCAGAAGGGATTAGTTCGGTAGAACTTGGGGGTCAGTCGGAGGTTTTATGAGCCTCTTCGAGCCACAGCCCAACGTCTTTATTTACTGAGGTGGCGACGAAGAAAATTGGCGAGGGAGGTCATGTGGATGGATGCAAAAAGCAAACAAACCTTCAGCCGATTGACAAGAGAAAACGACAAGAAATGAGATGAGCCCCAAGCGCCAGACAGAACGAACGAGGCAAAAACGATGAGGGAGTCGAGGTTCAACACTGCAGCAGCAGGGTGACCTGTAAAAGCGGAAAAGGTGTCTCGACGTTCTTATTCCAGGTCGTATTTTGGTTTTAAAGCAACACTTTGGATCTTTTGATGGGAACGGCCATAGACGGCTCTTCGAACGAATTCAGGCTGAAGAAAAGTTTAGATTTGACGGGATTGAAGAGCTAGCAGCTAGTCAGACTAGGTTCGAGGCTAACACAGATGTAAAAACTTTTACATCGTCGTTAATTTTGCGTTACACATTGAACAGTCGTACAGCCAGGATCTGTACGGTGGCCAGGCCAAGGCTACGAGTGGAAATGCTCCGGTTGAAATCGCTGACTTTTTGTTGTTTCCTTTTGTAGTTCTCAGATCTGGGACACAAAATATTAAGATTGCGTCGTTTTCAGCTTCTCTGTGTGGAGCAAGAAGTTGGACTGCCGAGCCAGAGATGTTGCTATGGAGTTCAAAAACCACTAAAATCTCCAATGAAGGGACACTAGCAGGTTAGCGCCAAATAGTCCAGGGTTAACCATTCGGTTGGTCAGATTTTGTCATCACATTTCATCTGCCGTCCTTGGCTTTACTGTAGCTTCTAATCACACAGTGGGTGTCCTCCACACACCCCTGAAGGATTCTCCAGATTTCCATCCAAAGGTACCGAATGGACTGCAGCGCATCAGAGACAAAATGAGCACAAAACCCTGCACTCATGCTATAGTGAGAATGGCTGCTGCGTCACCGTGGGCCGCCATTCTCTAACCAAATCACTCTGCACTGTAAAGTTGACAACAGTGTAAATGTTTACAAGACATAGTTTTCTTGAAATTGAGAGAATGATGATTGGAGGTGTTCTAACCAGGAAAACTCACCCCAATCCAGGCTTGGGGTGAGTTTCAGGTATAGGTTCAAGTTTCTGGGTGTCTTGTTCCTGAGGGATGGTGGGACAAAGCGGGAGATGGGTGGACGAATCGGGGCCTCATCCTCAGTAATGAAGGTTGCGATGAAGAAATATTTTATCTGAAATGTAAAGCTCTGGATTTACTGTCTACATCTACGCTGGAGAGACTACGTCTCTCAGTTGGCCTGGGAACACCATGGAGTGCCCCCAGAAGAGCTGGAAGAGGTGGCTTTGGAAAGAGATGTTTGGACCTCCCTGCTCAAGCTGTTGCCCCTGAGATCCAACTTTGGAACAAGCGGAAGATGATGGATGGATGGATGGATGGATGGATGGATGGATGGATGGATGGTCTACGTTCCAACTCTCACCTGTGGTCATGAGGTTTGGACCATGTCTGAAAGAACAATATTTTAGGTACAAGCAGCCAAGATACCTTTGTAAGGTGGCCAGACTCATCCTTAGATAGTGAGGAGCACCGTCACCTTCCAGTGGTAAGAGACCCCCCGGGAAAGGCATTATGTATCTTCTCTGACCTGGGAATACCTTGGGATCCCTTAGAAGGACCTGGAAAGTGTCACTGGAGAGGGTCTGGTTTCTTTCCTGCACCTGTTGCCTCCACGACTCGTCTATGGATAAGCGGTAGAAGATGTAGTTGGATTCAAGGACCCAAGGCTCTTTATTTGTCATACACACCACATGTGGTACATGTGGTGGAACAAAATTGTGTACACAGGGTCCCAACACAGAAAAGTGTTGGAGTAGAAAAACGGAGAACCTCTTCAGCCCCGACTTGTTTTAGATTAGCTCTTTAGCTCATCACGGTTGTCAAAATGCAACCGTTTCCCCAAACTGAGCTCTTCCAAAAAACTTGCCTGCAGCAGGTAAGATATTAGCCGTGATCTGAGGCACAAAGATGTACCTTTCTTCTCCGCCTAGCGGTGTTTTCTCAGCATCACGTCCCCTCGTTGTGTCCCTGCCAAGGCTGTTACTGCGCAGTGTACAGACCATGGCAGGGCGCTCAGACGAAGAGCAACCACTCTGCACAAATAACTAAATAAACTTTTACTGCACTCGTAACGAGGAGGAGCGTGCGGTCCGGCGTTCAGGCAGCCCTCAAATATGGGTATAAAATCTGAATTGGAGCACTTTTTATTCTGTCTCCAGCTTTTATTCCCCACAGAACCCCACCCTGTAAAACATGAGTTGGGTATCAGCATTTAGGCCATTTGTGATGTCTGTCAGGACCAATGGCGCTTCAGCCTTTAGAGTCTGGCGCTCTCTAGTGTTAGAAATATAGATTAAACTGCTAAAACAGCCTCTTTTTCCAAGCAAAAATTATATAGGTTGAACCTCTAAAAACAGCCATGTAGAGATGGAGCTCTGCTGGTGCTCGGAGTATGTGTTGGGGATGACTCCCAGCTACTACCACACCAAATTATCGCTCAACTCCTCTAAAGTGGACTGGGTTATAACTGAAGGCTGTGGTCAATTGGTTGTTCGTCCAACCTTCAATTAATGAGGGTTTGATTGAACTCCCTTCACTGGTTCTTAAGATATTTTGCTAACAAACGCATACACCCGCAGCCATAAACATGAATCTGTTTTATAATCTTGCTTTTTCATTGATTTTGTTTAAAATCTGCTCCTTAAAAAAACATTTACCCACCTCATGTTCTTCCGGATCAACTAATCCTCCAAAAACCTGGTACTTGTTGTTTTGGCCTGGATAAAGAAGATGGTGGTTAACAAACAACAAAGTTGTCAAATACAGCAGAAATATTGAAAATGTTCCACAATGTTGCAGCTAAATGGGGAAAAAAAACTATTTTTTTGTTGATGAGGTCCTGCAACGAACCCACGTCCACTCGGGGGCAGTGTCCATCTGTCCAACTCTTGTCTTCACTGTCCGTCTCTGTCTCAGACACTGAAAATCACTCATTTCAGAACCAAAAATCCATCATTGCAGCAGAACTTTGGAGTTCTGGGTCTCTGCAGAGAACAAGGTGCTTTCATCTGGTTGGAGTTCTGTTGCGAGCAGCAAGGGCGGCCATTTTAATCCTTAGAGGGAAAACAGCCATAATCCAGGAGAAGCAGCAGATTAGGATGCAGGGATGGTGACAGTATAACAGCTGAGTCAGCAGCAACCGTCCAGTTTTATTTAGAAATTTACGCTGTTTTGCAGAAGCTCTACTTCGGCTGTTTCAGGCGTCAAAATGTTCAGTTTGTTCAGGTCAACCTGTTTCTTAATAATTCTTTTATACTTTTAATAGATACGTTCGTCTTTAACATTTTTATGGAAATATACACCAATTTTTTGAATTTTATTTTATTAAAGTGCTCTTTGAATTTTTTTAGCATACTTTATTTTAAGCTTTTACTGTTTTTGCTACTTTTTGCTTTTAGCTACTGTTCTAAAATGTTGGCTTTTAGCTACTGTTTTACTATTCTTAGCTTTTGTAAAGCCAATTAAAACTTTAGCTACTGTTGTTTTAGGTTACTTTATCTACTGTTCTATTAGCATTTATCTGTTTTAATGTTTTAGCTGTTGAGCTATTGTTAAAACTTTAGCTAGTACTGTTGTTTTGGTTTACCATTTAGCTACTGTTCTATAAAATTTAGCTTTTAGCTACTGTTTTGCTAGTTTTTGCTTTTAGCTACTGTTCTAAAATTTTAGCTTTTAGCTACTGTTTTACTATTTTTAGATGTTAAACTAATTAAAACTTTAGCTATGGTTGTGTTGGTTTATCGTTTACTGTTCTATAAATGTAATTTTTTTAGCTACTGTTTTGCTAGTTTTTGTTTTTAGCTACTGTTTTCCTGTTTTTAAGCTGTTGTTAAGCTAATTAAAACTTTAACTGCTCTTGTGCTGTTTACCATTTAGCTATTCTATAAATTCAAGATATTTTTTCACTCATCTTTTATTCATACAGGTTAATCCCACTGAGCCTCGGGAACTCATTTACAAGAGAGACTTTTTAGCAACTGCTTTGCTAGTTTTTGCTTTTAGCTACTCTTCAAAATGTTTTGCTTTCAGCTACCATTTAACTACTTTTAGCCTTTAAGCTAATTAAAACTTTAGCTACTGTTGTGTTGATTTACCATAGCTACTGTTCTATAAATTTTAGCGTTTAACTACTGTTTTGCTAGTATTTGCTAGCTACTGTTCAAAAGGTTTGCTTTTAGCTACCATGCTAAAGTTTTAGCTTTTTACTGTTTTTAGGTGTTCAGCAAAAAAAAAAAAATTTTTTAGCTACTGTTGTTTGTTTACCATTTAGCTACTGTTCTATGAATTTAAACTTTTACCAACTGTCTTGCTAGTTTTTGTTTTTAGCTACTGTTCAAACTTTTTTGCTTTCAGCTACTGTTTAAACATTTTTACCTTTTGTTAAGGTAATTAAAACTTTAGCTACTTTTGTCTTGGTTTACCATTTAGCTACTGTTCTATAAATTTTAGCATTTGGGTACTGTGTTGCTAGATTTATCTTTTATTAAGCTAATTTAGGCCTTTAGTAACACGTTTTGCTAGGTAGCTTTTAGCTACTGATCTGTTGCTTTCAGCTTTCAGCTATTGCAGCCAATTTTAGCTACTGATTTGTTATTTTTTTTTAGCTTTTGTTTTGTTTACCTAAACTAGGCTTTTAGCTTCTGTTTTGACCACCATTTTGGCTGCATCAAGCTGTGAGAAATGCCACCACTGACGATTGGGTTGCCATGTCAAAAATCCAAGATGGCCACCCCAATAAATTGAAGAAACTACGCTCTCTAGGTTTTTCATTGCTCATAAGTATAGATTCTTCAAATGATTGGGGTGGCCCAAAATTAATCTATGGTGGTCAAGGCCACCATTAGCCCCCCTCTAGCTCCACCATTGTGCCAGGCTTGAGATAAAATGCCTCTGCCGTGGACAAGCAACAAAAACAACCTTCTGCTCGTTTCTGTAAGAGCTGTTCAGGGACAGCAGCGCTGGTTTGGGCCTTTTTACACCAGCCTGTAAGTCCAGCTGTTTTTAATGAAAACTACCGAACAACAGCTCTAACTCAAACGTAGCCTCGTGTTAGCATCTTCTCACACGTCTGTGTATCCGTGCATGAACTGCTACGCAGATACACTTGTGTTTTTGTTTGTGCGGGGCTCTTTGTGAGTGCACTCCAACAGCTGCAGGTTGTTAGGGCAAGCCTTAGCATTAGCAGCGCTAGCAGGTGGGAGGCGAGGATGAAGTGGGGGGGGGGGGGGGGAGATACACGCAGGAGGATCTCAAACCAAGTAGCTCGGCCAACATTCAGTCAACCGCCAGTCAAAACAACGGACGCTCACACACCGACTCCCGCATCATCGCCTCAGTCCCACTGGATTTCCCATCAGCCAGTATGAATCTTCTCCACGGGAGTAGCCTCAATAAATTGCTCCGTACTTGTTTCGTCTGTGACTAATTGCTGGGTTGCACTTAATCTCAAACAGATAAACTGCCTCGGCGTAATTTTTCACTCACACTTTTTTTTATTTAAATTATTTCTAGACAATCGGCTAAATATTACCAACACATGCTGGGGACGACCTTTGAACTCGGAGGCTTTTGTTGAAGTTAGAAAATAAATCGGAGCACATCGCGTCTCTGGGATTTGTGGTGTGTGTGAAAGCGGGTGAGTTTTTCTTTTTAGGTGCCGGCTAAGGACGGAGAAGCGTTCGGCAGCTGGAGATTTGTGTTCCCCCACAGCATCGAGATCTTTTCCATCACCATGAATCCTGCAGGAGACATGTACGCCTCAGAAAAGCTAGATGTTACCACTTCACTTCAGATTTTTCCAAGTGTTTTGTTTGTAGGGAGGACCAGCAAGTGTTTGCCTTGAGGTCCGGAGCAGCTGGGATGTGGCGTTCTGTTCTGGAGATGGCAACCTGGGTCAGATCAAGTTGTTCTGTTCATTTTCTTCACCCTGTGGGGAGGACCTCTTGATCTGGACCGTTCGTCGTGGTGGCTGCTAAAGTTGCATTTTTGAACCACTTTGGCTATGGCTGCCTCAGAGGAATCGACAGGGGAGAGGGCGGGCCCCAGAAACCAGCTTATCGCCAGCAAACTGGTTGGTTCACTATGGGAGTGTGCTGCTTGTGGGACTGAGTTTGTTTGTGGCTCCTCGGACTGATGAAGTCCCCCCAAAGTCCAGATGACTGAACTGAACTTTGTTGGATTTTTTTACCTGGATTATTGAGCATGAACTTTGATAGCTACAGTTACAGTTCATCTGAAGTCATTAAATTGGGATTAACAGTCCATCTTAGGTCTGTCCTTCTTTTGGTCCATGGTTTTTTTTTTTTGTTTGCGATATGGACAGCTGTTTGAGTTTACTTAAAACTAAATTGGACTCAAAGGGTTGACCACATACACAGGGTGAAGAGTTTAACTGTTACAGGTATGGAATTGTGCTATGTCTTCAGTCTCTGGTGTGGTGAGAGAGGTAGCTGAATATTAAAGGTTTTCCAGTAGTTTTTTTTTTCTCTCCTTTGTAAGAGAAATGACTCATCCAGGTCCCCAAGTAGGAGAGTGAAGGAGGACAAGTGGAGAGTGGGCAAGCAGGTGAGCATCCAGGTCAGTCTGAAGCTTGAAGATTACTCCAGAGGTAATGCTGGTCTTTGTACACAAGAAGGCTTTTAGGCGTTTCAGTGGGAGAAGCTTCCATGACGAGGTCTGCGAAGAGAACGGCGATAGATATTACCTCGGGTAATGGAGGCTCTGAAAAGACTTGAACACGAGAGGCCAAGATCACTGAAAATACTCCAATGGTCTGACGAAGACAAATGTTCTGACTTGGACTTTTAACGGGTGCTTGATTGGGAGGTCATGAGTTGCAAGTGTGACTACTTTGACCAAATAGGGAAGGGACAGCACCCTCTACAGGGCAGTCTTGGCATAGAAGTGCCTGCTCACAGCTCCACCTGAAAAAAGGGCAAAAGAATGGAAAGGACGGAGGAAAAGAGATGAAAAGAGAAAACGAGACAAAGAAAAGGAAGAAAAAATTAGGAATAGGGATCCTAGGGACAGCTTAATATCCTGACAGGAAGTGCTTGAGTATGTAAATTGAGTTTTATTGAAATTAATGCAATAATCAATAATAACGCCTTTTCAATTTTATTATTTGTAGATGTTTCATTTTTTACTTCTTCACCTGAAACAGGACAAAGTTGTAGTTAAAAAAAATCATATACTGTACTTGACCTTTTTTTTTAACCTTTTCTCGCTTATATTCAATTCAACCTTTTATTTATACATGTTAGTCTCATTGAGTCACAATGACTCATTTACGAGAGACTTGTTTTAGACAGATGCAGTGTACAGACAATAATGCAGTTAAAACAAAAAAAGTTGTGTTGTAAAGCAACAACATCAAGGTGCATTATAAATCAAGGTAAAATACTAAATACGAACTTATTTGCTTTGATTTTTCTATTGACCTTATTGATTATTTAAAATCCCTTAGAGAGATCAAAGTCGACTGGTTACAGGAACAAAAAAGGCCTTTTTGCAGAGATCATCGTGCAATGTGGGGACGCTGCAGGTAATAAAGGCCTGAGAGCGCACGCTGTAACTGCACTGATGATGTGAAATTTGGGAGGAGATATAAGAAGGTAGCAGACCATGGAGTGATTCAAAGATAACAATGTACCAGTGTGAGAGTATACGTGTAGATGAACAACTGATAATGAGTACAGGGTGCAGTGATGGGTATGGTAGTTACAACCAGTTTGGAATTTTAGCATGCCATTGTAGACTGCATCCAACATCTGCAAGGAGTTGGTAGGAACATTCATGTAAATAATGAACTAATGGTGGGAAAGTAGCAGCTACAAGGCATTTTCTGTTGTTCAGTTGAGCAATATCTATTTCTGAAAAAGAAACCCAATTCCAATGTCTTTAACAAGTTTTCGACATGTGGCTTAAAAAAGAGATGTGCCTCAACTAAAATTCTCAGGTATTTGTAAGAACCCACAAACTCGATAGGAACACCATGCATAGGTGAGCTAGGAGGAAGAGTTGCTGGCATAAACTTTCTGTTGAAAACAACATCCCTTTGGTTTTTATCAGCATTTAGCACCAGTTTGAGACAGGAAAGTCTGACTGGATGATGTCAAACGCAGACTGTAGAAGTTGAAAAACCTTGACAACTGTGTTAGTTTGACAATAAATAATTGTATCATTAGCATAGAGATGCAAGGATGTAAAGAATGTTTTGATCTACATTACTAAATAAACTGTAAAAAAGCATGGGTTCTAAAACTGAGCCTTGTGGTACACCATTAGTGACTGTACTGTTCAGACTATTCTTCTTAAAATAATCCCATAATTGCTGCAAAGAGAGGTAGGATGAGCTGTCCGACTAGCTTGGTTAGCGTGAGTGAGAATTAATGGGAGATTAACAAAACACGATGTTCATCCGTTAGCTAGCATTAGCTTGACTTAATGCCTTTTAATGCGTCAACATTTGTTTTTTTACTGACAATAAAATAAAATGAGCACAAAGGCCAAAAACAGGAAACAAGATTTTTAAACTTTCATGCTCAAACTGGAAAACAAGTTTAACCAGAGAAACATTCCTTATCTCTGACACCAAGCTCAAAACAAGACCATTATGCTAGTTTAGCATTTTTAAACCATACCATGGATGTCAATACATTAAGTGTAACTATACAACTCTGATGTCTAACGTTCATTTTATTCAACTGTTATGTACTATTATAATTTAAACACTACAATAGGATGGTGAACATTTTTGTTGTTAGCCAACATGCTAACTACATGTTAGCATGTCGTTGACCTGGTTAGGCTTGTCTGACCACACATTAGCATTCTTTTTATTAAATATTTAAAGCTATTTTTTTTTTATTATTGACATCTTGTCATCTTCCATCATATTTATTCAGTTTTATTAAATAGATTCAGTTTGTTCATAAGTGGCAGACAGATCATGTAAGCTACTGATGCAAGGTCTGGTAAATGTTCACCTACGTAGCCTGTTTCTTTTCAGAATTAACAGACATTCAAAATCAAACTGTGCAAATCCCATTAAAAACAGGTTAATAAAATACAATGTAGCCAGTGTCATAAGGGTTGAAGGTTTGCGGGAAAACAGTTTAGCTTTTGAGAACTGCTTGGTCCTGCACTGTTGGCAGCCTGAAAGGGAAACCACAAATTTTCGTGAGTTTAACGGAAATTTCACCAATTACTAACTCTAATCTGACAATGACACATTGGATTTAAAACGCTGCTGCTTGTTGCACTTTTAACTGTCCAGCAGCGTTAGCAATCGTTAGAACCTATGAACGGTGACGGCTGAGTCACACACGGAGCAGAAACACTTGCGTGGAACGTTCAAATTGGGAATTTCCAGGACAGCGTGGCTTGACAACAAATCACATGTTTGAGACCAACTATGCATGAGAAATAATTATTAATGGCAGGTAAAGTTTTAATAAAATAGGTTCTTTCAGTTTTCCATGTTAGATTTCCAATTCCAACTGGTATAGTCTAGCAAATTTCCCATAAATTTGGCATAAACTTTTATTTTTTATTTTTTGCATCCTAATGCCCTCTCTGACTTAAAAGAACAGTGGCAACCATCTTGGCGCAGTAGACCTCTGGCAGCAGAAATCACCTATGCTCCTTCAGCCTTTCTCCAAAAAGGAAGACAGACATGACTATCCACCCTGAAATTGAGGTTGTGTTCCTGCTGCGTGATGACGTCGGTCCAACCAAAATCAACAGAACCCTCTGTGTGTGTGCTACTAAAAGGGGGTAACAGGAGGCCCACCAGTGGCCTGTCCGGTGCCCAGAATAGAGCATCCCAATATAAATGCTTCATTCACAAACGCAGACACGCTTTTTTGTTTCATTACGCTGTATTCCTGCATCGTGCAAATTCAGCCAGAGACATTTTCCAAAAAATGACTTGCAAACAATTTCATGTGAAATTTCCCTGGCGCTTGTTGTCATTTCCCCGAGGGGAAAAAAAAAGTTCAGACATCTGGCAGGACAAAAAGAGCCCAGAGGGCTACACACACACACACACACGGGTACCCCATATTCCCCGTGGAACCTGATATCTGGATTAAATGTCAATAGGCAAGAAAAGTCTTGCTGCACAGCCGACAGAAATAAATTTATCCCTGACTGGCAGAGCGTTGACCTCCGTGTGCTTGCTTGCACAAGCATATGGATGTTTGTGTTCACATGTCCGCTGATGATGTATTGTTCTACTTTCTTGAAGCATGTGGATAGTAACTGCGTCAACATTCAAGTTTTCAACATTGGCAAGTGTTTTGGCACGTCTACAAATTGAGTTTTTGGTTTTCTGCGCTCCATAGGGCAGCAAGGTAGATTTATGGAACAGAGATTTCTCAGTTTCATAAAAGGTTCATTTAATTAATCTCTGGACTTGTATTTTTCTTGCCTTTTTTATGGTATAACTGGCTGCCCTTCACTTTAAATGAGTGGGTGAATGAGTTTGGTACAACTCTGTCTGTATGACTTTTTCTATCAGGACTTGTCTTTTACCCGTGCATGAGCACCCGCTTCGAACGCTATCAACCATTCAATGGCCGTCATTATTTATTATCAGCCCCATAAGCAGCGGTCGAAATGCCCCTCCTCTACCTCCTAGTACGTTCAAAGTTACGTTGTTAGCTTAGTGCTACATAGCTTCGCATGGT
>JARVGV010000713.1:6688905-6699210 GCA_031762435.1 Hypsolebias longignatus
GCAGGCAGCCACAGCCAAAGTGGTTCAAGACAAGAATGTTCATGCTCAATAATCCAGGTGTCAAATCTGATAATTCTGATAATAATATGACCTGATTGAGAATTATCAGATTTGACACCTGGATTATTGAGCATGAACATTCTTGACAATTTTATATTGTGCATTCTTTAGTTTTCTTTGTGCTGATTTGTAAAACCACATCAAAGCCTGAGACCGACCCGGTCCACACGTTAAGCACGTTATATGGACCGGCCCAGTCGTGACAATGCAACACATTAACGTCATATCTGGAAGATGTCCGTAAATTTCAGCTAAATCTCAGGCTGTGGTTATCCCGTGCGAATGCTCCGCGTAAAGAGCAGACGCTGGGGAGTAATTTATTTATTACACGTGTTCCTTGGGTAAAACTAACCCTGTGCAAATAGAGATATCACTGGTCTCCTGATGGCAGTGGGGAACCCTCAGGGCCTTTTACGCGTTCAGAGAAGGTCCATAAATCCAGCACAAATAAATAGTTGCATATACGTTTTTATTTTGTGTAAAATATTCTTATTTTTTAGTAATTTCTCCTAATGATAATGTGTTGTCATCATTGTATGTTCCCATGCAATGACCAAATTGGATCTCTTCATTTAACCCGTCCACCACCAGGTGGAGCAGTGAGCAGCTACTGAAAGCGTCCAGGCAGCATTCGGGGAAAGAGTGTGCTGCTCAGAGACGCCACGAGATGTGAAATAACTGGGGATTGAACCTGGGACCTTCGGGTCCTGAGTGAGCTGCCCTGCCTCTACACAATAAAAATATTATCCAATCAGATTATTTTACTTTTGTGTCTCCAGGCAGAAACGTTTGGAGGTTCTTTCTCATTGGTCAGGACTTCAGGCACTAACGATCCACCTTTAGGCTGGTGGGCCTCCTTTTATGTTCTAGAATTGCGCCGCTCAAGGTGACTGCATGTTGGAGTAGCTCACTTAACGTTCATTCTGAGATTTTACTTTGAAAACTTTAATTCCTCTTTTTTCTGGATGCAACATTTTTTTCACATGAGTACTTCCTCTGGAATCAGACGCTGTGTCGCTAGAAGCATTTTTACTGAAACTTTTGGACAAAAATATTACCTCAACTACAGCCCCAAATCCCAGATGAGTTGAAAAGGAGGCACCGTGAATGCATTCCCGTTTACCTGGAGGTAGCGGGAAACGTGGATCGTGACAGCGAGAAGGCCAAGATGATCCCCCGGCACCTGCAGTTAAGTCCGTGGTGACGAGGGGCTCGGCAGGCTGCTGAGAGAAATGGCCATCAGTCGGGGAGGAGTTCTGCCTGGCAGTCAGGCAGTCCTGCTGCCCAAGAGGACCGAGAGGCCTGCTGGGTCTGGGTGGACAGATTGGCATCTGTGGCCAGTGTCAAAGCCATCAGCATCTATAACAACTCTACTGAAACCAGGATGATGAGCCACAACAATTAATTTCCCTTTGGGATTAATAAAGTATTTTTGAATTGAACTGAATTAAATTACATGTGAACAGCTAGTTCTGGCTGTCACCACTATGTGAAGGTGTTATTTATAAGACTGAGCTTAGTGCAGCTCCTCAGACTGAAGAAGTCTTTTAGATGAAAGGCGAAACATCTCATGGAAGAAGAATCCATCCAGAGGACCTTGTTAGATCCATCTACCTGGACTACTGAGTATCGGAACAACTACAACTCCTTGTTGAAACTTGTTCGTTGTGTTTTATGCCGTGTGCCATGCTTGGTCCAAAGCTGTTCATCGTGTAGTGAGTAAAATGGCGCCAGGTGCTAAGCGCATAAATGCATGTCTTTCTGAAGTACACGGATAAGTGGGATTAAATACAAATATGTACTTTGGTTGAAGTTTTACCAAAACAGGGAATGTAACAGGAAGATTTTGCTAGAAGAGTGGTATGTTAACTTAGGAGAATCAAGTTGTAATAACATGGATATCTGCTGACTGTTATGCCATAAAAAAAAATTTAAACACTGACGCTATGAAAGGAAGACAAGATGACGCATTTGATTGTGTTTAATAAAAATAGCATTATCCAGGAGGATTCTGTGAAGCGCTGGCATCCACTCTCGTAACTGTACCATTTGCAATCTGGGACGTTTTCTTTTCATTGATGCAATCTTTATTTATACAGGTCAATCCCATTGAGTCTCGGGGACTCATTTACAAGAGAGACCTGATTTCTTTAACAAAGCGTGATGACAACAGTGGACAACAATAGACAATCATGAAACAAAGCATACAAATTGAGAAGAACAAATGGAAGGAAATGGCATTAAAAATGACACAAAAAGAAAAACAGCTAGGTTGTAAGGCGATGTAGGATACTAAAAACAGGAACATGTCTGCATTGGTTTAAGGTTAGGGTTAACTACTGAACTAAAATTAAGTTACACCAGTGATTCCCAAGCATTTCAGCTTCTCGCCCACAAAATAACGCCGACAGACACGTGTCACCTCAACTATCTTTGGTTAAAGTACTCAAATTTTGCAGTTAAGCCAATTAATCATGAGCATAATGGCAAAAACCATTGTTATATGGTTTTAATTGGTTTATAACAACATGTTTTATCTCGTATAGCAAGTGTTTAATCATAATAAAAACCCCAAACTTGATGTTGGCGACATACACTGTAATAGGGTTCTGACCCCGATTTGGGGAACCACTGACCTGAATCTGTATGGCAGCGCTACAAAATAAGATATATGTAGCGTCTCGACTAGGAGAAAAGAAAAGCCTGGAGGCATCCTGCGCAAGGTGAGGAAAACAAACCTGACAGCTCAGTTAATCTGTTTAGTACATGGGTGTCACGTGTTCTTTGAGCACGAAGTGAAAGCTTACATCTGGTGAGCCATTTTTGAACATTGATAAGTTGGCCTGATGATTGCAGTGCTGTCAGTTAGCTTTTTGTAACTGTGGGCTTTTGTGCACCTCCGATTTCTTCTTTGCTCACCACAGCTCAACAGTCAGGGAAATCCTCACTCAGCAGCCTTTAGGCAGGTAAACATCACTCTAAGCCTTAATGACTACTGTCTTGTTTCCCTACCAACCTGGTCTGTTTACGTTGCAGCAGTGATGGCAGAAACCTTTTCATTAAGCGTCTCTCCTGGGGCAGGAGGATTATTAACAATATCTCATTGTCCATTCCTAGCACAAGCAGAACAGATACGAGCTCGGGGTGTTAATGGTAGACGTACAACACAATAGTTGTATTATCGCTTCAGGGCTGAGTAATGGTTCTGGCATTCATAACCTTGAGGATGGTAAAACACTATCGCTAGTGCAACCTTATATCAATCCGTTTAGTTCATTTTTTTTTTTTTTTTTTTGTGCTGCGCTTTGTGTCAAGTTGTCAAAATGCCCTGTTTTCTCTGCACATGCAGGGGTTTATCATATGGAGCATTACAAGTAAAGCTGTTTAAAAATGTTAGGCACCCAGAAAAACAACTTGGTGAAAAGTGAAAATTAAATAAATCTGCAATTTTTTTAAAAAAGGCTTTGACTTTATTACAATGCCAGCTTTGGTAAGTCAGAGTCAGAGCACCAAGGCCCCAGGCTTTGTTTACCAACCATGGCACCATGCACCTGATGTGTATGGCCACTCCAGCAGGTTGTGGGCCCACAGACGCAGACCCATGCAGACGCAGAATGAAATCTATACATTATGATACCAGGACGTACGCAGGTCTTTCTCCCTACAAGGTTGCCTATTGGCGCCACCGTATACACCACGTGTCAAACTCGAGGCCCAGAGGCCAAATGTGGTCCTTGTTGACATCATTTCTGGCCCCTAAGATGATATGTGAAACGTAAAATACTTCTATCTATTGACATTTTTTATTAATTTTTGATTATGATGTCGAAAGCACAACAGGAAACATCAAATGAGACTAATCAAACTCTTGAGGAACCTGTGACCAAGAAAAGACGTTGGGTATCTGATTTGAGTTAATGTACATTTTGAAATTGGCCCTTGGTTTGGAAAAGGTTTTGATTTTGGCCCCCTTTTGTAAGTGAGTTTGACACCCCTGGTATACGCATACAACTGTCAATGGTAGCAATACAGAGTTGAGATTAATCTCCGAACACTCACCATTCATCCATACCTCCACATTGCAACACTTTTCAAAAGGCAGCCCTTTATAATTTTTGATGGTAATAGCTTCACATGGGACAGTGACCCAAAGTTCTGTTCAATGGCATTAGAAGCATTTGTAATGTGGGGGGGGGACACCCCCCCAAAAAAAAATTGAATAAAGAAGATGTAATTTCTTGCGTTCTGGTGTATTTTGATGGGTTCTTAAACATCTGTTTACTTACATAAGTAAACACTTGATTCAATAACTATTTTAGTAGAGAGTATGGCACAGAAGAAGTAGTCTGACCAACAGCTCTCCTTGTGTGAATAGAGCACGCTCCACTTTTCTCAAGCATCCTAGACCCCCCTCCCCCCACATTGATAACTGCCGGAACTAACGTAGCACTAAACTAGCCGCATGCAACACAGACACATTAACTAAGATGCTACAGATGTAGCGTTCCATGTCTCTCACACATCCTAACCCCTGTCAACAACTGCCATCACTAATGTGGCACTAAGGTAGGGTAAGTAAAGTAGCACGCAAAACAGAGGCGTCTCCCCCCGTGAGCACCCTTCCAAGGCAGATGACCGAGAAGAAACGCTGCATGCGATGTGGGGTTATTATAGGTAACCCGGGTAGGTAACCAGGAAAACCCAGGATTTTTAGTGGTTTGAGTATTTTCCTATTAATCAAGTGGAATGGAATTTTTTTCATGAAGAAATAAAAACAGCGCTATGGTAAATGTTGGTGGGGTCTGAATGAATATTTTTTAAATGTGTGTGTAGGGGTGTGTGCGGGGTGGGGGGGCACATCTGCTTCACATATAATTGTTGTGACGCCTATGGTCCTCTTGGTAGCAGTCGTTGAAACAAGGGCTGTTGTGAGGGGTCCAGTACCTGTGTCTGGATGGCATACACCCTTGTCATTCGGTTCTGAAATGTCATTTTCAGCAATTCTCTTTTGTTATTGCTTGTCTTGAGTGACTGAAATCTTGTGGGCACTCTTGAGAACCTACTGTTTCCAACATTGGGTCTATTTTACATTTGTATACCCCACTTGCCGGGTAGTTTCACAATACGACCACTAAACCTCATGAAAACCCAACTGTGACCTATATCAATCTGCACGGTGTTGGGAATGCTGGTCTGCTCCATCACAACTTGTGATGTCACCATTTATACCCTCATGGTGCCAGTCCTTGATGTGCCATTTCCACCAGTGTATGTGTCCAAAATCATGCTCAAATTAGACCATTCCTTCTGGACGCTTAACTCTTTTGTCAGTCAGTTTATTTGTTGTCTTAGAACTGGTATTTGTACAAAAAGTAATGTTTTATCTTCAGATTTTTTTGTGTCTGTGTTCATGGGCTAATTTTACAGTGCCGTTATGACTGAAGGTTTGGCACAGTTCTTATGTCATACGGCTCCTTCAGTTCAGCAGCCAAGATTTATGTAACCAGTTAGTTTTGTACAGTCTGTATGTTCTTCCCTAAAGAATAGAGAGGGTTTCTTTAAAGCGTTCAGAGCCGCTGAATTTGTCAGGGCAGACTTCAAAAGAAACTCTTTGAAGCTGTCCACCATATGGGATGCTGGGATTAATTTTAGTCTATTAGCTGCATGGCAAACTGTCAGATTAGCTCAAAAAGTGCCGCATTTTGATGATCTCATTGGCTTTACGATACAGGGCTCACAAGCGCTTTGTAGTGGCTGAGGAGCAAAAGACCACAGCGTCATCGTCACGTCAACGCTGACCGCGTCTTTCGGCACCGCTTTGGTGAATTTCTCTGTGCATGTCTCTTTCAATAAAATGGAGATTAACAACCATCTGGCAATCCTAAACTGAGTGAGAAGAAGCATTTCAAAACTTGGGACACTTACAAGATTCAGGTTAATAATTCATTAATGTAAAAATGCACAAATTGTGTATTTTTCGCATCGAGAGAGGACAATCTACCACTCAAATGTATAGAACTAGGGTTTATATGGTGTTTTTGCTATTTTTCTACTTAATCAGTTAGAAGACGACTCTTACCTTTAATCTACAGTATATGGCTTGAAAAACACTGACGTTGATGATACCACTATAACAGGAGTCTGCAAACTTTTAGCTCCTTTGTTCACTAAGTAAAATGTGCTCTGAGCCACAAAACCTGCTGCTATACCTGTACTTACTCCCATGGGGCACTTTGAGTTTGTTGGAAGGGGTATTTTCCGGCCAGTGGGGGGTGACATTAGAAACCTAACAATACATAGAGAATTGAAACATTTATTGATATTTTTCTATTTTAGGACAAAAGAAAATACCTGATTCATGGAAAGAAGGGGAAACACTACAGTTCATCAGTTCAACGTGTTAGTTTGGTCAAACCTTCAACGAGCTGCATGTGGCTGGGCCAGAGCCGCCGGTCGAAAACCACTACACTAAACCCAAACTAGACACTTGCTACTTGATAAGCTATCAGAAGAATTTTTCTGCTTCTGGGTCAGGAAGCAAGCTGCCTTGGTCGTTGGATGTTTCAACCCTCAAGAAACCAGTAAAAACTGGGATTATACCTGCAAAATTATGACCGTGTCAGTTCAAATGTGTTTCTGGTCAAAACCAGATCGGACTGCTTGCTTTAACAATCATGTCAACCTGTGGCGGTACTACCTGCGTTTCAGTCAGCTGTTCACCATCAGTCCCCTGTCAATCATGACACTTCCCGATAATCTAAGCTTCAGTGTAACGGCTTTGAATCTCTGGTACTTGACACGTGAGCCAGCAGCACTCCATTAAAAACAAGCCGAGGACTGGATTCAACCGCCTCCCCCCCCAGTTCCCGACAAAACCCACAAAATATAAAAACCAGGCTGTAAGACGAAGCACGTGGAGGAGTGACGTGAAGCGTCAACGGGCCGTGGCGCGCTCTCCTCATTCATACGTCCACCACATCATAATTGAGTCCCTGCTGAAAGGAACCGTGCACGTTTCCAAATTCGACACTTGCTAACAAAGCACACGTCGACGCCGGCGCCAAAACGTTACGAGCCAGCTCCAGTCACTCACACACACTCGCTTTTGTCTCAGTAAAGTTTCTTAACAGGAACGATGGGTGTTTCTGTCCCCTGTTGTGGAACAAAGACAGGAAACAGACTCCAGTGGTACAGTCACATGATAGATACTTTAACCCAGGGGGGAATTCGAGAAATTTGTCAGCACGATAAATTGAAAAATAAATGCAAAACCAACTTCCATTTTAACGTGTGGCCACTTTTAGGCATAAGAAAGGCCCTTGTCAAAAATTGGGTTGCCCCATCAAAGAGTAAACAAAACTATGCAGTCGAGATTCCCACATTTGGGGAAGTTGTAGGGGTCAGCACAACAGGAGTGCAATGGCTGAGCCTCACCCTGGGTGAACCACCTTCATGATCAGGGTGTCTCCCCTGCCAGGTAGGGGTGTAACGGTACACGTGGATGTATTGAACCATTTCGGTACAACGCGTTCGGTTCAGTTCACGTGCGTACCGTTTCGCTTATTTTTCCACCCATTAAATTTTATTAACGAGAGATTATGCGCTGCGGAACTAACGTTTGTAAGCGTGTTTCAGCACGGCGCTATTAGCGTCCAGCACGAAGCTCAGAAGTCTGTAATGACTGAACTTATTTACTTGGCATATTTTAAAATCAACTCTTTTAAGTCTTAATTTTGGCCTTTTTGTACCGAAAATTAAACGAACCGAGCCCTCCTTGAAACTGAACCGAACTGAAATGTGATTTTAGCGTACCGTTACTCCCGTACTAGATCCAGAGCTTTAAAAACTCCAACAGCTTGTGTTATTGTTTAGATCGATCTGAATTACCTGATAAAGGTTGTTTAAATGCTGCTGTTAGCGGTGTTTGCAACAAGCTACATTCACGTTCGGATGATGTCGTTTCAAGTCCGTTAACAAGATAGACGTGTTGCTGCTGCAGATCCAGTCTCCGTGAAACGTCGACACACAGCTTTGGATTTGTTCCCTTGTCTTTTAACAGGAAAGCCATAATGTTCCCAAACAGGAGACCGCAACGAGATGCTAGGTTGCTAATGCTACGCGTGCTGGAAGATAATAGCGCCGTGCTGAAACACGCGCACAAACATTAGTTCCGCGGCGGATAATCTCTCGTTAATAAAATTTAATGAGTGAAAAAATTACCGAAACGGTACGCAGGTGATCCGAACCAAACATGCTGTACGAAACGGTTCAATACACCCACGTGTAACGTTACACTACTATAATAATCCATAATTTAATACTAAAATAAACTACCACTTACTAATTGTACTACTATTCCTACTTCGTGTTTTTCACTTATCGTGGGGCTTCAGGGTACGGATCCCCTGCGATAAAATAGATACTACTGTATATGTGTATGGGGAGTGGTGGCGTAGAGCTTAGAGAAGGTGGGCTCGGAAGGTTGCCGGTTCAACTCCTTGGACCAGCAACATGAAAATGTGGGTGGGAAAGGTGAAACACCTGCCTCCACCCTCATCTGCCCAACTCTGGGCCCTTGAGCAAGGCCCTCAACCCCACTACCCTCTCCCCCAGGTGCACTAGATGGCAGCTCTCTGCTCCACACAGAGGGCTGTGGTAGCTCAGTGGTCTGTGGTTGCATCAGGAAGGGCATCCTGCGTTAAAACGATCGCCAAGTCTTGGTGCGAGTTTGTTTGCTGTGGTGACCCCTGAAGAAGGGAGCAGCCGAAAGAAGAAAAATAAAAATGTATATAGTTTTTATATTGCTTCAAAGTTTAGTTATTGTGGCCAAACCTTAATCTCTGATGGCCAAGGCCCCCATTGACCACCTCATGGCTCCTTTACTGCGCCGGGTGGTGAATAAAATCTCTGTCCACATGACAGGATCTGTCGCATCTTGCACCAAAAACATTTAGGTTCAATTCCAGTCCAGAAAAAAAAAGTCTTCAATACATTTACTCCTCATGTTTATATCCTTCGCTGAGCCGTTCGCCGATGTCCCCCGGCATAAGTTATAAGCTCTTACTCAACACTTTTTTTTTTTAACCGGTTTACCCCCCACCCTGCTAATGTTACAGCTGCTAAAACACAAACCACACAGAATAGTTCCTCTGCAGAAACTCACGCACTCCTCACCCCTCACGTGTTTTATTGAATTCCTTGAGCAATCTCAAGAGGCTAATAAATTTGAAATTAAATTCCTGCCGTGAATCCACACGACGACTTCATCCAACACACAAAGTGATTTGGTTCCTTCTTTGCCTCACACGGGTCTGAAGGTCTGCAGGAAAGGGTTCGAAGCCCCGGGGTTGGCTGTGGTGGCTCAGGACATTCAGTAGCGTTGGATATAATTAGTGGACTGGGACACCCAGTGGAGTCGAATGTCCTCTGCTGGACCCAAAAGTCTGAAATCTGTGTTCACTCTTAAGGAACACTTATCCAGGTGCATGAAAATACTTGATATTTAAATGCTGAGATTTTTCTGAGCGAGAATGTGAGGGGGGAATTCAAGTTTAACATCTACTTAAATGGAAAGGAAGGGAATAATGTGAATTAAATGTGTGTTGTTTTTGATTGTTATGAGAAAAACTTTTTTTTTTCTTTGCAAAAATCCACCTGGGAACCTTTAATGCTGTCTTGCTTTGGGTGAGAGGTGGAAAATACATGTTAAGGTTGAGCTAATGAGGGTTGTTGTCCCTTTAGAATTTAAAGGTTTGAAAAGGGCAAAGCAGTGATGCTAGTTGTTTCAGTGGGTGTGTAGGAATTCGTGGTAACGTTGGTTTTTTTTTTGTTGCACAATTTAGTGCTAATAATACATACAGTACTTCGATGGACGTATCGTGCCAAATCTCAAATGAGTTGAAAAGGAGGTGCCGTGGATGCATTCCCATCTCCCTGCCAGCTGTGCTCAAGCGTCTGACCACTTAGATCCTAAGATCTCCTAAGAAAATCCTGGAACTAGCGAGGAACACAGCTTGTGACAGCAGAAAGACCAGGATCATCTCCTGGCACCTGCAGCTGGCTGTCCGCAGCAATGAGGAGCTCGCCGGGCTATTGGGAGGAGTGGCCATCATTCTGGGAGGAGTTCTGCCTGGCATTCGGTCATGTCACGCAGCCTGTGGGAACTGAGCAGGGGTCTGCAACCTTTATGATCAAAAGAGCCATTTTATGCCTTCGTTCACTAACATAAAAGTATTCAGAGCCGCA
>JARVGV010000713.1:6711775-6724558 GCA_031762435.1 Hypsolebias longignatus
CACTAGGGGCGGCGCCGTAAGTCCGGAGCGCCGTAAGTCGATGGCGCCGTAAGTCGGGGACCACCTGTATATATATAATGCACAATACAGACAAGCTAGCTAAAAAGCTACATAGATAGCACTCTTTTTCCCTCATGCTAAGCCGTCTCTTCCCCCACTCCCGCTCCAAAAACTGTCTGTATAAACAGCGCGCGACACAGACGTCTTTCCTCCGTCTACACAGCGTCCGTCCCCCATCCCATCGACAAAAACCATGGATGATATGAGCGCCCTGCCAAAAGCTAAAGTTTAATCTATGGTGACCAAGTCTACCATTGCCCCCATAACTTTGTTCGCTCTCTCGGCGCCAACTCAGTTAAGCACCAATATGTGTTGACATAAACACTAAATTTACTTGGGCGGTTAACCAAACTAACTTTAATGTTGCTGTTTCTTTGATGGTCTCAAGGAAAGTTGGCTTGACGGATGCTGTGATACGTTTGACTAAAGCCAAAGAAGTTACACTGATAAGCGACTGCATGCATTTAATAACTTGTTTCGCCGTCGTCTTCCTCTGGGTGGCCTGTAGCATCAGTATCGCGCTCCGTTAGAAACACTGCGTACGCTTCACGCGGCTTACATCAAAGGCTCAAGTCAGCTGGTGTTTGGCTCAGTTCTCTCCAGCCTCGACTTCAGAACCTCTGGCCTTCGTTCTACAAAGAAAGCAATGACGTCAAAATCTCTGGACACATGGCAGCATCGCTCCTTTCTGAGTAGTGAGAGGAGCTAAAAGCTCAGGATGCTATCATAAATCAACGTTCCCTCACTCTCTCAATCCTCACTACCCTGACTTTTATTTTTATTTTTTTCTCATCCCCTGGCCTCCACAGGCCAGAGACGGCACATTTTAAACCCATTAGCGGCCGGCCTGCCAGCTGTGCATCAGCAGAAAAAACCATAAACTGTTTTATTGGATGAAGTTTCTGCAAAGTGATGAGCTCAGCGTTACCGGTTCCTGGTATCCTTCTAACTTATTGTGCGAGGGAGAGCGTGCCTCTTGTCAAATAATCAAGAAGAAAAAAAAAAAAAGACGAAAAGAAGTTATTTCCAAGGGGTTGAGGTTTGTGTAATGTCATTTGCGCATCTGTTACGCCCATCTCCAAATCTGTGTCAGTAGGCTAGAAGTATCATGGAATATAAATTGAATGTACTGTACAAAAACCTTGCGAGAAGCCGTTGATTATTTTCCAGCATAAATGAGGAACACCTTGTAAGTTTTTGTCTTTGCTCTGCAGACGCCTTCTGTGTAAAAACTGCTAGGGCCTCAGCTGCACCTCACCACTGTCACAGGCTGTTCTCTGGTCAAAGAGGGGCAGCTTGTTTCAATTTGTTGACATTAGTGCCCATCTCCAACCCTATTCATCCTGCCCACTTCACCTCCACGATCACACCATGGCCTCCAAGTCACACAGCCGTGTGCTGTGCAAACACTGCTCTCAAACTGCCCCCTCTAACTGTGTTCCCAGGGGAACCAAGACCACAACTGGGCATGCCTACCAACCGTGTGACCATCTCCTTTTGCCCCCTGGTAAATCCTTCGTTTGACATGAGCTTTGGAAAAAGAGAGTCCAGATTTACAAAGTCAAGCTTAGAGAAGTAAAGGGGGATGAGGGGGATTTGGGGAAAGGTTATTTTACTTGGAAGAGTCGCCCAGTTCTCTGTTTATATATTAGTATTTTCCCATTGTTGTCATGGAGCTGGGTTTCCCCAAAAATGGGAAAGACTCTGGCCATTTTCTAAACCTCCACTGCCATCCAGCAGGATTGGTATGCAGCAGATGTCCACCCCTCGGTACAACCTTACGGTGCATCAGCAAGACTGGAGACTTCAGGGAAAAACTGTGCAATGACCAATCTTTGCATCCATCCCCCATAGACACACTTTAGTTGACATTATCATACTAATAGGACCTGAATGAACACCTGTAAGGGCAAACTAGAATATACAACTTAAACATTAGCATTATTTCAAATCAATAAGTACTCCAAGAAAGTATTGGAGGAGAGGGACTGTTATCAGGCACTTGCAGAAAATACTTCAAGCTGGGATCAAGTTTTCATCTGAGGCATTTTCGAGTGGACTGAGGCAGCAAGGTGGATTGAAGCCAACCCACCACTCAAGCACCTTTGAGCCATTGAACAAGGTGGTAACAGAGCCATACAGGACATGTGAAGAGGTGAGCCGACTTTGCAGCTCATGGATATGGAGTAGCCATGATTCACGGTTGGTGCGACCTGCACCTTAAACAACCTAGAGAAGATCGATGATGAGGCACAATGACTTCATACAATGTGTCTGAAGTTCTATCCGACTAGTGAAAACACATTTCTCGTGAAAATACAATGTGAATGTTTATTCCAGAACTTGCTGAAAAACAGCTGAAATTAGCTTAAAACATGCTGAAATGTAGCTGAAATTGAAGAACAAGTCTAAGTTAGCAGAATAAAGTAGAAATAACATATTTGCTGAATTAGGTTTAAATTGGCAGAAATGAGCTAAACATTAGGGGGAGGGAGCTGAAATTACAACAAAAATAGCTGAAAAGTAGCTGAAAATGCAGTACGAAGCTTAAACTACTAGATGGAAGCGGAAAAAGCCAAAATGAGCTAAAAATGTGGAATTAGCTGAAAAAGCTAAAGTTAGCATTAAAAACGGCAGAATTTTAGCTGAAATCGCAGAAAAAGTTTAAACCAGAATAAAAAAGCTGCAAGGAGCTCAACAAGATAAAATTAGCATATAGAATCTAATTAGGCTAAAAGTAGAAGGAATGACCATAAAAAATTGTATTTATCTGAAAGCATCTGAAATTAACAAAAAAATGTTAAAAGGTAGCTGAAATTGTAGAACAAGCTTAAATTAGCCGAAGAAAGCAGAAAGAACACAATGTTTGCTCAATTAGGCTGAAAGAAGCAGAAATTAGTACAAAAAAGTGGAACATATTTGAATAAAGCTAAAATTAGAGAGAAAAACCTGAAAAGTAGCTAAAAAGGCAGAAAGAAGCTTAAATTACCAAAAGGAAGTGGATATAGTACTGTTGCTGAATTAGGCTGAAAAAAAGTTGAAATGAGTGCAAAAATTGTGGAATTAGCTTAAAAAGCTAAAATTAGCATTAAAACAGCTAAATAGTAGCTGAAATAGCAGAAAAAGCTGAAACTTGCAAAAAATATGTTGAAGGGAGCATAATAAGCTGAAATAAGCAGAAAGAAGTTGGAAGAAGCACAAAATGTTGTACTTAGCAGAAATATTCTGAAGGGATCACAAAACAGCTGAAATTAGTTGAAAATAGCTGAAAAGGCTAAAATTAGTATAGAAATCTAAATATTAGCTGAAATAGCAGATAAAGCTGAAACTTGTAAAAATAAGCTGAAAAGACCATAACAAGCTGAAATTAGCAGAAAGAATTTAAAGAAGCACAAAAATGTACTTAGCAGACAGATCCTGAAAGGATCACAAAACAGCTGAAAGTAGCTGGAAAAAAACTGTTTGAATTTGCATGAGGAAGCTGAAAGCAGCTGAAGCAGAACAAAATGTGAAAGGAGCAGTAAAAGTTGTGAACGGATCTAAAGATTTGAAGGATGTAAAATGACCTCAATTCAGTTTCTGATGAAAAAATGTCAGAAAAGGCTAAATATTTCAAAAAGCTAAAGTTGCACCAATACCGAAAGTCATGGCAGGATTGTGCTGAAGGAGCTGAATGTTTTGATACCCACCACTTTCACATCTGTTCACATCTGTAACTGATAGGCTTTTGGAACCAACTGAGTTCAAGCTGTCTTGCCACAAACCAAATAAACTCAAAGACACAAAAATCACTGTGAATCAGTCAGTTTGACAAATATGGAGCTAAAATTTGCCGTTGCGCATCACTTCTCAATGAAAGATGACCTTCGGTTCAAACTCGGACTTAAATGGCGGTCAATGCGCCATCCTTCAAGCGAAGCCAGGCTTTTATATCTTTTTTTTTTTTAAACGATCCGCTGGAGGTCGGCGCTCCACGATGCTCACTTTGTTCCATCTCAGCCTGACGTGGCTGGATCAGTCAGTAAAATGCGGCCGGTCAGACCAACCCGTCTTTGCGTACTTTTCCCAGAACTGTTGTGAAAAAGCGCTTGTTTTATGTCACGCGTTGAGTCTCTCAACTCACTGCTTCAGCTCTACATCCAAGGAAAACATGCTAAGCTGCCCATATAGGGGCATGCGTAACTCGTAATGTGACTTCTGTAGTAGTGAACAAATTTATTGGAGCTTTTAGTGTATTTGCTGGTACTTGGAGTACAACTTTTTTTTTTTTTTAAATGTCTTGTTATGTTTAAATATCCACCAAATTGAAGAAATTATTACAATGCTACGAGCTCTGGTAGGAGCAGGTTTGTAAACACATGGCTTCCTGGAAGGTGAACCCCTCCTTTTAAGGCGAGTAGACGTAGTTCCTCTGACATAAAATCCATGTTTGTGTATTTTCTGACAGCGGGTGTGTAGATTAATGAATCATCTGAGGTTTATGAGCTGGAAGAAGAGCAGTTTAGATCTTTAGTCCGGGGAGATGGAGTGAAACAAGGGTCTGGTCCTCATTAATAAACAACTTCATCTCCCTGCAACATCCACGTTTCATAATCGTCCCGTACACACACCCCGTCCTGACGTGGATGGTTTGCAAGCCAGAGGACAGAGGACGGGGGCTGAGCGGAGCGATAACAAGACCACAGCATGTAGAACGTCAAATCATAAGTGACTCACAACCCAACAGACAACGCACAGTAGGTGAAACGTGAGAAAGTTCAGAGGATTTTTAATTCTGGGTTAAAGAGGAGAAAAGGAAAAATAAGGGGTGGGGGGTGCAACTTGGAAAAAAACAGTAACATTCGTAAAGAGAAACATGAAACCGGGGCAGACGGAAACATACGGAATGCGCTGTTGCGCAAGACCCAACCAGGACGTGTGTAAGTTCTACGTGACGTGTGCTAGAACACCACTATCACACAGGAACTGAACACAGAGTGCCAAAGACTCGACGCGTGCACTCCACCGCATGTCGAAGTTTAGACAAAGGGGAGAACAATAAGCTCTGGGGGCGTGAGGCGTCCAAACACGGTGCTGCTGGGTTTAAACAACCAGAGGGTCAACCGCTCCCTTCATGTCCGATTTGTTAGTTAGTCCTAATCTGAAAGGCGTTTAAAGTCGGGGGATCTCAGAGAGATCAAATGGTGACGTGGACGTACGAGGCCGGGGTCTCTCACTCAAATCTTGATGGCAATCCGCTAGGAACGAGACAAATTTATAACCCTTTTCTCCTCATAGTGTTCTAGATAATTAAAGCAAGAAGTTTCCCGTTTTCAAGTGCACCAATTAAAATCTTAGACAAAACAGTTTTACAGTTAGTCTTGTTTTCATGTTTTGCTGATTGTGCAAGCTGGAGCGCAAGACGAATGACTAATATCAGAGGGAGAACGAATGAGTCTCGTCTGTTCGACCCAAACTAAGAGAGAACCGCAGAGATGTGCGCCAGAGAGGCCTCGTCTTGACGGCAGACGGCTTTAGTCTTCAAAAAAAAAAAAAAAGGCCCTGCTGAACGTCCACGGCTTCTTAATGGGGTTGTGTCTGAAGTAGAGACCAAAAAATAAATAAAAATCCTGGTGATTCAATGTTTGTGCTCTGGTTTGAGTCATTTTGCCACAAGTGGAGGAGTTCAAGTGTTTGGCAGTCTTTTTCATGATTGATGTGAGGATGAAGCGGGAAACAGTAATTCTAAATTGTCTTGTCTGACCCTGTGATGGACTTGAGACCTGTCCAGGGAGTCCCCTGCCTCTCGAACAGTGACTGCTGGATATAGGTACTAGTGACCCTCGTGACCCGAAAAGGACAAAGCCATTAAATGTAATGGATGGGTAAATTGGATGCAATGTCTTCAATAAAGAGGGAGTTGTTCAGGTCAGCCATGGTGAAGAAAGAGTTGAGTCAAAATGCAAAATTCCCAATTTACTCGTCTGTCTACATCCCGTACCTCACCTATGGTCATGAAGTTCTTGAGACAAAGCCTTGACCGACCTTTATTCATTCGGTATACACAAAGTCGATTGGTCAAACATTCATGGGCGTGTTTGTTGCACCCCTTCACGAAGCAAGAAAAGGTTATTTTGTACCTTTCCCTGGAATTTTCCAAGCACCACTGAGAGGAGACCCTGAGTGAGTCAGACCTAGAAGTCATTGGAGGGACTCCTTGGGGTTCCTCAGGATGATGGGTTTCATTCAGTGGTGTAGTCTACGTTTTTGTAATGGGTATACTGTGCTTAGAAACCAAAGTACACGGATTGTGGAATTGTCAGTTTACTTTGATTGTTAAACATATTGAACATTTCCAAATTTCTCTTATCCTCTGAATAAATGTACAACAAACGCCATACAACAGTTGGCTTTGTATTAAAAACACGCTATAGAAATTATAAAACCGTATCAAAGCAAAACGTGTTCAAGTATTAAGTAGTAAGTACAGAATTATACAATACTTCGCTGGATAAGTGAGCGCTGCATGCAGATAGATTGTTACGGAAGCATTTAACTGCCGTTTAACATATTAATGACATGCGCCTAATGAAATGTCATGTATCATTGAGCACTTTTAAATGGTATGCTGAAATACTTGAGCTTTTCTAGTGGGTATACTCGTATACCCGTGTTTTGTGTAGACTACACCACTGGTTTCATTGGTGATTGGTTTCCCTACTGGATAAGTTGCCTTCACAACCTAATCATGGTTACATTGAAGTGGATGGATGGATAGATCCTTATTGTTGATCTGCCTTTTGTCTCAACCCAATGCTTTGATTTTTTTTTTTTTTTTTAAATCACTCAGGTCTTATCTAACACAAAAACCTAATCCAGATGTGGGATTATCTGGTGGAAGTGTGCCGTAACTCTCAAAGTCTCCAAATCAACTCAAGATACATTTCTAAATTTACAAAAGCTGTGATGGATCTGACCGGTCGTCACAGGTCACTGATCAGGCAGCCTGGTAGTAATTTTCGTCGTAGCTAAAGGACAAATACCTCCACATTGAGTCACATTGGATCCAAACTATCACGTGCACGCACAGGTGTCGGGATGTTAGCTGTTAAAACGTCCCAACATCGTAAACTAACTTCAGATTGAAGACGAACCTCCGTGGTTCCAGATAAGTCATTTAGCGGAAGACTAATGCACTTCAAGATGATGTTTTTATTCCCGCTACTTATCTGTGATGTAACTCCGCTACACATCATCGGGGACTCTTATGTAAGAAAGGGCTAGTGGCCGATTTGGCCGAAAGATCACACGAAGCTGTCACTTCAAGTTAGAGCTCAAACGCACAAATCCCCCCATCTGGTCTTTTCTCTGATTTGTTTTGAAAGTTTTTCCTAGAACTGATGATAAATTATTTAACCATTGTGGTGTTTTTTTTTTTTTTTTTTAAAGGACGTCTTTCCTTAATAATTAGATAATTTGTGTTTTTGTAAAGGCAGCAAAATCTGAAGTGGAAGCGTACAGCTTAGAAAATTAATTCAAGATGTTACTTCTCATATATAAGAAGAGGACTAAGACTTTATAGATTGGATGGTAAGAGGATAATACCAAATCCTGAGATCGCTCAAGAAAAGCAATGCTATATATTTGAATATATCATTAAAAGCTCTTTTCCCCTGTTGTTCATAAACATGTTACACAGCAATAAACTGAAACTGTGACGTTACATTTGTGTGTAAATTATGTACTTCCTGTATGATATTGGTGCCCTTTCTGCTTGGTTGGGATCTTTTCTCTGCGTTGGACCCAAATATCATTTCAAATCAGAGTTCAGAGTACTGAAACAGAAAAGAGTCAACAGAAGCAACGGTGAAAAGGTAAGTAGGTTTATTTACAGGGTACTGGGGAATCCAGGACCTCGAGGATCTGCGGGAGACGGTGACAGGTGATTTTACATGATCTGCATAATATGGTTTAATAATTACCAAGGTCACATTTCTTACTTGTTGAATTCTTGATTCCAGTCTTGGGAGGTGTCATGTTGTGTGGGCGAGTTCCCAACAGGAAGAGATACTCAGGAGCAGATGAGGAACAGGTAATCCAGATAGTCAACGAGGATTCGAAAGGTAGTCAACGGTCCAACAATGACGCATACCATATTTTCCGCCTGATAAGTCAAACTTTATTGCAGAATTTACATGCCCTGTGAATTGTAGGCCGAAACAACATATTTATGGATTTTATTTTTCTCATATTGATAAAACACTTTTTGGCTGAGATATGACCGTTTTCATTCATTCTGACTGAAAAAAAATTTAAGCAGTGCCACTTTCAGCCACTTGATGGCAGCAGAGTAGTAGTAGCAGTATGGCATGCCATTGCATCATGTATTTGGATTATTGAGCATGTGTCAGGGTATTGCATCATGTAATACGTAAACATGGCTATGATGACAAATTCAAAAAAGTTAAAGACAAAAACAACTGGAAAAATTAAAATCCTCCTGTGCACACTCCCGCGGCCGCCATTTGGCAAGTCATCGATTTTTGACAAAACACCAGTCCGCATTTCCGGGTTGTCAGCGGTGATGCGTATCAAACACGACGCATCAGTGGTGATGTATAATAGGCGCAACATATACAGCGAAGCAACATATTCATGGACTTTTCCACTTTATTAGACAAGTATGGACTGTTGCAACTTATAGGGCGGAGCGATGTGTACGTCGAAAAATACAATAATTTTCCTCAGACTTATGTAGTTGTCATAAGAGACAGTTGAGCTGCAACTTTACTATGTTGATGGTAGAAATGTATCACATCATGATCAACAACGGAGTCAATTCTGCACAGGCGTCGCAACAATTATATGTGAAGGGGACATGTCCCCCTCTCATTAAAAAAAGTATTCATTTGGACCCCACCCCCTCCACATTTACCATGAAATATTAGTAAACCCAGCACTATTTATTTATTTGTGAACAAATCCATTCCACTTGATTAACATGAGAATACCCAGACCAGTTAAAATCCACTCCGGGTTTTCCTGGTTACCTACAACTCCACACTGCTTGCAGTTTCCCCTAGATCACTTGACAGGGTGGGGGGAGGAGGGGGAGTCACCTCTGTGTTACCCACTAGCTTGGCGCCATGTTAGTGCGGGCAGTTGTTGATCAGGGTGGAGGGTTAGGATGTGTGAGAGAAGCGGAGCGTGCTACGTCAGTAGCATCATAGCTAGTGCATCTGTATTGCACACCGTTAGCTTAGCGCTATGTTGTGGTGGTGTGTGTGTGTGTGTGTGGGGGGGGGGGGTGCATTTAGCCATGCTCTCTTAAATAGTTACTGAGTCAAGTGTTTTATTATGTAGGTAAACTTAGATGTTAACAGTCCGTTAAAATACACAAGAATGCAGGAAATGCCATCTACTTTATTCAAAATTTTCTGGGGGAGGACCCCTAGACCCCTCCCCCCGCCACCACCACTACCACCAGCGTGTCCCTTCCACATCACAAAATCTTCTGACGCCAATGCAATTCTGACATCTTACCTAACAAAATGACTTAAAAGTGTCTGTAGAGACAAAACTATTGTAAACTAGAGAAATTGCATATCCTGTGAAATATAGAGTGGGAACTTTTATTGCTGAAGGATTTTAGCCGAAAGCTGCTGTAGAAATTGAAGCCAAACTGAAAAGGTTTCATCACTAAACTGTTAATGTGAGTTAAATTTGATCTGCTATTTGCTGAAAGCAGGAAAATAAATGCAGAAATGAGCAGAGAGATGCTGAATAGATTACAAAAAGTCTGTAATTAGCTGACAGACACTTCAAGAAACTGAAATAAGAGGGAAAAAAGCTAAAATGCATCTGAAAAGGCTAATATTAGCAGAAAAATGCCTAAAAGTAGCTGAAATGTCTGGAAAAAGATGCATTTGGCAAATGCTGAAATGAGCAGCAAAACATTTTAAACGGCACAAATGGATTGAAGGATGTGAAGAGAGTGCCATTCATTTTCAATGAGGAAAGTATGGCTAAAAAATCTAAACATTTCAAAAGTGAAAACCGCACAAATACCAAACATCAAAGCAGGGATGTTGTGAATGAGCTGAACATTTTGATGTATGAAATGTTGAAATAGCAAAAAATTGTGGAACGAGTTACCTGGATGTAAAAGAACAGAAGAAAAATGGATCCCAATAAATAATAATAATAATAATAATAATGTTATGTGTTGTCATCATTGTATATTCCCATACAATGGTGAAATTGGATCTCTGCATTTACCTGGTGGTGCAGTGGGCAGCTATTGAAGGCGCCCGGGGAGCAGCTTGGGGATAAGGTGTGCTGCTCAAAGACACCACGAGATGTGCAATGACTGTGGATTGAACCTGGGTCGATCGGGTCCTGAGTGGGCTGCCCTGCCTCTACGACATCTCGTCCCCGGAGAATCATTTAGAAACATGCACACAATTATCCAAATCTATCAAAACAAGGTGTCCTTACAACATAGCAGCCATCAAAGCAAAAGCTGAAGAAAGAAGCTACACAAGCTCAACCCCTTCACAAGAATTTAGTGTAGACTTTAAAAAATGTACGGTAGAGGCTGTGCATCACGTATCAGAAAAACTTTTTGTCGAATAACCTACCTACACCAAAAAGAAATTCAGAAATGTCGTTCTGGCTCTCTTTTGGTGTGCCATCCCAGGAAAATCAGTGGCCCTCTCATGGTCACCCCATTAAAAATGTCCTGGAGGAGCCACTGTGTTAATTGGGCTGATAAAACCACAGCTGTTTCTTTAGTCTTGACCTTACTTGGCTTATCTGTTAACTTGTCCAACTATATTTTTCCTAACTGAGCTTGTTCTTCGAGCTATCCACAACAAGATGTTATTTGTTAATAGCTTTTCCACAGAGACCGACATCGAAGGTTCATAGCTCTCCCTTTGAGGCTCTTTTGAAGCTGTTCTGGTTTACGATGGCTACCCACTGGAATCGAGCGTTCTACTGTCTGCTCTGACGAGAGTGTTTTAACTGTTACATAACAGCTGGCTGACGGTTAGGTACGAATCAAAATCACATTTTGTTTTCTCACATGAGCTCAATAACGCCTTGGCTCAACGTTCGTTGCACAATTTGTTTTGCTCTGTTCCTTATGACCAATCAATTAGTCATCGGCGTAATGTTTTACCAGCATTGCCTAATTGTATTGTTGCTTACAGAGTCTTAATTTTAATGTTGAAGGGAAATGATGCTTGATTACTGATGTGGATATAAAAACATCATAAAAACAACAATTATGCTGTTAAGTACCGTGACATTTCAGCTCAACTCTTGTTGTTTTGTTTCATGAAAACGTGGTAATTAAGTGACGTGCTTTGTGGAAATTTGTGGTAAATCATTTATCACGTGGAGGATCTAATGCCCTTCTTGCGCCTGTTCTCCCAAAACTTTAGACTCACTTACAGCTTATGTGCGTCATCTTTATTATATAAAATAACTCGAGTAGTGAGTTTCTACGTGACAGACAAGCAAATTCACTGATTAGAGTTTTTAGGGACGCTAGAGGCCAAAGCACGCATGAAAATACACAAACTTACGGTAATCGTCATGGGTTGCCAAAATAAACAAATTACACGTCCTACTAGGATCCATCATTGGATACATATGGTAGATTTGGTTGTACGTTCAGTTGACACTGTCAGTCAGGATGAATGTCTCAGATATAACACACGTTTGACGTCATTAGAGATATCAGTATTACGGTACTTCCCTGAATCCTGATTTTGCATCAACTGAACCAGCTGCTGTGAAGACTGCAGCAAAGGGAGGGGAAAAAAGAAGTGTGGAAGTGATTCATTCACCCAAGTAGAAATGCTTCAACTTATCTTCAATATCAGCATTCCTAAAAATCTAGACTCTACCAGTTTCTTTCTGTCTTCCCCCTTTTATTTGTGGAGGGGTATTTTACAGCAAGTCGTCAGAGCCCGTCTTCAGACGTGGTCAGGGTGGTGCTGAGGAACGTGATGATGTCCTATAGACTTCCCAGCACTGGTGAAAGCAGTGCGGCTCAACTTTCAAAGTATTCTCTTGCTGGTGTGGAATGTCGGGCCCACGAGGTGAGCCCATTTGAAGCACGTGTGGGACAGAGTAAAAATAACCGTTGCTGTCCAGATAGAAGCGTCTGTTTGGCAACAAAGTGACTGTGGCTTTGTGCACACTGGCAGGATCTGTCTCGCCGCCAGGTGAACTGTCCAGCTTATGAGTGTGGGAAACAGTTTAGATCTGGGGAGTATGTGTGTGTGAATGAGAGGGACACAGGTGGAAGAGTGAGGCTACAAGGAGCAGAGGTCACAAAGGTGCAGGACTTCAAGGACTCAGGTTTCACTGTCCAGGAAAACGGAGAGTGTAGTAAAGAGGGGAAGAAGAGTCTAGACAGGAGGGAGTGGATTGAGAGAAAAGTTTCAGGAGTGGTTTGCAACAATAGGGTCAAAAGAAAGGTCTACAAGACAGTTGTGCCATCAGCTATGTTGTGTGGTCTGGAGACAGAGACATGGACAAAAAGACAGGAGATGAAGATGTTGAGGTTCTCCTGAGGAGTGACGAGGATGGATAAGATTAGGAATGAGATCATCAGAGGTACAGCACAGATTGAACTACTGAGAGATAGAGAGGTCAGACTGAGATGGTTTGGACATGTCCAGAGGAGGGACAGTGGTTTGGACATGTCCAGAGGAGGGACAGTGGGTATAT
>JARVGV010000713.1:6784066-6800665 GCA_031762435.1 Hypsolebias longignatus
AGTGAAGACACTGACAACACGGCCTACGCATGCGAGTGAGTCATCTATGTGCTGATTAAGGGATCCGCGAGCAGAGAAGCCATCAGTCAAAAACCAGATCACTCCCACTCGCTCAGCACAAACCACAGCAGCGGCGTCGTGTTTATCCAGCTGCTGGCTCAGTGTTTTGGACGGGGACCCCTGCTCCCGTCCTGTCAGACTGACGGAGGTGCACAAAGAAAACGAGGAAGCTGGTAATTCGGTCCACGCTCTGCCACAGTTTGAAAGCACTTGTGTGTTTGAAACAAAAAGGCTGTTCTTAAAACGGCGTTGCAACCTCATCGGTGAGCTAGACGTGTAAAAGAAACATGTAGAAAGTGTTTATACGTTTCTTTGCCTCAGCTAGAAGGACCACAGCTCGGAGCCGGAGCAGGTGAGAAACAAACACATATCCTCCACCAGGAGCTGATACCTGGACGCCCAAAGACAAGGACTGAAAAATGAACAAGCTTCAAGACTGTATAGTGAATTTATTTGCAGTGAGCAATGGCTCAGGCGATATCAGGAACCCTGAAGAGCAAGGAGAAGGGTCTGGTAACTGAAAGTTAAACTGGGTTTCTTTGTCAGAAATACATCCCGTCTAACTCTGAACGTTAGATATCCTACTTTATCACGCTGAGACCCCCGGTCTTGTTTGCCCAGAGACGGAGCAGTTATGGCTCGGTTCTGTACAGAGGAGACAGGCCCAGCTGCTCTGAGTGAGTGTCCCAGGGTCTCAGGGTTATCTGCAAGTAAGAAACGCTGCAAACTCACTTTCAAAATTGACGTGCACCAGACCAGTGGGGGGACTCGACCACCAAGTCAAATTGGACCAGACCATTGCAAACCAGAGTTTGCAATATTGCCACGTTTGCAGCTCGTTTGTCTGTTGGCGACATGTTTGCACCTGTCGGCCACCGTACAAGAATGACGCCGAAAGCATCCAAATTGTGTTTAGCGCCTTCTAACCTAACCCGACAAGGTTAAACCCACTCTAATGTAAAAATGAGACACATCACTAAATAAATTTCACACAGAAACCAAGAAGATAATGCAAGTTGAGCCTTGGAGTAATGAAGGACTTTGGTTTGCATGTCCTCTGGGAGGTCAGAGTTAAGTCAGAGCACAGCTGCAGCAGGCAGGATGTAGAAGACTGCTGCTCCCATGGAATCCCCCCAAACTCCTTCATCTTACATGACAGGGAGCGTTTAGCTGGCCAGTGGGCTCTAGCGAGATTATCACTCTGGGCAGGAAATTCAAAATGTTTCACTGATGTCAATTAGAGCTCTGACATGATTTATTTCAGATGATTATTACTGTGTCAGAAAGTCGAGGCTTCTAGACCGAGACTTTGTCCTAAAGGTTTTGCTTTTCAGTCATTAATCATCCAACTCAAGTAGTTCGGTTAGCTCATTTTAGCACCAACAACAGATCTAGATTGATGTAATTTTACACCTTTCAAGCTCATTAGATAACGCATAATACAACCTATGTATTGTCTCATTACTTTGTGAAGTAAACCTATCTTTGTTGAAGCTCTGAGGTGCCAAGGGAGGTAGTCACAGGACTGAGTTGATCAGTATGCATGAAGGTAAGCTGCCAATGTAATGACAGGCGGTCTTTGCGACAAGCCACTTGCAGAATTTAGAAATACAGTATAGGAAACAGCGCATATTGTGTTTCGTTGCCTATAGCAGTTATGCTGCTAAAGTCAACAATGCAGAGATTTATTTTGCATGTCCTTCAATTCTGGGACTTTCAAAAAAATCTGAAAAAGCATTCAATACATCTGGTTTGAGCGATTACAAAAAAGCCAGACTTTGTTGCAGACTGCCTTCTAAATGAATACAAAGCTCTCAACAACCTAGCTCCGTCTTATACTACAGATCATTTTTCAAACAAAGCACTTCGCTCTCAGACTGCAGGTTTAATTGTGGTTCCTAGAGTTTCCAGAAGCAGAATGGGAGGAAGATCTTTCAGTTATCAGGCTCCTCTCTTGTGGAATCAACTTCCAGTTTCTGTCCGTGAGACTGACACCTGATTTACTTTTAAGACTAGGCTTGAGTCTTTCCTTTTTGATAAATCCTATAGCTAGGGTTGACATGGGTTTCCTGAGCTATCCCTTAGTTATGCTTTTATAGGCTTAGACTGCTAAATAACAAACTGATCACATTTCCTCACTCTGCTGTCGTCTTTACTTGGTCTACTCTAAATTTTTGAATTTGTATTTATTTTTATGATTTTTTTGTCTTTCCTTCTATAGAAAGTACATCTGGACTATATAAAGTAGATCTAGACCATAGAAAGTAGATCTAGACCATAGAAAGTAGATCTAGACCATAGTAAGTACACCTGGACTATAGAAAGTACATCTGGACTATAGAAAGTATACTTGGAATAACGTACACCTGGACTATAGAAAATACATTTGGACTATAGAAAGTACATCTGGACTATAGAAAGTATACCTGGAATATAGAAAGTACACTTGGACTATAGAAAATACATTTGGACTATAGAAAGTAGATCTAGATCATAGAAAGTAGACCTGAACTATAGAAAGTACACCTGGACTATAGAAAGTACACCTGGACTATAGAAAGTACATCTAGACCATAGAAAATAGACCTGAACTATAGAAAGTACACCTGGACTATAGAAAGTACACCTGGAATATAGAAAGTACACCTGGACATGTCATTCTGTGTTTGTTCCTCCTTCCCGTCCTCTCAAACTCAGCCGGTCGAAGCAGACGGCCGCTTGTCCTGAACCTGGTTCTGCTGGAGGTTTATTCCTGTTAAAAGGGAGTTTTCCTTTCCACTGTCGCCTTTGTGCTTGCTCAGGATGAGAGACTGCGACAAAGGGAAGATTCAGCTCATTCTGATAGCTTCATTAGACAGATAACTTTTACTAATTGACTTTTGTATGTGTGTTAATGTTTCTGTTCAGTGCCCTGAGACGACTTCTGCAAAGACTTGGTGCTACAGTGAATTTATTTGGATTAAAGATACTAGGTTAACTTTTTTGGTTAATCTGCTAACCTTAGCTGATGTTATACAGCTTTTATGACATGGCATCCAACACAACGCAAAGTATACCACTTTGAATTGTGTTGCACTTGGTGCTGTCCAGAAACCTTTTCTTTTTCCACAGAGGTCCATTTGTAGGTTTTGATCCCATTCAGTTTGTAGGCTGAACCCACTGTCAGCAAGTTCTCAGTTCGAACCTTCTTGTGTGTCTTTGGACTCCTTCAACTCTGAGTAGCTGATTCCCTGCAGCCAGCAGACAGACCGGTGAGAGGTATTCTCAAATCCCACACCAGCCTGAGCTCACATGCAGGCAAGAAAACACACTTTTTTTGTACCTAAACACCAACTTTTCCCAGCCCGTGGCAGGAATCGGCCTATAGTCTGACATCACTCATGCAACACATCGAGACTGACAGCTCATCCCACAGGGTTAGTCTGGTGTTCCCCCACTCGCACATCATCTGGTGCCAGCCATAGCCACGATATATAAACTGTACGTGTGTGTGTGTAAATATTTCTCTCAGCCTTTTTGTATGTGTAGTACATTTTTGGAGCATATTTGTTTTTGCATTAGGGGAAAAGTCTGGGAGGCCACCTGTAGTGTTGCTGGTTGTATGACTCACAAAAGCGTTGAGCAAAAGACCTCAATTCACAGTCTGAGCTCACATTTTGTTAAAGAAAATGAGCAGGGTTTTAGATTTTCTTGGTTAGGTACTGGTGGAGTAATCACTAAAGAGCAGGTTAGGCAAAAAACAAGAACTGTGTAATGTTTATGACTCTCAGAATAAATGTCTGGAAAACCATACATCACAAAGGTTTGTGTTACTCTGATAAAGGAAGTAAACAGGCCAAGTTATAAAATCAGTACTCATCATTAATGTTGTCCACTTGATCATTGGTCTCAGTCAGGCATGATTAGAATTGCAACAGAAAGAGTCCACACTTAATTCCTGTGGTCCAGCGTTCGGTTCAGGTTGTGTAATGACTGAGTATCCATTAGACCTGTATTGTTTTCCAGCATTTCTTTGTTTTTGACAGTCTTCTGCTTCCATTTTCACAAATAAATAATGCAACCACAACCTCGCTGTTTGTCCTACAGCATTCTATATCCATTGTCCGTGGCACCAATGACATCATCAACCAGAGATGACACGGAATGACTAAATCATCACTAGAGCCATGTTGTACTCAGGCATTTAATCATTTTCTAGAAAGTCTTTTGCTTCCATTTTCTTAGAGGGGCAACACAACCGTGACCTTGCTCTTTGTCCTACTGTGTTCTATCTCCACTGGCCATGGCACCAATGACATCATCAACTAGAAACAGTACAGGATTAATTTCTGGCCAAATCACCAACTAGATCCACACCATACTCAGGCATTTCATCATTTTCTACCATGTTTTCTGCTTCCATTTTCACTGAGAGAAAATGCAACCATAACCCTGGTCTGTCCTACAGCATTCAATCGCCACTAGCTGTGGCACCAATGACATCATCAATCAAATACAGTACAAGATTAATTGACGGCTAAATCACCAACTAGATCCACACCATACTCAGGCATTTCATCATTTTCTACCATGTTTTCTACTTCCATTTTCACTGAGAGAAAATGCAACCATAACCCTGGTCTGTCCTACAGCATTCAATTGCCACTAGCTGTGGCACCAATGACATCATCAATCAAATACAGTACAAGATTAATTGACGGCTAAATCAACAACTAGATCCACATCATATTCAGGCATTTCAATCATTTTCAATGAAGTCTTCTGCTTCCATTTTCACAGGTAAATGATGCAATTGTAATCTCGCTCTTTGTCCTACAGTGTTCTAGCTCCACTGGCCGTGCCACAAATGACATCATCAACCAGAGTTTGTATGGGATTCATATACAGCTAAATCACCAACTAGATCCACATTGTATTCATGCATTTCTTCATTGTCTATTAAATCTTCTGCTTCCGTTTTTTTATGGGTAAACGATGCAATTGTAACCTCGCTCTTTGTCCTACAGTGTTCTACCTACACTGGCCGTGGCACCAATGATATCACCAAACAGAAACAGTAAGGGATGGCTGAATCACCAACTAGATCCATGTTGTATTCAGGCATTTCATCATTTTCTATGAAGTCTTCTGCTACTATTTTCACTGATAGTCAATGCAACCGCAACCTCGCTCTGTCATAGTGTTCTATCTCCACTGGCCGTGACACCAATGACATCATCAACTAGAGATGGTACGGGATTAATGTACAGCTAAATCGCCAACTATACCCACATTGTATTCAAGCATTTAATCATCTTCCATGAAGAATTCTCGTTCCATTTTCACTGATAAGCAAAGCAGCCGTACATCGTTGTACCACAGCTGGCTTCGATGACATCATCAGTGTGGGATGGTAACTCTTAACTCACAATCATGCTTTTTCAGAATCTTTACACAAACACTCAAAACAAGTCGATAAATGTCTAAATCAGAGAAGTGGGCCATTGTTTGTGTTTAATATTAATTTTTTTGTTTGTTTGTTTTATTGCATTTGACCTTTAAATTAAAGGGGCTCTTTGTGACCCTCCACTGTTGCGTTTCCTTCCTTCATCCCTCAGTATTTTTGTTTTTTTTTGGTCCTTCGCTGTGTCTGGAGAACAGATTAGTGGCAGACTGTGAAGGCAGCGGAAAGACTTCACACATGTGTGTCTTTATCTTTTCCTGTCGTTCTTCTATCATTCCATTCCTTTTTTCCCATCACTCAACACAAACATTTAATTCAACAAAAGCTCTTGCACTGCTTCATGTACAGTAGATATGCTGTTTCTAGCTATGCGAGCTGACCTCCATGACCATCTGTCAGGTTCAGAGCTTTGTTGTGTTTGGGACCGGCTGGATGGAGCAGATCGACTACAGAACCAGGAGACGTGGACCCCACATGATGGATAAAAACACACCTGAACACAGCAGCTGAGTCTGCTTTACTCACCCCAAGAATTTTCCTAAACTCCTTTCCCTAAGACGCCAAGTGTCAAAAGAATTGTAAACTCAGCCAAGCTGTAATTTTGGCATGTAATCTACAATTAAAGTTCATGTTTAGGTTGGACATCTTTCTGAGAATGTCACATCGGTATCTGCCAACAAACATGTAGCTTTATTCAAAGGCACTGACAGAGGAGTTGTAGATGTGAGTAAGATTGCATAAAGGTAGCATTTAAAGGGGCTTTGGAAACAAATAGAAGATAACTGTAAAGACATGGAAAATCAAGACAAACAAAGAAAGTACAAATGATTCTTATTCCAAATGGTGTTCGATTGGCACACGCACAATCTGACTTGCAGTTTCTATTGCCGCGCTTCCAGCCTCAGCTAACCTTTCACCTTTAAAAATTTGTCAGGACACTCCCTTCTTGATTGTACTTCCAGCTGCACTGTAAAACTGACAGAAATATGGCAGTGGAAAAGAGGAGGTCAAAGGGAATAAAGGCTTGGATTAGAAAAAGTTTAATATTCAAATAAGTTCGACTGAAGAGGATAAGTGGCAAAAATCAGCCCTGCCTTGGAACGCTGCTGTTTCTGAGAAAATATACAAGATGGAAAAGGAAGGGTTTGTAAGAGCAAAACCAGGAGGAAGGAAGAGGAGAGGCGAGCAGGCAGGTCAAGATAAGCCACTGGAGAAGAAAATAACTCTTCACCAAGGTGACCTCAAGCATCAGTCCATGTTTGATTTACATAACGTCCCCTAAACACATCAGATCCTTTCCACATATGTTTGACATAACTTTCTGATGAAAAACAATCCAAAACATTCCGTTTCCTATTAGCTGGCATTTAAGATTGAATGTTCCACACGAGATTTTTATTTTATTTATGTACTTGTACATGTAACTCCTCTGGGAGGACTGCGGAACTGGAGAGGTCTCTCCAGCGTGTCCTAGGTCTTTCTTTGTGTGTCCTCCCAGTTGGACATGCAAAGAAGGCCTCCCTAGAGAGGTATTCAGGGATCATCCTTACCAGATGTCCGAATCACCTCAACTGGCTCCTCTTGATGTGGAGGAGCAGCGGTTCTACTCCGAGTCTCTCCTGAAGAACCGAACTTCTCTAAAGATCTCTACGTAGATCTCTTCAGGGTATGGAACATCCAGCTACCCTGCAGAGAAAACTCATTTAGATATCTTGTATGTGCTATCTCGTTCTTTCAGACACTACCCAAAGTTCATGACCATAGGTGAGATTAGGAATGTAGAACGACGGTTACTGAGACCTCTAAAAAAAGCTAGGTCTGGTGGTCCTCTGGACATTCACAGACTAAGGTATACTGAGACCTTCTCCTTGCAGCTCAGCTCCCTCTTTACCACAAAAAACAGCACAGAGTCCGCAATACTGCAGAAGCCACACTGATCCGTCTATCAATCTTGTGTTTAACTCTTCCTCACTTGTGAACGAACCCGAGATACTTGAACTCCTCCGCTGTAGGCATAACTTCACTCCCAACCCGGAGGGATCAGTCCAACCTTTTCCAGTTGAGAACCATGGCTTCAGATTTGGAGATGCTGATCCTCATCCCACTCGGCTGCGAACTGCTACAGTTACAATGATGCCAACAGGACCACATCATCCGCATATAGCAAAGACTTAATCCTGAGGCCACTGGACCAGACCCCTCTGCCCCCTTGCTGCACTGTATGTCAAACACTCCAAATAAACATCACTTTATCAGACTTTGGGCAAAATTACCACTAAAATGTTGTACTACCAAATGGCAGTATTATGACTTTACTTCTTTAGAGTGTTTTTGTGTCTTTCTGTTCCAAGCAAGACTTCTTCTTTTGGCTTTTCCCTCTTCAGGGGTTGCCACAGCGAGTCATCCTCCTCCATCTCACTCTGTCCTCATTCCAACTACCTCCATGTCCTCTAACTGCATCTGTATCTCTCCTCTCTGGCCTCAATTCCTCTTAGTCTTTTCCTGGCAGCTGCATTTCTTACATTGTTCTACCATCACACCCACTGTCCCACTTCTGGACATGTCCAAACCACTGTCCCTCCTCTGGACAAGTCCAAACCATCTCAGTCTGGCCTCTCTAACTTTATCTCCCAGTTGTTCAACCTGTGCTGTACCTCTGATTATCTCATCCATCCTTGTCACTCCTAAGGAGAACCTCAGCATCTTCATTTCTGCCACTTCCAGTTCTTTCTCCTAACTTTTTGTCAATGCCACTGTCTCCAGACCATACATCATAACTGGTCTCACCACCGTCTTGTAAACTTTTCCTTTGACCTTAATGTCTGAGTTCTTAAAATTATTTTGTTGATGCTTCTTCCTGTTTATCCGTAACATCCTTGTGAGGAACTCTGGGCAACATTATTGTTTTTAAATGTGCCATATGAATTAAATTGACATTAATACAACATTCGTTCAAACTGTCCGGAAGGTTTTGAGTTTAAGGTCACAAGTCAGACATTTACTATTTCAAGGTTTACAAAGTGGTTTGTTTCTCTTTTAAACAAACTTTAAATAAACTGACAACTACCGGTACCTACTGCAGGTAAGATGATCACTACTCAAAGTATTCTCCACAATACCATATCAAAAGAAGTTGAAGTTCGAGTTCAAGTCAACTTTACTGTCATTACCATTACATGTGGTACAAGAGGTGGAACAAAATTATGTACACAGGGTCCCAGTTACACCCAAAAATAGCAGAATATAATTATAAAAAGAAACAGTAATTAAGGATATATGACATAAACTAAGATATATGCTAAACAAACTCTAAACAGTACACTAAAAGATCTAAGATATACACTAAACACAAATAATGTAAAGCAATATGTCATAGCAACAGCAGCCCAAACATGAGTCTGTGGTGAGCAGACAGGTATGAATGAATACCGCAGCATGAGATCAGCAGCATGGATAATCAGCTAAATTAGCAGCATGAGATCAGAACTGATATACTGTATATCTAACTCTAAAATAACCACATTATTGTGACATAAAGAATTGTTTTTACTCGTTTACGTCATCATACCTCTTTTAGTAATAAGTCACTAATGAAACAAATCCACCAGTTTTTCTTCTGTTCTGAGAGTTTAAACTCTGACAATAAAGGGATATAGTTTTAAACAACAACAGATGCTACCACAAGTGTCGTCATAATAACACAGGCAGAAATGGTTCAGCGAATAGCTTTAAAAAGCATCCCACAAAGCTGTTTGTTAACCTCTGCACATTTAGCTTCCTGTTATGCGTGGCTATAAAGTTAACTGTGCCTAAAAGGACAAGCAAGCTCCAAAAAATTGTGGATCTATCTCATCGTATCTGTAATGCAGGATTTCCTCCTAGAATCCAGTGTTAAATGGATGTGAGTGATTCCAAATTTGTCTGTTTGTGGTCATAATGTTACGGCTGATTCATGTGCATTTGATACAAGAAAACATAAAGTTCAATCACAAATATGTATTGTTTTGTTTGTTATTTATTTATTTATTTATTTTTTTACATTTTACGACAGTTGTATAATTTGAAAAAAAAAAAAGAAAGAATGGGCTATGATGAGAAGAATCATTGTTTCCAGCTGATGTAGCCAACCACATCCCCGTTTCAGGTTTCATTACGTACCACACTCCATCTTGTAACACTGGAGCAAAAGGGCCCCTGTGTATGCTCAGCTCCTTTCTCCTCCACCACCGCCACACAAAAGAAAACCATAATTATTCCTCAGTATGTCAGCCAGCTCAATACCACCACTACTCAAAAGACAAACCTCAACATCTGCAAGCAGAACATGGAGGGCTATTTTACTCAGTTGCACAAATCATAATGTAGATAACATGCAGAGCTGCTGCAGCAAATGGGGATGACAGCTTCAGATCAGCGTGATGATGGTAATTTTCCAGACTACTATCAACCTCTGGACGCTGACAGGGCCATCTGGTGCATGTTTTCAATAATCTACCCTCATAACTACTGTTACTGCTTTCATGTTTCACAGCAGTGCATTAGTGGATTCCTTCTGTCAAACAGCATGTTTTTAAGGACTATCAATTTCTTTAAAATATATACTGTATAGCGTTCCTTGAAAGAATGCATACAACCTGCCATCTTTCTTGTCAGCGACCTGAACCAAGATGCTTTTATGATGGGACGAAGTTATAGTCGTTCTGGTAGGCGATGATAAAATAAATGATATAAAAATGTTTTCATAGTAGTGTAAAAGCACACCAATTTTAAACTAACCTGTAACAGCATTGTCTAACCCTTGAGGTAGAGACCCTTGTGTGCCATAGGGGAAAAGATTAAGTCTGATTAGGAATGTACTACCTTTAAAAAGCCCAGATAATGGAGAAGAACACTGTTAACCTGCAGAGAGGTGTTTGTAATAAAGAACGTCTGTAAATGTAGAAGCCAAATTGCGACCCAATCGATACAAAGTGCTTTTTGATGGTTAAGACTTGGGTTTTATAGGCAGAGGGTTTGAGGTAAAGAGTTGGGCTGTGCGTTTTGTCAATGTATGTAGTGTCCTCACGGAAATAAAGAAACAAACAGTGCGCATCTGCATGCATGTGCAAGATGTTCCACATCACCCCAACACTGCAATCTTTCACCTATAATGTTTGATTTACATCCCGTGGCATTGCCACTGAAAGGTGCATCCCCATAATAGAGAAGCATGAGAGAGACATTTCCTGTATTTCTAAGACCAGTTCTCAGAAGAAATAAGGTGGAGTAAGTGTTGTTTTTGTACTTCTGTAAAAAGCCTCAGCTCTGTAACAGAATGATGTTAACGTGCATTTATTTATTGTGTCATGGTTAGCATTCTCACCTCCCATGAGGAAGTTCACAGTTTCGCTGTAGGCCGTGGCCTTTTTGGGTGAAGTTTGTATTTTCGTTCTTTTCCTGTGCAGTTTTTTTTTAGTTCTTCCCCCTACAGTCTAAAGAGATGCACACTAGGCTTACTGTGTTTGTTTAAGAGTTGTCCATGGTGTATGATACATCATTACATATCACACATCATACATCATCACCATATACGTGACAAACGTTGTTGCTCTATAAAAACAGCTGTGTTACTAGTCATTTAATCAAAAACAATCATTCTAACTTTTTTTGGACAAAATATGTTGTGGCTTAAAACAAATACAGTATATGCTCAGTTTTATTTAGTCAGTTTTAGCTCATGCAGGTTTGGTCGAAGGGTTACATATTGTTTCACCAGAGTATGAAACTTAGCAGTTTTTTGGCATAGTTTTATTGTCTGAGTTTTGTGATTACTAAAATGTAGATTTTCTTTGAAGTGCTTTATTCTTAAGACTATCAAGTAGGGATTCACAATATTATCGGCATGGTATTAAATCGGACGATATTAGCGTTAAAGGTAAATATCAGACATTCCATCAAAATAACTCACTGATATAAAAGACACTGTTTTTGTACGACAACCCAGTGACAAGGACGTCTGCAGCACCAACACAATGTGATGATGTCATGCACGCCTACCTGATCTGATCACGGCGGAGAGGAAGAAGTCAAAATGTCGGCGGTGTGGAAGTTTTTTCATTGAGGACATCGGATTCCGAAGATTTTTGGACTATGATGAGGCTCGCTACATCCTCCTCAGTCTGAGATATTTTTCCGATGTAACCTTAACCAAGTTACAAGCCGTCATTTCTGACGCAACTGAGAAGCTAATAGCCGATAGCTCTTGAGTGAGTTTTACTACAGACATTTGGACGTCAAGTGTTAGTCCCGTTAGCATGATTAGTCTTATGGCACAAAGGATAGACGAAAACTTTGAACTTAAAAAGGCTGTCCTTCGTGCACAAGAGAGCAAAGAATCCCACACTGCAGCTAGGAACCCGGAACTAACCTCCGCAAGTGAGACAGACAATAAATTATATTTGAACAATTTTCATTTATTTTAAGTTAAAGTGCTATGCATATGGCTATTACTGAATAAATGTCACCAGATCTTACAGCTGTTACACATTTCTTTGTAGCAAATGAGCCTAAATAAGAGGGCTATGTTCTGACAAAGGAAAGTATATATAAAAATATCGGTATTGGTTATGGGCCAAATAAGTTTTAACATATCGCATATCGGCCAAAAATCCAATACCAATACTACTATCAATCAACATGGCAACCATGCATGCCTTTCCTGTGCTTGATAATACATAGTACGACACGGAAAAAAACGGCTCCCACAAAGCTTAAACTGAAATTTTGAAGTAATTCATACTCATAGAAGATGACCTGTGGTTCAAATGCTGAGGTGTGTTATTAGTGAGACATTAAACTACAGCTTTTGGAAACAATGGATTAACGTTCTCTGGCTGAGTCTATGTGATGCTCATGACTTCGTCTCCAGTAATAATTAACTCTTTTAAAGCAATACAAAAGGACAAGGTTGTAGTTTTAGTCTATTTCACTGCTGCACATAGCCCAGTTGAGAAAGTAACATTTTTCTATTTTAAGTATTTGTCATTGTATTTTTCATTAAATGTAAAGGTTTGCATCTTGGCAGCACAAAAAGATGCCCTATTTTATCCAGCAGCCATTTATACTTCGGCTTTCCTCGTGTGCTAGTTTTTTTCCAAGTTGTTTCTTTGTTTTTGCACTGGGGGGCCTATGCTGGGTTAAAAATCATTTTTAAATTATCTAAATCTAAATTAAAGCAAAGGCATCCACAAAATGCTTTTGTTACTGAAAGACCCATTATTCATGCAGTGTACGTGGGCGAGACACCAAAAGAGTACGCAGTAGCTCATTTTTTGACAAAACATCTGTGCAGAAGAATAGTTCTGCTTATAGCTCCCTCCCAAAGACCCAGTCATTTTTCTGTTGGTTAGGCAGCCAGCCAATAAATTTACAGACTTAACTACACACCTCAGTTCTATTGGACTAGATGTTAAAACACAATGCATCATGGTGCATTTTCAATCATTGCCATAACTGCCACAGAAATGCGTTTTTACTTTGATCTTTGTTTAAACATTGAACTTTTGTCCTTTTTTTTTTCTCATTTGGTGTTGTGTTTTTATAAATTGCTGTTAGCTCCAATCTGCTTCCTGTTGGATGAAAACCACATCTGTTTCCACTTAGATGCTATGGTAATAGATTGATATCACATCTCTATTCTTTCTATGTTTTACCCGTCTTTCCATATATTTAATGTAGAATTTTTATTTAAATTGCTTTCAATTACTTGCCTCTGGGACATTTTACTATGCAAGCGTATTTAATATTTTTACACATCAGCGATGAGTCTTATGCATAAATACTTTCCAAATTTTGCATAGGGTCAGTTAGTGTCAACCGTTACCATCTGTGTTCCTCTCTCCTACTCTGTGTTGTTGTATTTTGAATCTTAATGCAGCTTAGTTTCCAGAAAAACAAAAAAACTATCTATCCACAGGGACTTTATTCTCTACTAATGGCTCCAAAAATACAAGAAGAACCATCAACATGTATGCTATATTCTATTCAGGAGCACAGCTAAGACAGCTGTGCTCCTGAATAGAATAGATCATACATGTGCTGTTGGACTAAACACAGCCAAGACCAAGGAGCTTGTTATGGATTAAAGGAAATGGACATCCAACCACTATACATCCAAGGGAACTGTGAGGAAAGGGTGTCGGACTTTAATTTCCTGGGAGTTCACATCATGGAATACCTGACCAGGGGTGCAAATATAACAAAGCTGGTGAAGCAAGCCCAGCAAAGACTTTATTTCCCGAGAGTCCTCAGGAAGAGCAACATCTTTAAAAACTGCTGGTGTCCTTAGAGTGTCCTGTGCTACTGCCTCTGTGTGTGGGTCTCCAGCTGCACAGTGGAAGGAGGGAAAACACTTCAGGGGATCATTAACAGTACAGGAGATCACTGGATGCTCATTGCCCTCTCTTCAAGAACTGCACAGATCCTGCTGTCTCAAGAAAGCCACAAATATTTTTAAAAGACTCCTTCCACCCAGGTCACACCATGTTCCAACCATTGCCATTATGCAGGAGGCATTAAAACAAGGACAATTAGATTAAAAACAGCGTTGATCCAACAACCATCAGGGCATTAAATGCCGCATTGCACCCACATATTGCAAATGTATACTGTATATAATAACAAAGAGCAATGTATAATAACCATGTGCCTTTACTCAATGTGAAATAGTGTGCTGTGCCTTATGATCGTTCCTCTTGTGAATATTTTTAGTTTTACCTTTTATCTTTCATTCTTTTTCCATATTTGACCCTTTTCATATATTTGACACCATAAGGCATATGTGTCAAACTCAAGGTTTGGGGGCAAATGTGGCCCTCTGGCCCCCAAGATGATATGTGAAATGTACAATACTTCTATCTCTTGAATTTTTTTCAGTAATATTTGATTATAATGTTGAAAGCACAACAAAGAACATCAAATGAGACCAATCAAACTCTTGTTGAGGAAACTGTGACCAAGAAAATATGCTGGATATCTGCTTTGCATTAATGTAGATTCTGAAATTGGCCCTTAGTTTGAAAAAGGTTTTAATTTTGGCCCCCTTTTTGTAAGTGAGTTTGACACCCCTGCCGTAGGGGAAAACTTAATTTTGTTGTATTTGTTGTAATGACAATAAAGATAGTCTGTTAGGTAACTGGGTGCCTGTTGAGGCAAGGTCATGGGGAAACGCTGCCAGTTGCTCCACAGTTCAGAGAACTTCTGCGTAAAGCTCGGTTCAGTGATCAGTGGTGTCTTATTGCAGCCTTTGCAAAACAATTCCTTCTCTACAAAAAAAGAGAAGTTAGTCTAGTATACACCTGCCATGCCTTTTTTACCTTCAGAACAAAGAAGTCTAAAAATGTAAACAAGAACTGGGAGATGACTGCTATATGATACAAGTTTCAAGAAATGGAATAATGGGAAACGATTTCTTGAAGCAGCCTAAGTGAATTATCAACACTTGAATGAGCTCTGATTGTTTTAGCACAAAGTTTATGACTGCCTACTTCAGATGCACTGAATAAATAGCTCATTTCAGTGAAGTAATGCATGTGTACCATGGTAAATAAATGCTGACGGCTTGTGCTATAAGTGCTGCATGGCACTCTCTTCCAAGCCTTCAATTAGAGTTTTGCAGCAGACGAGAGGTCGGACAGTCAGACTGACGCAGAAGGAGCACAGAGGGATCTCATTACCTCAAATGCCTTCTAAAAGCCATGGATGACCAGAGTCGATAGAGGCGGAGGATTTAAATAATAGCATCCTTGTCTTCAACACCTCTCTTAAAACCTGTAACCATGCACCACTTTAATTTCATACAGCTGACCTTTGAAGTCTGTTCAGTGATGGTTTTATGTTGGCTCTGCCAGTCCCTGACTCCATGGTAGCCTGGTCCCTTACAGTCTGCAGGGCGGTGGTTGCATGTTTTGTAAAAGCCATCCCCTACGTTTTACTACCGTGAGCCAAGGAATGTGCAGAAAAACACTACATTTAAGGAAGCAGGGCGCTACGTCACTAACGCCGGTGGTTGCCGACGGGGGTGGGTGATGTTGGTGTAGCAGCGCTCCATTACTATCGCTAGGTTGAAGCCACGTAACCTGTGGCTACAATCTCCACACCCTGTACGGAAGAAGTGGAAGTTTTGACGAGGGGGGATTCTGATAGGCAGGGCATTCAGTTTTGTTGTCAGGGTGGGGGTACCCTCCTTGGATTAATGGTAGGGGAAACAAAAGAACTGCCTTTCTGAACTTTGGCTGCTTTTTTACTCGTTTTCTATTCAGTCCTTGCTCTATAACAACGTATTGTACAGTGAGTGTGTGCTTGAAGAAGAGTTAAATGGACAAGGGGAAGACAAAAGACAGGCGAAACAATAAGCTTTTCATTTTTTTCCTCTGTACAGCAAAGTGTATATGGAAGTTTCTCCTTAAGAAACAGGAAACAATATTCCAGCAAAGACCTGCTAAAGGACCTGACAGATGCTTCATCATTTTGCTAATTATCTACTGTATGACAAGATTTCAGCTAATAACTCTTTGGGAATCACCTTGTTGGTGCTAAAATAACATGGAAAACTTTGGGATTTTTTTTTTTTTTTTTTTTTATAAAAAAGAAAAAAATAGAAGAATTGTGTCTTTGTGACAGGCTGCTGGTAATTAAGTGCTTAAAAATCCAATAAAAAAAATTTTTTTACAAGATGTATGTTATGTCTCAACTGGACACTGGTTCAACTGGCTTTAGGAGCCTCAATGTTTTTTTGTTGTCACTTGCTGTATTTTTAGAACAGCTGCCGTATGTATTATTTATACATAAATGCAAGAATCTTTGACTAAGATTAAAGAATATCGGCTGGAAACACCATTATAGCACTGAAATGTGACATTCAGAAGGATCCGACAGCTCTTCCAAAATGAATGATCAATGTGTAACCAGCTTATAATAAATAATTCATCTAAAGTTGTCAGGGTTTTCAGGCAGGACAGAAATGAGCCCAATGGTGCAGACAAGAACTCTCAGGGAGCCAGGAATAAAAATTAAAAAAAACTTTTTAATAACAATCTAAAAAAGCTAAGTCTGGTCCT
>JARVGV010000713.1:6875479-6885824 GCA_031762435.1 Hypsolebias longignatus
TCTGTTCCAGGTGGGTGAGAGCAGTGTGGACCACAGAGGAGATGGCATCCTCTGTTGATCGGTTCTCACGGTATGCGAGTTTGCGGTATGCGCGGTTTCCAAGCGGTTAGCTAACAAAATACCCTAAAAAAACGGAAAAAAAAATAAATAAAATGCTGCATAAAAAAGGCAACGAAGGACGCGATGATGTCACTGGGGGGTGGAGCCGTAAGTACGGAGCGCCGTAGGTCGATGGCGCCGTAGGTCGGGGACTGCCTGTATATTAGCTGCCATATATATTAGCTCTGGAACTAACGCCATATATATTAGCTTTGGAGCTAACGCCATATACTGTATATTAGCTCCTGAGATAACGTCATACATATTAGCACCAAAGCTAACATGAAAACTCAGTCATTTCCTCCTCCTCCACCATAACCCACACACACTGGCTCCCCTCAGGGATGTGTGCTGAGCCCTCTCCTGTTCACTCTGCTCATGTATGATTGTTCAGCTATCAGGCTGTCATATTGTAAAGTTTTAATATGATACAGCAGTGGTGGGATGCATTACAAACAACGGAGTCCAGCAATAGGAAGGAGGTGGAACACTTGGAGAGCTGGTGCAAAGAGAATAACATCAGATCATTGTGAAGAAGACAAAGGAGATGGTCGTGGACTTCAGAAGGAACAGACTAACTCTGATTTCTCCATTCTCCTCCTAGTCAATGCCTTCCAGTTCAAATTAACTGGCTGAATGTCAGAAAAAGTCCAAAATTAATACTTAAACTGAATGGAGCTTGCACCGGAGCAACACGTTTATGCCATTTACTCAGAATGCATTGCAGCGTGAATAAAATGGCAACGTCCTCGTGCCAGTAATTTATCAAATAAAGTTTATTGTTCCAACTAATCAAAGAGCCTTTTTAAAAAAGCTTTAAATTTGTCCTTAACCTGTCAAAATGCATCCTCTGTCGCCATGAAATCAACCAGAGAATTATCTGCCATGACCTCTATTTACAGGCAGACCTCTGGGGAAACCATTACATGTTGCCTTCTTGATCCCCATCTGTTGAAAATAAATCTCTTAATTGCTTTTAAATCTGGTCAGCATGTAACATAAACAGCGCTCTGCTTCTGGGGGTCACGATCTTGACCTTTGATCTCTTCTGCTATTAGAGGCCATTACGGGGATTTATTTTCAAATGACTCTGTTGACCACTTTGGCAGCGAGACGAGTCGCCTACCTGTCAAAACACACCAAGCAGATCTCCACGGGCGGAATTTAAAAAGCCGCATTCCTCTTTTGAGGATCTCCAGTGATTTGTCTACCCATATTCCTGCGAGTGTGGGAAGAGAAGATGCAGGTATCGTGTGAAATGTGTCCGTTTACATTCTTTTTAGGAATCACACGTGAGGGGGAGGAGGTAACAGCCACGGTATGTGCCCGATGTTTCCATTGATGGAACACCGGTGAAGAAATACCAACACTTTCCTTCTACTTTCCTGCACATTTTACGTCGCAGCAAAGAAGAATCATCTGGGTATCTGGGGCAGTGGTGGCTGAGTGGTCCGAGCAGTCGTCCTCCAGTGGGAGAGTTGGGGGTTCGAGTCCACCAGCAGTCACATGTTGAAGTGTCCCTTGGCAAGACTGAACCCCTCATTGCCTCTGATGTGTGTCCCATCAGATTCAGATTATCAGTAGTCTTTGTAGAGATCTACCGGTAGAAGAGTGCTGGATGGGTACATGAGGGCACAGGTTGTATTGTAAAGAGCTTTGAGCATCTTGATTAGATAGAAAGGCGCTATATAAGTATAGTCTATTTACAATTTATTTGGAGTGACTCTGGATTAGATCTTACTGTCGAGTCTAATCAAGCCATTGTTCCCACAGGCTTGGGGGAAAGTCGCCCTCTTTGTTGTTGGGTCCAATTAGTCTCTGACTCTCTGCTCAGTGAGCTGACCCAAGCATAGTGTCAACCAGTTCCACACATGCCAGCACCGGACCAAAAACAACGGAGGCATTGAGGGTTCTTGGGACATTTCGGAGTGTTTCTCTCCATACGTGGGATCATTAAATGTTCGGCATGGTTGCGTTGTTCTGAGCTTGGATGATGAACAAAGCCTCGCTATAAGAAGGCTGGAGCTGCAAAACTGTGGAGACTAATAAAGTAAGAAACTAGAAAAAATTGCATTTCTAACAAGGTTAAGTCATGACGTCTGGATGGATTGTTCTTGTTGAAACATTTCGTCTTTGTTTGAGAGGGGAGAGAAGGAAACCATTTTTGTGAAGAGAACCCGTCCATCGTTAAAAGTGTCGGCTGCCGAGCGGTATTATGTTTATTTCTAAACCAGACAGAAAATTATTAAAACTAAAATCAGCAACGCCACCTAATTAAACTAGGAATAAGGTCAGGTCCGTATCGCAGGGCTGAGCAGTGTTTCACAAAACCAGCCAGTAGAGATTTACAATAAATTATTAAAACCAGGGGAAATGCTGCAAGCAGACCAAATGTTAAAAAGCAGTCATTGAGAGCAGTCTATAAAAACCAAGACTAAAAAGGCAACATGGTTAAAACAGTCTGAGCAAAAGAAGTACCGGTAGTCTTAGCTGAGGGGAGCGTGGTCCTCTCGCCCTCGCACGGCGCTTTTTCCATTCAATCTTTATTTAGGCAGGTTAATCTCATTGAGCCTCGAGGACTCATTTACAAGAGACACCTGGCTTCCAGGTGGTCCAGAGTCTCGACCTTAGCGATCTCCCGCCACTAGAGTCCGGCGTCCCTCCATGGTCTCTATCTCATCCAGCACTCATACCACCTTGAGTCCGCGTCCCATGGCGACCTCGACCTCCAGCGATCTCCAATGCTCAGTCCTCCACCCTCGATACCAGACCCGGATGACTTCACACTCCAACAGGACACGATCCACCGTGCCGACCAGCTCTTGTGTGCATCCTGGCCCCCACTCGCCTCTGCTTTTAGTCACCGTGCCTTCAATTCTGCTGCTCTGCTTGTCTGGCTTGTCCTCGGCTGTTGCCCCTCGGTGGTGGTTGCGCACCAGCCATTGCGCTCCCTGGCCAACGCACCTCCTGCCGCTCGGCGGTGGCTGCGCGTGTCCGCCGTTCCGGCAGTCCTGTCGCACTGACCTGCTCTCAAACTGACGCACGCTTTCTGTTCATCGTCCTGCGCTTTTTATTCCCCATTCTTGGCTTCCGTATCATTTTGGCTGATGGGGAACACCTGCGCGGGCTGTCGGATGTCTCTGGCTGCGTCACAGGTGGCAGCCTCAAAAAAGGTGAACAGACGATCAGCACGTTTAACATACAAATAAAAACACAAAAAGCAACATTACTACAAATGGGCGGAGCCTCAATGATCAACTGTCCCTGTCTTCCAATGCTGTTATTGCTAGTATCACTCAGCCCTCTGTGAAAAGCAAGCGGCCATCAGGGTACTAATGATCCACCATTAGGCTGATGGTTCTCCTTTATCATGTGTACAGATAGTTCTGGATGTTCTCAGCAAACTGGTTGCTCCACTTTGAGAACGTGCTATTTATAAGACTGAGTTAAATGCAGCTCCTCAGACTGAAGAAGTATTTTGGGTAGAAGACAAAATGTTTCAAGAAGAAGAATCCGTCCAGACGACCTGACTTAACCTTGTTAATTTGTCTACCTGGATTATTGAGCATGCATCAGGACATTTGCTAAATAGAGATTGAAATGAGTATGAAAAACAAAATGCAGGAAAATGCTAGCAAATAGGCAAAGTAGCGAAAAGCCAGCTAAAAGCAAGCTAATGCTAGCTAAGCAGAAGTTGTGAAACTTCAACAGAGCAATGCTAGCTAAGAAGCAAACATGGTGAAAAGGTAGTAAACCAGAATACGCTAGATAAATGCTAAAAGTAGCATTAGCAAAAAGCAGTACAAATGTATTGAGTTAGCTATAATAGAATTAGCATTAGCACAAGTAGCATTATTAAAATTAACATTAACGGGGCAGAATTAGCATTAACATAACGTTAGCACAAATCAGGGCAGAAGCAACACTGGCAGGGAACAATTTATTTAAAAAAAACTTTGGGCAGAATTTGCTTTACCATAGTAGAATTGGCGTTAACGGGGTTGAATTGGCATAACTGGGGACATTTGCATTAGCAGGGCAGAATATTATCAAGAACCAGGGTACAGTTGGTGTTAACTTAAGTATTATTGGTATAAAAATGCTGGAATAATAAGCAAAAGGCAGGTTTTATAAGATTTGAATAGGGCTCTATTCAAAGAGAAAAACACGTCTGAAAATAAATATTTCAAACAGGAAAAATTGCACTACTGCCAAAAGTGGTAACAGGAATGTCACGAATGAGCTGAACATTTTGACATATGAATTATTAAAATAGCGCAAAAATTGCCGAATGAGTTACATGCCAAATATCAGCTCTGAATGCTTTATAAATATTCGCACCGTCACAAAATGTACTGTACCTGTACCTGTTATGTCATTCCATCTTCACTGTGTCCATACAGAGAAATGTACATTTCCCAGCCCTCGCCCCCGTCACAGCCAGTCCCTCTATTTGTTTTAAATGCTCTTGATATTTCACATGTGCGTTTCTTCGTCTGGCATATGTTGACAACCTGCAGACAGCTCCGGGATCCCAGAGCCTCGACCTCGGCCCCGGGGTCTGTCGACATTATGCAACTGGCTAGAGAGCTCCTGTAACAACACAAACTCTCCACACTGAGGCCCACGAGTGACTAAAGTCCACTCCTGCTTGCAATCATGGTTGAAATTTAGACAGGACCAATTAAAATAAATCAATTTGACAACACAGTCTATGGTTTTGTTTCTCGTATAATATTTTTGGCTTTAAATAATGGATATAATGTTGCAAGGCAACTGGAGGGGACCATTCATGTTGCTAACGTGCACCTTCGTCATTTCTTGCTAAATAAAATGCTTTCATCAGTAACAACTCAGACAATCAACAAAATCAGGTCCAAAGAAAGTTTGAAAGATGCATAAGTTTGATATTTAGAGAGTTTTGCTAACTAACAAGAACTAGCAAAGATGTATACAAAACCTTAAAATACAAATCCTTTGGGAACACCATTTCAGATTTGTTTCGTATCAAAACTTGGACACATCAAAATTACCCGTATAAGAATAGCCGGTGACAATTGAAGATTGAGTCAAATACTTAGACTGACATTTGCAAAACTAATTAAATTGATGCAATACGGTAATGTTCAAAGCTTTAAAGCATTCAGATTTTTATAAGTATTGCTAGTACAAGCTGTGACGACATCTTTCTGAGTAACGGTTTTGAATTAGCGGCGCTGCTATTCAAAGTTCATGCTCGATAATCCAGGTAAAAAAAATCTCAACAAATTTAAGTCAGGTCCTCTGGATGGTTTCATTTTGTTGAAATGTTTCATCCAAAGAACTTTATCAGTCCGATGAGTTGCAACAAACTCAGTCCCACAAACAGCACACTTATATAGTAGGCCAACGTTTCAACATAAAAGAAACTGTCCAGAAGACCTGACAACGCTATTGGATTTTTAAACTTGGATTATTGAGCATGAACTTTGATGTTTTGAACCACTTTGGCCAGGTTTGCCTCAAGCTAGTTCTGGGCATAGCAAGCGGCCATGAGGACCCTGACGATCTATTGTTAGGTTACTGGTGATTGATTGACTTATGGTTCTCCTTTTACATGTGAAAAGCTATTTCTGGATCTAAAAATGTTAATGTAAACAATAGAACTGAATACTGGACTATCGGGGGTGAAAACACCCTGAGATAGAGAGAAATGCTGGTTTGAGAGAGGCGTGAAGGAAGCCATCTTTGTGAAGAGAAACGTCCATCATTAAACAGGTGCGGGGCCTCCGTGTCCAGCTGTCCACCTCTTACAATGCTGTTATTGCTAGTATCACTCAGCCCTCTGAATTACAAGCGGCCATCAGGGTGCTAATGATCGGTCGTTAGGCTGAAGGTCCTCCTTTATCATGTGAACAGCTGGTTCTGGATGTCACCATCAAATCCACTTTGAGAAGTTGCTATTTATAAGACTGAGTTTTGTTGCTTGGCCTCAGACTAATGAAGTCTTTCACATGAAAGACGAAATGTTTCAGCCAAGAAGAATCTGTCCAGATGACCTGACTAAACAGTTCTGGACAGATGATATGTTTCATTTGCAGAACTCAACAGCTTGTTAGTTCTAACTGCGTGTAATTTGCTGTTTTTAAAGCCATTACTCGAGTGTCTTGTCAAACTAACGTACCGAAGAACCCAATTTGCTGTTGATTACCTTTTGATAAATCTGTGTTGTTCCTCATAACCACTGGTGGGCCCGTCTGTTTGTCTAGTCAATAGCTGCTTTTCTTTGGGTTTGCTGGAGTCGGCAGTGGGTTTCAGAGCTCGGCTCTCTGCGAGAGGGACTCCAGAGTGCGTTAGCGTCTGGCTCTGTTTGTTTAACACCAGCACTGGCTTAGATTTCAAGTGGTCTTGTACCTACCTCACACATACACAAGCACAGCTGTGATCGTCTCCTGACCTTTGCTGCCAGTTTCCCCACCTGCTCTCCGGTTGTTTCTGCCAATATTACTGTAACCCCTTCTTCTTTCACTTCTTCTCCTTAATTTCCGGCACTACACCAACTTTTTTCCCCCGCTGGCGTCTAATACCAGGACTTGTTTTTGTTTCCCTCCTATCCTTCCTTTTTCTGCTAGTCTCTAAAACCTTTGAATGAAAGCAGGTCTCAGCAAAGGCTTGGCAGAGGAGAGGGGGTAGAAAATAAAAACGTGAGTTTTGGGGTCATTTCAGGTATTAATCCCAATTAACTATTTAACGGGAGTTTCCGTATTTTTTTTTACCCACATGCTCACTGTGCGATATTTGTGTTCACATAAAGAAAAATGGCCTGGAGCAGATGCATAAATGAATTTGAGGTAACTTCAGCTCTGGTCAGCTGGTTAGCCTTTGTTTGCTTCTCATGTATCCAGCAAAAAGCCCCCGCCGTCTTCCTGTACAGTTTCTAACCGTACGTGTTGTGTCCACCAAAAGTGCTTTCTATATCCTTTGAATGTGCAAGTACCTACTTAAATGTGATTATCTATGTGTGTAAGGTAGTCCCACCCAGTTGGTCATGTGTGTGAGTGCACAACACAAGGCAGCTTGTTCCAAACCGATCGGTCTGCAACAGGTAAACACCCTCCCCACAGAGCCTCTCACACATGGCCCAGCAGGCCTGTCAGCACCACTTAACGTGACGATTCATCCTCTCCGCGGGGCGTTAAGTGCATGTTCCTAATAGACTAAATGTGCATTTTGAGCCCAGTGCATTAGCATGCACAGGGGCTCAAGCGCAGGCATGCATGCACTGATCTGTTGGTATGATTTGCTGATTGATCTTTGCTCTCAGCGAGGCCAGGTTATGGGGGTCAAAACAAGAATCGGTGCTGTCTGAAAGGCAGAGGGGATGGTGGTGGGTATAAAGGAGGGAATCCAACCCACGCCTACTACTTGAACATTAAAGGTTGAATGGTCAGAGTTTATGAAAGGCCAATTTCAATGTTGATTTTTAGAAACGAGGACATCATTTTCTGTGTTTTTACTATAAATTTCAGTTTATTATTAATACACATTATAATGCACTGGCAAGAACTTGCAACCTGTCCAGGGTGTACTCCGCCTCTCGCAGAGTGACTGCTGGATATGGTGACCAGTTACCCCCATGACCTGGAAAAGAAGTAGCAGGTAAAAGACAATGGATACATCCAATAATGCTCAGTCAGGTCATCTGGACAGTTTTTTTTTTTTTTTTGTTGTAGAAAGATGTTTCGCCCTCTATCCGGAGGGCTTCATCAGTCTGAGGAGTCCTAAGTAAACAGTTCCCCTACCAAGCGGTACACTCCTTAAGTGGACCAACCAGTTTTCTGGAAATAAGTACCTGGATGATTGAGCATGAACTTTGATGCCTTGAACCACTTTGGCTGTGGCTGGGAGGAGTCGACGGGGGACAGGACAGCCCCCAGAAACCATCTCACCTCCAGCAAACTGGTTGGTCCACTTAAGGCAGGGGTGTCAAACTCCAGGCCTCGAGGGCCAGAGTCCTGCATCTTAGATGCCACACAGCTGAATCATATTACTGAATTAGCTTCTCAGTGCAGTCAAGTTCTCGAAAGTCCTGCTAATGACCTCCTTATTTGATTCTAAAGCGTAGACCGGCCGCTCAACGAAGGAGGCGCTTATGGTCTGCTTGTATCTGGGATCTTGTTCTTTCGGTCATGATCCAAACCTCATGACCACAGGTGAGGGTTGAAATATAGATAGCCCACAAAATCCAGAGCTTTGCCTTTAGACTCAGCTCTTTCTTCACTACGGCCGACCAAAGCAATGCCCTCATTACTGAGGACCAGGCCCTGATCCGTCCCCCACTCCATCCTACCATCACTCGGTTTCAAGACACCTAGGTACCTAAGGCAAAGTCTCCCCCTTGACGGAGTCTGAAAAACCCAATATAATTTTGCATTGCAACCAGAAAAGGAAGAAGGGGGTAAAGATGATGGATGGATGGATGTTGAGATGAAATATTGAGTCAAATACTTAAAGTAAACTTTTAAAATCTGTCCCAATAACAAAAATCTGACAACTGTGTCTTTGTGTTTCCTTTGTTCAGGACCTCTGTGGCCACCACTCCTGCGACACCCTGGGCATGGCGGACGTCGGCACCATCTGCTCTCCGGAGAGGAGCTGCGCCGTCATCGAGGACGACGGGCTTCACGCCGCATTTACAGTCGCACACGAGATAGGTAGGCATCGACACGCTCGCCAGAATAAAACAAGGCAATCACGCCGGGGCGTGCACATTGTCAGCACATCTCTCTTGTGGATTAGCGTCACGTCATCCACCGGAGCGCTCGGCATGTTTTCTTTTCTCATTCCTTCGGCACTAACATATTCAAGACAAGTCCTGTCAGAGGTGCCGAGGCTTTCACGTGTTCAACTATTTATTATGATCTGAAGCTGTTCGGAAACAGTGTCAGCTCATTTTTTTACATAGTTCTCAAGAAAAGTTGACTAAAAACAGAAATTTGTTGAAAACTTCACTTAGTTGACTGATGACCAGCTGATCTGACATTAAAAACTATTCAGATCCTTCACTTAGTTTAAATTAGTTACATATTCCATTGGCTATTCTTAGCCCTTGTAGTAGAAAACACCCCCACATCATGATGCTGCCACCGCCATGTTTGGGTGTAGGGATGTGGCGCTTAAAGAATCTGTTCTCTAAACCTTTGTGTATTCTAGTCAAAAAGTTTGATTTCAATTTGATCAGACCAGAGAAGTTTGCATCTTGTAGTCTGATTATCACGTGTTCCCAGAACCCCGCCATGTGCCTCTGGGTCAGGACCGGGTTCGGTCTGTCCCCTGAATCATAAAGACCTCATTCAGAGCAGCTCTGGCCTGTTGGCTGTGTGTATAATTCTCCTTTTGTTTCAGAATAATGTAGCCTGCTGTGTTTCTGGGCTCTAAATGTCCAGCGGTAAACCTTTTTGTGCATCCTCAGGTCACCTCCTCGGCTTGTCCCACGATGACTCAAAGTTCTGTGAGGAGCGCTTCGGTGTGAACAGCGACAAGCGGCTCATGTCTTCCATTCTCACCTCCATCGACGCCTCCAAACCGTGGAGCCGCTGCACCTCGGCAACCATCACCGACTTCTTCGATGACGGCAACGGTGAGTTCGGAGACCACAAGAAAAAGCTATAACCGCTAATCGACAGCTATTTACAGCCGTATTATCTTCCATGAAGAGCGCCACCAGAAATCAGAATGAGTCATACTTCGTTGTCCAGTTTCATCAATCATTCTCAATCATTCTCGTTCATGTCGGGCATAAAACACTGCTGTTGACGCTTTGCTCAGCAGTTCCAAGGCTTTCGGCATAATTCATGTTCCAACAGTATAATTTTAGGCTTGGCAGTATCTCCCGCTCTTGCTCCAGGATTTTTATGGCGGTCTAAGTTGCAGATGTTTTAAAGGTCTAGGATGGTTGAGGTTTCCCCTTTCCTTTATTGCGGTATGTCTTTTTGGTGCAAATTAAAGGTCTGCAAGGTTATAAAGACCTAATTTAGCACCACATTTCGCACATGGCTTTGATCCGGAACGACCTAAACTGTGTCATTTGTAGCTTTTCTTTCTTTACTCGATGCATCATGAAGGGGATCTCCGACTACTTGCATACACTAATCTTAACAGGTTACTTCTCTGTTCTACTAAACATTGTTTGTAGGGCTGCAACAACGAATCGATAAAATCGATAAAAATCGATGATTAAAAGCGTTGGCAACGAATTCCATTATCG
>JARVGV010000713.1:6885924-6895961 GCA_031762435.1 Hypsolebias longignatus
CAAGCCATATAAAAGCATGTTTGTATTTTAAAAAAAAAACGTTTTACCTGTTCGCACGCAAAATTTTCTAGGTAAAGAAACGACTGTTGTCATTAGCCCCTTAGAAACCGTTAGGCGTCACGGATTGGTTGCTAACAGGAAGTAGCTTCGGTGGTGAGTTCATAGAAAATGCGATATCTGAAAGCCTTTTTTAGCTGCACGATCACTCGCAAACATTTCAATAAAAAAAATCTTGTTTTATTACCTGTATATCTAAAACAAAATAAAAACATTAACCTGTAATTGCATGTGGCTTCGATTAAATATTTCATTAATAAGTAGAACATTATTTGTTTTTTTTTTTTCAAAGTATCTTGACAAGCAGAAAGGTAAAAGTCAGTTTTGGATGTCTAGGGCTTAATATAAAACACACAGTGGATTTGAATTCAGAGTGAAAATAGATGTATTGTTATGATATTCATTACCCTTTAAAATAAAACATTCAGAATAAAGTACAGTACAGTATTTAACTCTATCGCCCCATTAAACAGCAAAGATCGTGAAAATCACGGGTCAGTTTCAAATCTTCCGACTAGACGCGAACGCAGCACTTGACCAATAAATCCTTTGGGTGGCGGTACGTTCACGAGGCAGCACCACAAACAAATGAACTTTGGTTTGATCAACCTGAGTTTCTTTAAGACGACAGAAAGTACAACTGGCTGCGCGGTGAACCCGCATGTCGAGCTGGGTGGGAGGGAGGACAATATTAAAATAGTTTGTATCTTAAAAAGATAAAAGTCGATAGTTAAAAGAAAAAAGCCAGGACTCGGTTTTTCAGTTTCCACCTGACCTGAACTGGATTGAGGACAGTCATCGTTTTATAACGTCAAAGGTATCCTCTTTTCCTCTGTCGTGGAACATATGTGTCATTTTACGTTTAAGATCTATTTTTTCCGGCTTCGCACAGAAAGTACAATAAAGTGGTTATTTTTATGTTTAAAGCGTGAATGTGAGTCGCGTGCACGCAGCCCCTCCTCTTCGTGCTCAACAACACCAGAGCTGCGCGCAGTTTGACACGAGGATCTCCAGAGAACACGCCGAGTGGAAACTACAGCGAGGATGAACTCGCGTCTCTTTGAAGGGACTGGATCAACCATGTCACTGTAAGACCGTATTCTTCTGCTTGTTCTTGCACCATGGAAGCTGTGACTTGTGAACTTTTGTGTCCAGCATGTTCGTGTTGTTAGCTGAGTAAACAGTGCCTATCAAGCTGCGAACCATGGTTGAACCTTTGGGGTTTTTGGATGCATGGAGAGCCCAGTTTCCTGAGTCTGACCCCCCTCAAATGGAGCTGAACTCCTTAGAGGAAATCGAACAGGAGCTGGACAAATGCAAGACATCCATCAGGCACTTGGAGAAGGAAGTAAACAAGGAGCGCTTTCGGATGATCTACTTGCAGACTTTGCTTGCAAAGGAGAGGAAATCTTATGATGGTCAGCGATGGGGATTCAAAAACCAGACACATGACAGAGAACTGCCCAGTGAGACTGAAAAACTGAGGTCCAGTACTGATGAGGCACCGGCAGAGGAGCAGAGGGGGTCCACAGCAAGGAGATATCCAGATGAAGTGGTGGATGGTTCAAAACAGAAAGAAGGGGTGTCCCCTGTCCTTCATGATTCTGAGTCTCCCGACTTGCCAGTGGGCACAGGGTCAGTGGCCGCTCTGAGGTCCAACTTTGAGCGCATCAGGAGGGCCAGCTCTCAAACAGCTGGTGATAGCAGGGGGTTATCTGTGTTGGGGGGTCAGGAGAAACCTTGCTATGCAAACTTGGAGTACCATCACGAACGAGGGCTAGTCAGAGTCAATGACAAGGAGGTCTCGGACAAGATCAGCACCCTTGGCTGTCAAGCCATGCAGATGGAGCGAAAGAGGTCCCTGCAGTCCCTGCCAGGGAACCTGTCCGCGGCCTTAGGGGACATCAGCAAGGCTGTTCAGAGAGGCCGATCCGCCGAGGGCAACTTCAGCTACAATGGGTCACCTACTGATTCTGAGGTCAGCTCACACTTCCTGAGAGACAGTGGGGTTCGGTCCTCAGGTGGGAGGTCTGACAGGCAGCCTGTGGAGTGTCAGCCTTACACCAGTGTGTATGTTGGGGGAATGATGGCAGACGGGGACACTCGAGTCATCCACATAAGGGACCACAGCATAGAGGAGGATTCTCACCTCACCTGGCCCAGGCGCTCCTATTCTCCTGGGAGCTTTGATGATGTCAGTGGAGGCTACACACCAGACTGCAGCTCTAACGAGAACCTGACATCCAGCGAGGAGGACTTCTCTTCAGGCCAGTCCAGCCAAGTGTCCCCTAGCCCCACCACCTATCCAATGTTCAGGGAGAAGAGCCGCTCACCCTCCCAGCACTCCCAGCATTCCCTTGACAGTGGGAGCCCCCCCACACCTCTGTCACAGAAGTGTCTGAAGCAGCAGGGCCTGGCTTCCATCATCGGGGTCTGCAAAAGGGGCCAGATGTGGCCCAGTGACGGGGATTCCACCACATCCAGCAGGACGTCTCACGACAACAGCGTTCAAGGTGATCTGGGTGAGTCACTGCACTTTTTATTAATTGCTAACATAAACCTGTTGTAATGGACCAGGACAGTAACTACATGAAAGGCCACTCTAATCACCAGATGAAGCTGTCTGCCTTCCCTTCTGGCTTTGATCCTGAGTGACTCACTGGTGTGTAAAACAAACCTGCAATCTTTCTAATGGCGTCCTAATTTATTTTAGTCTGATGCTCAGAATCCTGTAAAGTGGAGTTAGATTTACTGCACACTTGTTTTGGTTCCCCGTCGTGGAGCAAAGAGGGGGAACTGGAAATACTCATTGTTCATTTGACCGTCCGTCCGTGAATGTTGTGAACGCAATAACTTGAAAAATAAGTGAGATACCAGCTGACCTATGGGCGGCTGTGGCTGAGTGGTTAGAGTCCTCCAATGCAAGAGTTGGGGGGTTTGATTCCACCAGCAGTCACATGCCGAAGTGTCCCTGGGCAAGACACTGAACCCCTCGTTTCCTCCCATGTGTGTCCCATCAGTGTATGAATGTGATCTTGCGCTCTGATCAGTCTTTGCAGATTCAGATTAACTTTGTATAGATCTAGTAGAGTGCTGTATGACTGTATAAATGAGGACACAGATTGTGTTGTAAAGAGCTTTGAGTGTCTTGATAAGATAGAAAGGTGCTGTATACACTGGGTTGCTATGTCAAAATCCAAGACAGCCAGCACCATATATATTTATATACTGTATATTGTGTGTGTGTGTGTGTGTGTGTGTATAATAGCGATACCATACCATTTTATTTATAGAAAAACAGCAACAAGGCCAACCAAAGTGCTGTACAAACAGAAAAACACGTAACAAAGCAGCATACAAAATGAAGTTAAATCAGAATTTTTGGTGTCATAATTTGATTCAAAATCGATTTTTCTTTTGAAATGGTTATACATTTAGTTTCAGTTATGTAACTGACAAGCTGAAACGATTAAACAAACAACAATGTAAACAAATAGAACATTTATTTAAAACAATCATTTTAGGTTCCTTACTGTATCAAATTTTTTGCATCGTTTGATATTTATACCAAAAATAGGAACTAATTATACAGGAGTGCATACATTTCTGTAAATTAAATTACCAGTATTAGCTTAGTTGCCTGGATTTCTCTAAAACAGTAAAATAAAAAGAAAAATCAAGGAACAAATAATTCATCCATCCATCATCTTTAGCCACTTCTTCCTTTTCGAGTCTCGAGGGTCACTGGTGTCCATGTCCAGCCATCAATGTTTGAGAGGCGGGGGACACCTGGACATGTCTCCAGTCCATCATAGACAAATAATTCAAAATACAGGTAGTCCTTGGGTTACGATGGTCTCGTCTTACTACGTTTGGTAGTTACGTCGGCATCTCCCAGTAAGTCCGGATTTTTTGCCGTAAGTCAAGGAAATACATGTAAAATGTATGCTAACGCTGCGCTGCACACCCGTTCGTAAGTCCGAGTTGCTGTAAGTCGAGGGCGCCTTAAGTCGAGGACTATCTGTATATACAGGTAGTCCCCGACCTACGAACGGGTTCCGGACCTAAGGACAGTTCGTAGCTCGATTCTGCCGTAGGTCGGAGCCGAACGCAAATGGCGCTGTGTGTCCGCATTTACGGCCGCAAATCGAAACCGAAACTAAAACGGCGATCGGTCACAGCTTTTTAAACACGTTTTTTTCAATGTAAAACAACTTCGAACGGCCGTTTTAATGTGTTTTAAAGCAGTTAGCTAACAAAATACCCTAAAAAAAAAACGGAAAAAAATAAATAAAATGCTGCATAAAAAAGGCAACGAATGGCGCAATGACGTCACTGGGGCGGAGCCGTAAGTACGGAGCGCCGTAGGTCGATGGCGCTGTAGGTCGGGGACCGCCTGTACGTTTTTTTTTACATTTTTCACCTAAGGACATTGCCGTTACTTTACTGGCGTGAAGCATTCTGGAACAATAACGTACATCGGTTGTAGTGGAGACTAAAACACAAGGTGTCATGGCTTTCTTTGCTGTAGATAGCTTTTTGAATGACCGTAGTTTGGAGAATCAGACTCATTGACCAGATTGACAACCTGGACCAGACCATAAAGCAAGGGTGCCCAATTCTGGTCCTTGAGGACCACCACCCTGCATGTTTTACTTACTTCCCTGCTCCAACACTCCTGATTCAATAGTTAAATTACCTTTTCATTTTCTGCAGAATTGATTCACATCATCTGTGTCAGGACAGAAAAACGTTGAAAACATGCAGGGTAGTGGCCTCCGAGAGCCAAGCTTGGACACCCCTACCATAGAGGTACCAAAGAAAGAGTCATAAAACAGTGTTTAAATGAACATTGAAATGACTTTGACAGCAGAAGTCCCATTTGGTCAGATTAGTTAGATGTAGTTAGAATAATTTGGTTTTCTTTCCATTTTCAAGAAAAATTGTGCTGATTCTCTTACGAAAATATTAAGGTTATTGTGGATGACATGGTCTGTTTAAAACATGTTGTTTTTTAATGTCCCACCAGCCGAATGTCTCCTCGACTCGCCCCACCAGCCACTCCTGGGCCCAGAGGAGCTCCCAGGTCAGAGCTACGACGCCGTCCGCCAGTGCCGCCTGGCCTTCGGGCCCGAGTACACCGTCTGCCCCGGCATGGACGTATGCTCTCGGCTGTGGTGCGCTGTGATCCGCCAGGGACAGATGGTGTGTCTGACCAAGAAGCTGCCGGCGGTGGAAGGAACGCCCTGTGGGAAGGGTCGAATCTGCCTGCAGGGAAAATGTGTGGACAAGACCCGAAAGAAGCATTACTCCGTAAGTTGGAATCCGGGATTAGATTCCTCCGTGTAGCGACATTGTGTGGTCTAGCCTGTACACATTTAAATTCAATTTGTCTCTAACGACACCAGATCTTATCTTGGCAGGATCATAGTATTGGGTTTGAATCGCGAACAGCAAAGAAAGCACTGGGGGGAAATATTTATTTGTCAAATGATGTTTGGAGAGTCTAAGTCGATGTTTGGCAGACTGTTCCAGGCCCAAGTGGCTTCATTTTTCACTGCCTCCCAGTTTACAGCTCATAACAAACCCCCACCCCCATCCTTTGTAGACTTCAGTCTTTTAGAATGAAAAAAAAGTGCTCCAAAGATTCCAGTGGAAGTTAATGGAAAACTTGTTTCCAAAGTTTATGATAGCAAACCTTTGCCTCATAAAATGCTAAGCTCTGCGTATTCAGTCGTTTTCATCTCTGATGGCTCATATCAGTGGTTGGAAATAAAAATTAATGTTTGAAGAATTTGACTCTGGCTGCTCGGAGTGAGCTTTAGACCTACTATCGCATAAGCTTTTCATCACCTCAACTCCAAGCTCAAGGTCACAAATCAAGGTCAAACTTCAAACAAGGTCTTTGCTCATCCTGACCATAACTTTTTCAAAGTCATTTAATGAAATTTGATGTGCATTTGTAGCGCTAGATAATGTATGGCGTAATATTTTCATCACTTCAGCTCTAAGATCAAGGTCACAAATCAAGGTCAAACTTCAAAAAAGGTCTTTGCTCATCCTGACCATAACTTTTTCAAAGTCATTTAATGAAATTTGATGTGAATTTGTAGCGCTAGATAATGTATTGCGTAATATTTTCATCACTTCAGCTCTAAAATCAAGGTCATAAATCAAGGTCAAATGTTATACAAGGTCTTTGCTTGTTTGGACCATTGCTACTGTACATGCCTTTTGGCTGCTCCCTTCTTCAGGGGTCACCACAGCGACCAAACTTGCATATAAGTGGCAAATTGTTTGGACTTCAACCCGCAACCTCAGGATTACATGACCACGGCACTGACCACCGAGCTCCCACAGCCGTTTGGGCCATTGCTATAGATTGCTGTATAATAGTTTGTCAATGGAGGTATAACCAGCTGTATGTGGTTCAGTATTTACTCTTCTGTCTAATATCTACGCAACCCTCACGTTTACCTAATTGCTTGGCTTTTCCCTTTCCAAGGTGTCCAACCATGGTAGCTGGAGTTCCTGGGGTCCTTGGGGTTCGTGCACAAGAACTTGTGGAGGCGGAGTGCAGTTCGCCCAGCGCCTGTGCAACAACCCGCCACCCCGGAACAACGGGCGCTACTGCACGGGGAAAAGAGTCATCTATCGATCCTGCAACGTAATTCCATGCCCCGCATCAAGTAAGAGGACGCAGTCGTGACTGTCAGGCTGTAAAAATCAAACCTCACCTTTTAGCACTAACCTCCTTCAATGCAACTCTTCGGCAGGTAAGAGTTTCCGTCAGGAGCAGTGCGAAGTCCGCAATGGTCCCCAAACAGACCCTAAAGGAGTGAAGACTTTTGTCGAGTGGTTGCCTAAATATGCAGGAGTTCTCCCCAAAGACGTGTGCAAGTTGACCTGCAGAGCAAAAGGAACGGGATACTATGTGGTGTTCTCCCAAAGGGTGAGTTAGCTGCACGACGGTGGTGTGTGTATGGAAAAATACAGAGGATAATGGTGGCGGTATACATTTTTGTGTTCAGGTGATCGATGGAACGGAGTGTCGCCCTCACAGTAGTTCGGTGTGTGTAAAGGGGAAATGTGTGAGAACGGGCTGCGATGGCATCATTGGCTCCAGGCTTCAGTTTGACAAGTGTGGAATATGTGGCGGGGACAGCACGGCGTGTATACGGGTGGCTGGGAACTTCACAAAGAGGAGGTAACATTTCAAAACAACTGACTGTAAATTATACATCCTGGGGGAAAAAGTCACAGTGCCGATTTTACAGGGTTTACAATCTTTCTGACACAAATCTGGTATCCAGACATAAACGAGTTGTGTCATCAGCATAGCTGAGTTGCCACTCGTATCAAAGATTTGAGTGCATCGTGCTCACTGCACTTCTCATCCTGAACAATAGTTGTCACTACTGAGACACACAGAAATGGCACCAGAGGAAGTTTTAAAGGACAAAACCGTTTTCATACAAACGGTTTCAACTTACCTGTTTTATTTTACATCATTTTTATACGCCCATTCAAAGGACCAATTATGGTATAGTATTCGCCTTACACTCGTTCATACGTCCAAAATCTTTCTTTCTCTATGTCTGACAATTTTCAGCACCCTGGCTTCAAGGTCAAGGTCACAAATCAAGGTCAAACTTTATACAATGTATTTCTTATCCAGGCCATTTCAATAGATTGCTGTAAATTGTCAATGGGTATATAATGTGGCGTATTCAGTGCATTAGTTGAAGTTTATGGAACACTGTACCTCAAGTTTTGTTCCATTTTACAAATGCCAGTAGAAATGGTCAAGAATGGCAACCATAAAGTCTGTTCTATGTCCGACTGGGCTGCTACTGTTGGTGACAAATCGTGAATGCCCTTCATCCAGGAGTTACCAGAATGTCTCAAAATGTTTGCAAGGTGTTCTCAATTTCTGAGGTTCGGTTGTTTAGACAGCTCTCATTTGGCAGGAATTTTTAGCATGGTCAAGAAGTTCAGAAAATACATTGTTTTAAAAAGTTGTATGTGTAGATGTCTAGTCCATCTCAAACCGGTCAGTTTAGTTTTCTTGAGTCAGAAATAGTGAGACATGATAGACGATTTTGGGACGGGTTTGGCAACCTGAGAAGTCTTGGAACTGAGTTGTGATCAGGACACTTTGAGACTCAGTTGCAACAAATACATTTACCATCAGTTACAGGAATGTTGCTGTTACGTATACCTGTAGATGCAAATGTGTCCTAAGTACCAATTCAATGGAATTCCATGGGAAAATGTGCATAGTTTTTTCACAACTTTGTGTCTCCGACTTGTTCCCAATAGCTGCAGTCCAGTGGGATAGAGGTCTAGGTTCTCCAAACAGCCTTGGCTGTTTGCTGTTGGTGTTTCCACGTTTCTCTGTGATCTCATTTGGCATCATAAATCTGACCCTTTCTCTGCTCTGTCTCAACAAACAGCAAGGGCTACACCGACGTAGTGAAGATTCCCGCAGGCTCCACTCACATCAAGGTCCGTCAGCACAAGGCCAAGGACCAGACCCGCTTCACGGCCTACCTGGCTTTTCGACGAACCAATGGCGACTACCTCCTAAATGGCAAGTTCATGATCTCCACCTCGGAGACAATCATCCCGCTCAATGGTTCTTTGCTCAACTACAGCGGCTGGAGCCAGCACGATGAATGGCTCCACAGCATGGGCCCCGGGGCTCTGAAAGAACCTTTAATGGTCCAGATCCTAGCAACAGATGCCAAAAAGTCCCTCGATGTCCGTTATAGCTTCTTTATGCCGCGGTGGACAGCTCAACGGCAGACATTAATTCCAAAGTCGATCCCTTCACAGAGCACTGCTATGACGTCTACCACAACAAGGTCATCCACGATTAGCATCACTACGTCTTCCTCTATTACCCCTGCTCTGGTCCCAGGAACATCTACACCTCCTAGTCTCTCAACTCCAACCCCAGGGCCCAAGTGGGTAACAGGCACTTGGATGACGTGCTCCAGGACTTGTGATACGGGCTGGCAGAGCCGGACAGTGCAGTGTAAGGACCGGGATGGCAAACTGTCCAAGGGTTGTGCTCTGGACGTCCGTCCCTCTGCCTTCAAACACTGTCTGGTCAAGAAATGCTGAAGCAGCTGGCAAGGACGAGATGTTTTAATCTGCAGATCTAATATGATCTAAAACGTTGGATGTAGAACTACAAACCAATGACTTTAAGACATAAAGTCTTAAATGGAATTGTGAATGTTGGCGTAAAATACGCCAGAACCGGACACAAGGAGACTCAGAGATGGACTGGCATAATGTGCCAGAAGAATGACCTGGAATCCTTCTAGCTATGCAGAACCCAAGCAGAACAAAGGACGCAGCCGACTGAAGATGCATGTATTTTCCACATGGTCAGTAACTGATTGTCTTTACTCCAGCCTTCAAAACCTGGAGGCTTTGTAAGTCCTGCCCTTGTGATGGCATGCTTGTCCTATTATGCTTCCATGTGTTGTTGTCACTCAGTTCACACATCTTTGTTCGAGACAAGAGCCCCGACGATGGGAGGCGCTCGATATTCTTTACGTCCGACTACGTGGTAGCTCTGCTCAAGAGTCTTCCATAAGAAACGTCAAAGTGCTGTACGCTTAATCATAAAAAAAAATGCTGGAAGAATGTTGGAAGACATGAACTCACTGGATCAACATCTGATTTTATAAAAAAATTATAAGCTATACCGAAGTGAGGCCTTTTAATGGTTAAAAAAAAAAACATTCCAATGAAAGGTCATTTCCCACCCTCTGATTTGCGATTAAAATTCTCCCCCTGTCAAGTTACGTGGCCGAAACAGGACAGGTGATGTTTCTAGAATAGGGTTTTTTTTTTTTTTTTTTTATACGTCCGTCCAAGGCGAACGTATTCTAGTATAACACAAAGTTTGTTTTCTCAGTCATCCAGGTATATAACAATAAAAAAGGTTGAATCATGTCATCTGG
>JARVGV010000713.1:6896061-6919212 GCA_031762435.1 Hypsolebias longignatus
AGCCATCTGGTATTACCCAGAAGCCACCCTGATTCCTGTGTTTCAAGCCTGCTCCAGATACCCCTGAAGTCTGGCCTGGACTTCGTTTTTTTTTTGTTTTAACAAAAAAACGAAGTCCAGATGACATGATTCAACCTTTTTTGTTGTATTCTAGTATAGTCCCATCTATGTCCGTAAGCTTTCTCTCCTGCCCATAGGTTCTGATCCGCTCAAGATAATTTACCAAAACTTTGTACACTTGTGCATCATTACAAGATAGTGTCACTTTGTTTTTCATCGCCAGCACTCCAAGGTCAAGGTCGCAAATCAAGGTCAAAGTTAAAACAAGGTTTTTGCTTGTCCTGTCCATAACTTCTGATCTGATCAGTATAATTTAATGAAACTTCATACACATTTGTACCACCACTAGACAGCTTGTTATAAACAGATTTATATTGTTATAAAGTTATAAATCATCGCCCAAGCTTCAAAGTCCAGGTCCTGAATCAAGGTCAAATGTTAAACAAGGTCTTGGCTTGTCTAGTCCATTGCTGTATAATAGTTTGCCGACGGGGGTATATTATGCCGTACGCCATACTCTTGTTCTGGTTAGAATTTTTTTATGCCTTCAATTCAAAACCACAAGAAAAATAAACTACTTTATTATGTTCAGGACGTAAACACTCCAAAGATAAAAGCTCTGATTGTTCGGAGTTTGATCATCATTGGAGATGAAAGTAACAGGACGGGTTGGTTTAGCTGTTTGGGTTACACGTTCATGGACCTGTCTTTTTTTTTTTTTTTCTCCGTCCTTAAGCGTCTTTGCACTCCACTAATATCAAAACATTTGTTACTGCAGCAAACCAGTGAATCGTTCTTAAAACACTTGTTTTTTTCACTTTATACGATGTTAACCACAGAATTATGTGCCCTGGATACTCGCAAATGCAAATGCAGTCTTTATTGTTGGTTTTCAAATGTAATTTTTCTTTAATGTTTTACTAGTTTTGCTACTTTATAAGCTTTAAACCTCATTATTTAGTCCTATTAATTTAGGAGAATTTTCAAAGTAAAAACAAAACCTTTGTTTTTTTTAGTTCTACTCAAGTTTTTCGAAAGCGTGACGCATTTTTATGACATTTATATCTTTGCAAGTTGCTGATGAAGATTCTCGGTCATCCAGGACATGGTAAATCAAAAAAAAAAAAGTTTAAAAACAAAACAACTGGACTTTATTTGTAACTGAAGACGTTTCGCTTCTCATCCAAGGAGCTTTCTCAATTCAAAGAAACACGGAGTGTGGGATTCAAGTTATAAAGCAGAGTTGTTCTGTAGGTGTTTTGCCCCTCTGTGTGTGGTGGGACCAACAAAGACTCTTAACGATCCCCTATTGTGAATAGCGAGAGGTCAATCTGCATTATGCACGCTTACGGAACACCTCTGCTTTATAACTTGAATCCCACACCTTTTTTCTTTTAACTGAGAAAGCTCCTCGGATGAGAAGCGAAATGTCTTCAGTTACAAATAAAGTCCAGTTGTTTTGTTTTTAAATTTTTTACTTGGGGACTTATCTTTGCAAGTCGAATACAGGTAGTCCTCGACTTACGACGTAGATCCGTTCCTATGCGGCGGCGTAAACCGATTTTCGACGTAAGACGGAACGTACGTAATTACCGTACCATATGCATGCCCGTTTTACCAAGCACTTAGCCTATCCTAACACAGTACCCAACATAATTATTAAAAAAAACACAAAATACTATCGTACCTACCGTACTGGGATGCTAGTGACGCCGTCCTACTCCGTAAAGTACATAGTTACCTGTACAGTACGTACTGTATTCCTCCGCTGCTGCACCACGTGCAGTATAATACTGTATTCTTCCGTGGCTGCGCCGCTGCGTTACGACGTTTAACGACGTAAAACCAACATAACCGCGTAATTCCTAATAAGGGAGATGCGTTGTAACCGCGAAACGTCGTAACTCGAGACCGTTGTAACCCGAGGACTACCTGTACGTTTAAAAGTAAAGTTCACGAGTAAATAAACACTAGAAGCATTAATCGTTGCAGCTAAACTTGAATTACTTTTACGAACTGTTTGTTTTTCAGGTGGTTAAAACAGTGGCTCAGGTGCAAAATGAAGTTTAAAGAAACACATTTCAAATGTTTTCTGAACAAAACAAAAGCAAAAACTCTTTAAATGTATTTTATTTTACATTTTTGTTGTTTGTCTTTCTTTATTTGGAGTGTTGTTTTTTTTAAATGTCAGCATTTTGATTTTTTATGTTTTTTTTTTTTTATTTTTTTTCCCTGAATGTTGTTTATTTACAGTTTTCGGTTCCGTCGTTTCTAACAGTTTGCGACTATGTTATCAATCTCAACTTTTCCTTCAAGGAAATGGTCGTTTTCATTACTAGACCATCCTTTTAAGTACAAAAAGAGATTGAAAGTCCTCCACTCGTAGCTATATTACTACCTTTATTTTGGTAAAAATGCATTCAGGTTGTCCTGTCTGTCTCAGGAGGAGCTTCTTTTTAGGCAAATTATTTTATGAAATCTCATTTATTTGTGTAAAAACACGAAGTAGTGCTGGAGACATTACCTCAGCGCTCACGGATAACCAAGCGACACAATCAAAAACGTTTAATCGACTTGAGAATGACCTTCCTGTAATTGTGTTAAAACATTTGGCCCTCATGAGTCAAAGACCTCACCTAGAAAATGAGACGACTCACGACCTGGGTTGGAGCGCCGCTCAAACGGAATGTAGAAACAAAGAAAAAGTGTTAACTTTATGGGGATAATACGGTTGAATATTCCAATAATGGCTGCCGTAAATCCACGCTTTCTTTATGCTTTAGCTCCTCAGATACCGTCATCTCTCTGCGACTGTTTTCAAAATCTACAAGGTTAAGTCAGGTCCTCTGGACGGATTCTTCTTGAAATGTTTCATCTTTTATCCAAAGGGCTTCTTCAGTCTGAGGAGCTGCAACAAACTCAAGTCTTATAAATAGCACCTTCTCATAGTGCATCAACCAGTTTGCTGATGACACCCAGAACTAGTTGTTCATATCAACAAAGTTCATGCTCGATAATCCAGGTGTAAAACCCAACAATGCTCAGTCAGGTCATCTGGACGTTTCATTTATTTATTTGTGCTGAGACGTAGGCCTGTTGCGATGATAAATCAATTAATCGCATGATAAATGAAAATTATTTACCTCATTTTCATTTAGCGGCTTAACCGTTTCTTCGTGTCTCTTTCTACTGAAGACACTGGATGACAAAAAGCTCAACTCCAGTGCTCTTCACTGACTCCTCCCTTTCGCTTTTCTCTTTGAAATCTGTTTAACCGTCCAAAATCACATTTTTATATCGATAAAAGCAGCTAAGCTGAAAAGCTAAGCTACGAGCTAAGCTAACAGGCTGACCTCGGGGGGAAAAAAACCTCCGTCTTGTTGAAGCTCCAAAATTCATGGTTGAAACCCGTGCCTTCGTCTAAAAAGTTTTTTTTCTCTGCATAAAGAAGCTGAGAACTTGTTTACTGGTTTTTATTTAAAGCTTTGTGTGAAAAATGCTACGCTAAAGAGCTCAAACCACACCGAGCATCTGCCATTTTGAGAACCGAAAAACAGGGAGAGACAGCCCATGTCACGTCAAGGGGGCCTCCCTCCCATTTTTCTTAGAGACACGCTGCTCGCTCCCTCACTATCCGTCCTTCAGTTCAAACATCTTATACTGCCATCTGGTGGTCGATAAAAGGTATTAAAAGCAAAACAAATTGAACATTTCTTCTTAAATTGTCAAATTTCAAACAATATTATCGTTTATCGCAATAATTTCTGAGACAATTAATCGACCAGCAAAATTTGTTATCGTGACAGGCCTACTGACACGTTTCGTCCGTCATCCAATGGACTTCTTCAGTCTGAGGAACTACCAAACAAAACTGATTCTTCACCAACAGCTCACTCCAAATTGAAAAAAAAAATTGTTCACATGCAAAAGGAGGATCATCATCCTAACCATTGATCGTTGGTGCCCTGATGGCTGCTTGCTATTCACAGAGGGCTGAGTGGGACTAGCAATAACAGCATTGCAAGAGGGGGACAGTTGAACACGGAGGCTCCGAACCCTGTTTAATGATGGATGGGGTCTCTTCAGAAAGATGGCTCCCTTCACTCCTCTCTCAAACCATCATTCCTCTCTATCATTCCTCCATCTTTATTCCTGAAAGAGCCCGCTGTGAATAGCAAGTGGCTGTAATGGCACTAACGATCCACCGTTATGATGATGGTCCTCCTTTTGCATGTGAACAGCTAGTTCTGGCTGTTTCCAGCAATCTGGTGGATCCACTATGCGAAGGTGCTATTTATAAGACTGAGTTTGTTGCAGCTCCTCAGACTGAAGAAGTCCTTTGGATAAAAGACGAGATGTTTCGACAAGAAGAATTAGTCCAGACTTAACTTTTTTTTAGATTTTTCTACCTGGGTTATTGAGCATGCATCGGGATGTTTCCAAAATCTTACTGAAGGTTTCCAGTTGCTTGAATTTGGGGAATTTTTCCGGAAAATCCTGCATAAGTGTCGCTCCGAATCATTCAGAGGGAAAATTAGCGCTTTTTTTTGTCTCCGCCCATCTGATCAGCCAAGCTTTTTGTTGGTATTAATATTACAAACACACTGATAATGCTATGTTATATTTTTTTTTATAACTATTGTAGACACATAAAGGCATTTTAACTTCTACAGTTTTCAGTGTTTCACACTCGCTCCACAGACTCGCCTCGTTCTTCAGTTCCTCCGGTGTGGAATCGCCTCTCGCTGAGTGACAGAAACGCAGCACTGAACTTGTAATTTATTGTTTGTACAACTGATGCGTGAATTAAAGAAGAAAAAAAAAGCAACAAGATGAGTTTTATTTATTATAGTAATTTTGTACCAAATTACTATTTATCTTAGGGGTTATGACTGTGTTGGAACAATTCTATGTAAGAATATAGTGTTTACTTTTCTAGTCATCCACATGAATATATGTATATAAAATCTATATATTTAAACATCTTTGTGTCTGCGTCTTGTTCAGTCGTCTCATTCCGAGTCTGAAAGTTGAACGGTGGATGTTTTATTGAGAGCTACGGTCACATGAAAGAAAAGAAAAATTAAACGTATTGAGTAAAACAACAGCTGCAAGCTAAACGTAGCAACGCACTGACTTACTGACCAGAAGTAGCAAAACACTAGCTAGAAGCATTAGCAGTACTAGAATTAGCATTAGTGGCATTAGTCTTGTTAGCAGTAGTACAACTAGCATATTATTTATCTGTTATCTGTATTTATCTGTAATAGATAGAACTTGTACTAGTACCTGTAATACAACTAATATTAGTAAAATAGTAGTAGAATTATTAGAATTTGCAATAGCAAGATTAGCATTAGTATCATTACTAGTAGAAAAACTAGCATAAACAGAACAAGCATTAACAGTATTAAAAGTAGAATTATCACTGTTAGCATTAAATGTATTATAACCAGTAGTGCAAGTAGAATTAGCAGTAATACAAAGTAGAATTAGTATTATTACCCATAGTAAAACTATAATTAGCAGTATTAAAACTAGACAAGGAAGATGCGGGTAAAGATGATGGATGGAAAATTAGAATTAGCAGTTAGAGAAGTATTATAATGAACAGTATTTCGTTCCACCTCATGTACCATACGAATGACAAAGAACCTCGACTTCAACTAGCATGAACTATTCTCACCAGTAGTACAACTAGCATTAGTAAAATTAGCATTGGCAGTGATATATCATTATCCTTAGTAAAACAAGATCTAACAGTATTAAAACTAGAATTATCTGTATTAGTATAAGCTGTATTATAATTAGCATTAGCAGTACTATAATTAACAGTATCACATTAACTGTGTTATCACCAGTAGTACAACTAGCATTAGTAAAATTAGCATTAGCAGTGATAGAATTATCATTATCCTTGGTAAAACAAGATCTAACAGTATTAAAACTAGAATTATCTGTATTAGTATAAGCTGTATTATAATTAGCATTAGTACTATAATTAACAGTATTACATTAGCTGTGTTATCACCAGTAGTAAAAGTTCCAGAATTGCGCCGCTCAAGGTGGCTGCATGTTGGAGTAGCTCTCCTACATTCACTCTGAGATTTTGCTTTTGAAAACTTTAATTATTGATTTTTCTGGATGTAAATCACTTTTTTCGGATGATTACTTCCTCTGGTATCAGATGTTGTGCTGGAAGGATTTATACTGAAAGATGCGTAACCATAACAACAGTGGACCGACCAGTTTTCCGGCGATGACTTGGTTTCTGGGGGCCGTCCTCTCCCCCGTTGACTCCTCCCAGGCAACCACAGCCAAGGAAACTGGTTAGTACTGGTTGGTGGGGAAAACAGTTTGTTTGTGACTCCTCGGACTGATGAAGCCCTTTGGATGGAGGGCGAAACGTCTCAACAACAAAAGAAGGAACTGTCCATAATACCCGTCTGAACATTCTTGGATAGAATTAGCAGCATTATTCTAACCAGTATGGGTGGCTGCAGTAGCTTCAGTGCCACAGAGGTTGCGGGTTGAAGCCCAGGTTACATCAGAAAGGGCATTCGGCGTAAAATAACTGCCAAATCTTTCATGCGTGTTCGCTCCTTGTGGAAAACGCTGCAGAACGGAGCAGCCGAAAGAAACTTTTACTTTTAGTAGAACTAGTGTCCGCAGTATTAGTACATGTTGTTAGTCACAAACAGTCCCACCTTTTGGCTCTGAATGGAAAAATAAAAAACTAGAGTAGCGTTTTGATAAAGCTCCACCTCAAGTGTCACACTGAGGTCCAGTCTGCTTAGTGGCTCGTAAACGTTGCGCGTCTGCGACCGCCCTGACACTTCTGGGCTGTGGTGACGATACGAGCACTGCAGCCAGTTCTCTGTCCATGCTTTTGTCCTCACCCAGTTTGCACAGTGGGAGGACATGGGCTTGTGTCATTTGGCACGTTTAAGCGGGTACACTGAAATTCCCAAGCTTTTCTGGTGTATACCCGCGTATCGAGTGCACCGCTGATCGGAGGGTCGCCGGTCAATCCCGCAGACCGACAACATCAAAATGTGGGTGGGAAAGGTGAAACACCCACACCTGCCTCCACCCTCATTTCCCCCACTCTCTGGACCCATGAGCAAGGCCCTAGATGGCTGCCACGCTGCTTCACATGGGTGCTCACATGCGCAATGGGAAAAATGCAGAGAATTTGTTTCCCCATTGGGGATTAATAAAGTACAATAAAATAAAAATAATTAATTAAAAAAAAACACTTGTAAGAAAGAAAAATAAGGCAGTTCTAAAATTTAATTTGTGAGGCTTAGGACAGGGGGAGGGAGGGGCAGAGGTCACCCAAAGACCTACACACACCGTTGAGCTCAGGGTGAGGAGCTGTATGGATGGAGTAAAGTGGACTCACCTGGGGGGGGAGGGGGGGTAACTGGGAAAAGATGGCACACGCACCGTTTCCTGTTTAAAACAAACATTTACTGAGGCTCAACCTTTAGGAGTGTGAGTGGCATCATTGCATCCAGGTGGGCTCCTTCTGTGGACAGACTGCCCCCACGTGTCCAGGGCCCCCATGAGTTCAGCTCATTGTGGGGGTCAAAGTGCAATGCGAAGGCGCCACCTGTCGACAAAAAGCGTGAAACGTTGGAAAAAGCTCCTCCTTCACCTTGACGCCGCTCCCGGGCTCTTTCCGCCATCTAGCGGCCACAAGCTGAAACTGCAGCTTGGACTTTTTTTCCGTTTCCGACTTTAAGGTGGATCCTTCAGATCTTTGCCGACCAGCTGATGATGCTGAAGCGTGAATCTGCTCCTAGAAGCCTGCGTTTGTTAAGAGTGCAGTAAAATGAGCCTGGGAAGTGTTTTGTGACGATACTGCTGAGATGAGTCTGGTGTGAGGGAATGAAATTGTTGAGGAGTGGAACAGTTGGGGAGGGAGGGGGGGGCAGCAGGAGGACGGGGGCACCGGGTGCCTTCATGACAGCGTGGAGGCGCCCCTGGTGGAGCAGCTTCTCCACCTTAAGACCTCAGCGGCCCCTCTGCGCGCCGAGCGGAGCTGCTGGAAGCCGCGCGCCACAGCCGGCTTGGCGCAGGCAGGCAGGCGGTGCGCGCGGGGTGCACGGTCCAAATCCCTGCCTGCCACTTCACTCCGAACCCGAAGCAATAAAATCAAAAGGTTTACTTTGAGTAAAGTCATAAAACCGTCAGCAGCTGTGGTTCAAAACTTTTATTTTCATCAGAAACGCTCGTGCGTAATTCTTCTGGGAAGATCCTGGGGATGATTGATGGACTTGGCAACTGACCCGGGTCCTCCTCGCGCACGGGATTTGGCCCCCCTCTCTCTAATCAAAGAGCTCTCGGGGAAGGGGGTGGTCCCGGGACCAGCGCAGAGGATAAATAGCACGGCCCGGCTCGGGTCGGACTGGAAAACGTCTGAAGGAGCAGAAGTGAGAGGTTTGGAGACAGAGGGGGGGACTCTGTTGGGATTTAAGACTCTGAGTCACATTTTCTTTTCATTTTAGGAAAAAGGACTTCCGCTTTATAAGAGTTTTTTTCTGGATTTTATTTTTTAGGTCGTGCGTAATTTGGAACGGGTCCGTGGAAACATTTGATCCTTTTTTTTTTTTTTTTTTTTGGATTTCCATGATGTGGTTCTCCTTCGGTTTGGTTGCCGTTCTGTGGGTCGGAGCAGCCCGAAGCGCGTGGGAGGAGAGCACCGTGGTGCCGGTCCGACTGGACCCGGAGCGCGGCCGTGAGGTGCGCGCGTACCGGCTGGACGTGTTCGGGAAGCGGCTGGTTTTGCAGCTGGAGCCCGACCAGACCTTCTTGGCTCCGGGGTTCGTCTTCCACGTCGTGGGGAGCCCCGAGTCCGACCCGACCAGGGGCCCCGAGAGGAGCGGGGCCGAACCGGGCTGCTTCTTCTCCGGCACCGTGAACGGAGCGGAGCGCTCCGCCGCCGCGCTCAACCTCTGCGGCGGCCTCACGGGAGGCTTCTTCTTCCAGGGCGAGGAGTACTTCATCCAGCCGCTGAACTCCTCCGAGCTGCAGGAGGAGGAGGAGCAGGAGGTCCACGTGGTGCGCCGGAGGAGCCGCGCAGCTTTGGCTGAGGAGGGCAGCTCCAAGTGCGGGGTCAGCGAGGACGAGGAGAGGGTGCCAAGGAATCTGGAGACACGAGCCAAACGCGGACAGACAGGTAAAAGCGCGCACCTCCTCAACTTTACGACTCCTTTTATTAGAGCTGGAACTCCTAAAACAAACACAAACTAAAGTCAGCTGGAGCAGAGCTGGACTCAGCTACTTTTTGACAGCGCTGTCAGGGAACTGGGAGGAGAGAAGGGAAAACTCTAGGAAGAGGGGGAGGAGTGGGGGAGGCAGTAATACTCCCTCCCTGGTACTAACCGCACCGACAGATCTGAGCCCCTCTCCACTTGGCACCATTGTTCCCAAAGAATGTGGACCCTGAAAAGGAGGCGCCACCTGGTGGGGTGGCACCAAGTCCCAGACTACTTTTAAGAAGCTGATTATTTTTAAATTTTTGGTCCAAAATCAAATGTTCTGACCTTCTCATCCTCTCCCCCCCCCCAACAGATAACCACAGAACCAAGCGTTTCGTTTCCACCCCTCGCTACCTGGAGATCATGCTGGTGGCCGACCAGTCCATGGCGGAGTTCCACGGCGCAGGGCTCAAACCCTACCTCCTGACCATCATGGCGGTGGCGTCGCACCTCTACCGCCACCCGAGCATCCACAACTCCATCAGCCTGGCCGTGGTGAAGCTGCTGGTGGTCTACGAGGAGGAGCGAGGCCCTCAGGTGTCCTCCAACGCCGCCATGACCCTCCGCAATTTCTGCCAGTGGCAGCGCCAGCACAACCCTCCGAGCGACCGGCACCCGGAGCACTACGACACGGCGGTGCTCTTCACGAGAACCGTAAGTTGCGTTTCGGATGTTTTGCGAACAGGAAATGGTTCAAAAACACGCTCGTTGATGTCCTGCACCTGCTTTGTCAGGATCTGTGCGGTGCCAACTCCTGTGACACCTTGGGGATGGCAGATGTTGGCACCGTGTGCGACCCGGACAGAAGCTGCTCCATTATTGAGGACGATGGACTGCAGGCAGCTTTTACAGTGGCGCACGAACTGGGTACGAATCCTAAACGATCCTGTAACATGTGGCGTATGAGTTCTGCAGGTGCTAAAATATCGTCTGCCTTCCAGGTCACGTCTTCAACATGCCTCATGACGATGCCCAGTTGTGCTCTGGTGTCAACGGTCTCCATTGGAGCTCCCACATGATGGCCTCCACCCTGGCCAATCTGGACCAGAGGGATCCATGGTCCCCCTGCTCTGCCCTCATGATCACCACCTTCTTGGACAACGGTCATGGTCAGTGCCTGCTAGATAAGCCGGCGAAGCCTCAGCCGCTCCCCCAGCCTCTACCAGGGATGGTCTACGACGCCGACCATCAGTGTCGCCTGACCTTTGGTGAAGACTCGCAGCACTGCCAGGACCTGAGCACAACGTGCGCGGCTCTGTGGTGCACCGTAACTTCATCCAATGGTTTGCTGGTGTGCCAAACCAAGAACTTTCCATGGGCTGATGGGACTTCATGTGGGGATGAGAGCTTCTGCTTGGCCGGACAGTGTCTCAGTAAGCGTCAGGCCATTGAATTTCAGGTATTTATTTTATAACTCCACATTTAAAAGCACTCCTTTACTCTTGTCCACCTGTGTTCTTATTCTAAAGCTGAATATCGGTTTGTTTACCTCTGCCAGACTCCTGTTAATGGGGGTTGGGGCGTCTGGGGTCCTTGGGGCGATTGTTCTCGGACCTGCGGCGGAGGAGTACAGTATTCTTTTCGTGCCTGTGACAACCCCGTGCCAAAGAATGGAGGCAAGTACTGCGAAGGCAAGAGGATCCAGTACCGCTCCTGTAACACCGAAGCCTGCCCTGACACCAACGGTAAGAGATTTCGGGTCAAGATTTGACTGAATGTTCTCAAACCGTCATGCTTGAAGTCATTTTTGACGTCTTTGTCTCTCTTGTTCAGGCCTGTCTTTTCGTGAGGAGCAGTGTCTGGCCCACAACGATATGTCAGCCCAAGTGTCCTTGGGTTCAGGCGAAGGCGTGGAATGGGTCCCTAAGTATGCTGGAGTTTCACCCAAAGACCGCTGCAAGCTAGTGTGCCGAGCCAAGGGGACTGGGTACTTCTTTGTCCTCAAATCTAAAGTGAGTAACAAAAACCTATTTGTCATCACCATTTTTTTAAATAATACATGATCCAGATCTTAGTTTACCTCAACTTAGCTCTGATTTAGGCCTACAACTTGTTGTTCTCCTACATGACAGCCTTTTTTGTTTTCGCCTCTCTGCTGACCCCAGGTGGCCGATGGAACACCCTGCAGCCCAGACTCCACCTCCGTTTGTGTTCAAGGCCAGTGCGTCAAGGCTGGCTGTGACCGTGTCATTGGCTCCAACCGGCGCTTTGATAAGTGTGGCGTATGCGGCGGAGATGGATCTACCTGTAAAAAAGTCTCCGGCTCTCTGGAGCATGCCAGGTAAACACAAAAACCCTTTGTTGTCAGACCTTTGTTGCATTCCGGCCACAAGTCTTTTCATACCTAATTTCAACTATCTCTGCTTCAGGCCTGGTTATGTGGATGTTGTGACCATCCCTGCTGGCGCTACTCACGTGGACATCAAACAGCGCGCTCCGGGCAACGGTCGCCAAGATAACAGCTACCTGGCCGTGCAGCGCCAGGATGGAACCTATCTCTTAAATGGAGATTACAAACTCATGACCATGGAGACGGATATCGCCGTTCGGGGTTCCCTCTTAAGATACAGCGGCTCTTCTGCTGTTCTGGAGCGCCTTCGGAGCTTCAGCCCACTCCCTGAATCCCTCACCATCCAGGTTCTTTCTGTAGGCGAGGCTCCACGGCCCCGAGTCAAGTACAGCTACTTCGCCCCCAGACCCAACAACGCTGCGTCGCATCCGAACAACAACGGAGGGCGTCATCACTCGATCAATGCCATCCGTGAGGTTGGTGGAGCCGAGTGGACTCTGAGGGAGTGGGGTCCGTGTTCCCAGTCATGCGGAGGAGGCGTGCAGCAAAGAGAGGTCATGTGTTTGGACCCCCAGGGGCGTTCATCCAGGGACTGCCCAGAGGAGCTTCGGCCTTTGGTTTCGCGGTCCTGCGACTCGCAGCCGTGCCCCTCCTGGCTCTTGGGCGAATGGTCCGAGTGCTCCAAGACCTGCGGCCGGGGCTTCCGCAAGCGTCAGCTGTACTGCATCGGGCACGAAGGACACACGTTGGCCCACGACAGCTGTGACATGAAAAACCGGCCGCGACCCCTCTTGGAAATGTGCACTCGGAACATTTGCTAAAGACTGCGGCTATAACCGGCCCAAAACCCTTCACCACCCACTTTCCCACAAACAATCGAGAAAAAAGGTCACATGAATGTTTACATCCAGAGCTACAAATAAGTCCTCATTGATTGTGATTGTATGTTTTGTTGTTTGTCTCCATGAGTTCTGGGGCCAAAGGTTGGGAAATGGACGGCAGGTGTCCGTCAGCAGCGGCACATTGGACTATCCGCGGAAGAAAATATTTCCCGCAGAAAGCACGTGAACTCTACAGCCATGCTTTTGTGTGTTTGTGTGTCTTTTTGTACTATTCTTGTATATATTTGTCCAAGCTGGGCTGGACAGACCTGTCAAGTACTGGAGGTTTCCACAGATTATATACAGAAACAAATTGAGAGAGAATAGCTTCTCATCCCATCAGGTATGGAAAATAAGATTAGTTTATTTATCACAAACCTGAAGCACTTCATCTTCTTTTCCTTTTCTTGACCAGCGGCACATTTCACCCAGTTTTTTTTCCACGAAACGCCTCAATCTTTTAGCCATATCTCGCCCTCACCTACTCAGCTTTTAACGAGGGAACTCCAGCGAACCAAAGAGGAGAGTTTGTGTGTCTGCATGTGTGTGCGTTTGTGCGTGCGTACCTAATGAGGGACTTGTTTCCTGTTACTACTTCATAAGTAAGTCTCTCCTGCCTTCCACGAAGGCCGTTTCTCTTTTCTATTCTGTCTAGAATATCCAAACGTTTATTTATTTTTGTACAGCCTGTTAAATATAACCATGTGGCTTTTTTAAAAATATATTTTATATTTGTTATTGAGATTGCAGAAGGAAGTAGAATATATAGAGTATTTATACGGTGTTTATATATATATATGGTCCTAGATTCATGAATAAAGCATCACGTTGACTTGGCCAGCTGAGTGTTTTTGTCTTTTTGAACCGCCCCTAAAGACCCAGTGACCTCATAATGTCATAACAAAGAGGTTTTTTTTAATTCAAGAGAGTTGAAGCAGGTAGGCAAAACATCTGAAGTCCTCTGTTAAAAAAAGTCAGCTAACAAGATTTATCATATCAAACAAGGAAATGTGGTCTAATAGTCATGGTTCCCAACACAGGTTCTTGAGGAATGCCATGCTGCACATTTCAGCTGTTTCCCTGCTCCATCATCTGATTCAGTGATTTAATTACTTCCCCAAGTTCTGCTAAAGTCTGATAATCACCCACTCATTCAAATCAGGTGTGGAGCAGGGCCACAACTAAAACATGCAGGATGGCGTTCCTCAAGGAACAGAGCTGGGAACCACTGGGCTAGACTAATTTCCAGGGATTTATCTACATGACAGGTATAAATACGTTTTCAGTACTGCAGTAGAGCGTAGAGTAGTATAGGAGCTGTAAAAGAGCGGTACGTCGATGCCCCACCGACTCTGAGGATTTGAGTGGTGAATGTTTGTATTTTTCCAGGTGAGTGTTTTTTTTTCTGTACTGGATTAAGTAAATCTTAATGTTGGTGCAACATGTTCAGCTGGGTAGGAGTTGCACTGTGCAAGAACCGAGGTAGTTTTTATTTATTTATGTGATTATCTGAAGCGGCAAGTTTTCCACAACCAGGTGCAGTGGCAGAGCTAGGGGGTTGCCAATGGTGCCACCATAGTTTAGTTTTTGGCCACCCCAGTAATTTGAGGACACTATACCTTTAAGCAATATAAAAACCAAAAAGCAGTTTTCTGTATATGTGGCTGATGTGTCTATACATATATTAATATGTACCCTATATTTATGTATTGGCAGCCATCTTGGATTTTGATATGGCAACCCAATTTTCAAAGGTAATATTTGTTACACCTTGATGCAGCCACAAACCTAAATGGAAATCAGTACTTCTTTTTTTTTTCAAGTTATCGTGCTCACAACTCAGATGGGCGGACAGATAGATGTATGGAAGGCCGTTATTTCCGATTCCCCTACTTTCCTCCGCAACGGTGGTGGGGGTGGTCCAAAAGGCTCTGTTGCACCTTGCTCAAGTCTGAAAGCGTCAGCATTCTAGTATTTACACTTGAAATGTGTGTTTCGAGTGAACACAGCTCAGAAGAGCCCACCTACAGCAGACGTACGAGGCTCTGAAGCACCTCGGTTCACATTTTATCTGCATCGGGGCTCAAACGTTACACTCGTCCCTCGGAGGATTCCCGCATCGCACCAGAGCCGTGTTCGTACCAAACTGTATTTCATCAACTCGCGCACAAACACGGTTTTGATTAAACGGATATTCATCCATGGAAAGAATGTCGCCCGGCGCCTCAGGTACCTGAACAACTAAAGTATCTATTATGAATGACTCTTGGCTGCTACCACGCCGAATTTCAGCTTATCTATAAATTTGACTGAGTTGTAGCCATTGCTGTGTTTGCTGGATTCGATTAGCTGTACAGCCACATTGAATCGAGCTGACTCTGAAAGTTAAACGTGAACCTGGTGGTTATTTCCTGAAAGATTTAGTTGATTTGTTTGAGATATTTTGCTAACACATGAAATCTTGGCTCGGCTGACAGTTCTCTCTCTTCCCAGTTCACCTCAAAGGTCAGTTTACTGTCAATGACTGCACCGAGATATTTGCATGTTTCGACCCGTTCCACCGTCTGAGCCTTCAAAAAAGTAATTTCCTGCACCTCCGGGTGTTTTTTCGTTTTCGGAATATTCATCCTCTGCATTTATTATTTATTTATTTGACCCCGTAGAAGTTGTTTTTAAATCATGAGTACTGTGGATGAACCGCCTTTCAGCCTCACGGTGATGATGAAGTCGGATTATTTCTGAAGATTTCTTTTTACTCCGCACCGGCAATGTTTTGCAACAGAACCAGATAACACGGGGAACTTCGGTACACCCCGTTCGACACAGTCTGGGTAGATTCCCTCCGTCAGACACTTCTGCTGGAGTTTCAGGGCCTCTCGTAATTAGAAGGCAATGATTCTGAGAGCCCACGAGGTACTTCCTGTTGCTCTATGAGGACGGTGGTCTTCCGCTCTGGAGCACAAAGGAAATCATTATCCTCTAATGGGAGGCGGTTAGCAAGGCTGGTCGTCCTCGTGATGCGTCTCCCCACTGCTCTGCATCGGGGTTAGGTTCACCCTCCTTCAGGTCTCAAATCTTGAAGTTCTGCCGTCACGCAGTCTGAACAAACCTCACTTCTGCTCACCGTTTTAGCCGCTCTTGCATCACAACGTTCGGCTCGTTCTGGAGATGGGGGCTATGACTTTTGGGTTTTTATACCAAAATGAGCATGGGTCACAAATGGAAGCTCAAATTTGTTCAATCCCATCAAAATGTTCTTGTAAAAGTCAGTCTGCTTTGTCTTCTTATGCCACTTAAACATTGTTAGCTACCTTTCTGCTGCTTTTAGCTAGCATTTGGTTGCTTTTGGCTACCATTCCAATATTTATGTGTAGCCTGCTTCTTGCGCTACTTTCAACTTTTAGCTGGCCTTTTGCTACTTGTGCTATTTTTAGCTAGCCTGTTCTGGCATTTTGCTAGCTTTGTAATACTTTTAGCTTTTAGATACTTTTTTTTTTTTTAACTTTTAGCTACTTCTTTTTTACTTTTAGCTACTTCTTGTTGTTTTGTTAATTTTAATGATCATTCTGCTGCTTTTAGCTTGCTTTCTGATGCTTTTAGCTAACCTTTTGTTAGGTTTAGCTATTATTCTGCTACTTTAAGTTAGCATTTTGATGCTTATAGCTTGCCTTTTACTATTTATAGCTAAGATGTTACTGTTTATAGCTAGGCTTTGTTACTTGTGATACTTTTCGTTAGCCTGTTCTGGCATTTTGCTAAATTTTTTATACTTTTTTTTAGCTATTGTTTGCTTCTTGAAACTAGCATTTTGTTAATTTTAGTGATCATGCTGCTGCTGCTTTTAGCTTGCTTTCTGGTGCTTTTAGCTCATCTTTTGTTAGGTTTAGCTATTGTTCTGCTACTTTAAATGAGCATTTTGATACTTATACTATTTATAGCTAAGATGTTAGCTAGCCTTTGTTATTTGCCTGTTCTGGCATTTTGCTAAATGTTTTTATACTTTCAGCTATCATTTTATTCTTGTAGCTAGCGTTTTGTTAATTTTAGCAATCATTTTGCTGCTTTTAGCTTGCTTTCTGATGCTTTTAGCTAAACTTTTTTTAGGTTTAGCTATTATTCTGCTATTTTAAATTAGCATTTTCATGCTTATAGCTTGCCTTTTATTATTTATAGCTAACATGTTACTGTTTATATCTAGCCTTTTGTTACTTGCGCTACTTTTAGCTAGCTTTTTACGGTTTATAGCTAGCTTTTTGTTACTTGTGTTTATTTTAGCTTGCTTTTATTATTTTTGCTAGCCTTTTTTTCCTTGTAGTTTTTGGACACGTTTACATTTTGCTGCGTTTAGCTAGCTTTTTGAGGATTTTAGCTCGTTTTTACGTTATTTAGTTTTATTATAGTTTCTAGCTAGACGTGTAGCTTAACTTAGTTTTGGTTGTTGTTGATTATAGCTAGCATTTCAATGCCTTTCCCTATATTTTTGTTATTTTTAGCTATTTTTGTGCTACTTTTAGCCAGCCTTTTTTGCCATTATGTTTAGCTATTGTTCCACCACTTTTAGTTAGCCCTTTGGTACTTCTGCCACATTTAGCCTTTAGTATTTGGGTGACTCAACCCAGGTTCTGTGGCTGCAGACGAGCCCGTATCATAAAACATCCATCGTCATGCTTGAAGTTTGGGTTATTTTTTAAAACAGTTTTGTTCCGTACAAAACGGTGAAGGCCTTGAAGGAAACGGTCGTCCTCCGTTTATAAAACGCTCCCGTGCTGGTTTTTAAAACTTTTTTTACCTGCTTGTTTGGACACGTCTCCCGCCGTCAGAATCTAAAAACATCTGGAAGGCATCTCGAATCATCGCCGCTCTGTGTGGGTGGCGCTTCTCACAGCGAAATTATCGTTCTGCCCCCCACCCCCCAAAAGTTTATTTAAATTATATAAAGCTTCATTCAGTTGTCCACGTTCAAGGCAAATATATGTTAATATTTGAAGTTTTGAGTCAGTTTAACCAACATAAACATTTTGGAGCTCCTGATTTAAACTAAATTCAACGTTTTACATCTAAAATCCATTTTGAATGGTTGTCGGGTTAAAACCGGGCTGTGGAATGAATTATGTTTTTTTAACGGAGAGTTTTCTGCAGTGACCAAGTCTGTATGAGCAGAGGGGGTAATTGTCAGCACCCGGGAGGTTTGTGGGGGTCTGTGGCACCTGGAAAACCTTAACTGCTGTGGGGTCAAAGGTCAAGGCTTTCTGCTCTCTACTCTGGACCAAGTAGGACCAAGTCGTTCTGGTTCTGGTTTTTAGTTGGACTCAGTCTGGGACTTAAGTCCAGAATGTGAATCATCAGACCACACGAAGTCTAATCTGAGTTTTCTTTTTAGATTTCTGACGTTTTATGTAGTTAAAAATGGACGTCTCGTCATGTCCTTCAAGACAGAAGACTTTGTCTCCTCCTACCTTGTCTTTTCCTTGTCTTGTTCTTTTTAAATGTTTGTTCTCCCTTTTTGGTCTTCTAATGTGTCCTTTTAGCCTTTACATGTCAGGAAGTTCGTCTTTCTAGACTGCTTGTCTCCTTACGGTAGATGTCTTTCTCCTTTTTGTGACCTCTAGTGCATCTTTTTGGTTTTAACATGTCTCTTAGTCATTTTGTCCTTTTTGTGTTCTCTAGTGTGTCTTTATGGCCTTGATATGTCCCCTAGTGCATCATCATGGACGTTTCCTGTATTCTTAGGTGTCTTTTCATGTCCCTTAGTTAGTCTTTTTGATCATATCACTTATAGTCTTTTGGCCTTCTTTTGTCCTCTAGTAATAATAATGTGTTGTCATCATTGTATGGGAACATACAATGGTGAAATTGGCTCTCTGCATTTAACCCATCCACCACCAGGTGGAGCAGTGGGCAGCTGTGGGAAGTGCCAGGGGAGCAAATGGTGTCCTGCTCAGAGACACCACGAGGTGTGCAATGACTGGGGATTGAACCCGGCAACTTTGGGTCCGAGTCGGCTGCCCTGCCCCTACACCATCTTTTTGGTTTTTTACATGTCCCTTAGTTAGTCTTTTTGTGTACCCTAGTACATGTTTTAGACTTTACCTGTCCTCTAGTGAGTCTTTTTGGACATTTCCTGTATTCTTAGGTGTCTTTTTGGTCTTTGTCTTTTTGTCCTTTATGTGTCCTCTAGTGCGTCTTTTTGGCCTTTTCATGTCCTGTCGTGCATCTTCTTGGCACGTTTGTGTCCCTTAATTTGTCTTTTTGTCCTTTATGTGTCCTCTAGTGCGTCTTTTTGGTCTTTTTATGTCCTGTCATGCATCTTCTTGGTACGTTTGTGTCCCTTAATTTGTCTTTTTGTCCTTTATGTGTCCTCTAGTGCGTCTTTTTGGCCTTTTCATGTCCTGTCATGCATCTTCTTGGTACGTTTGTGTCCCTTAATTTGTCTTTTTGTCCTTTACGTGTCCTCTAGTGCGTCTTTTTGGTCTTTTCATATCCTGTCGTGCATCTTCTTGGTGCGTTTGTGTCCCTCAATTTGTCTTTTTGTCCTTTATGTGTCCTCTAGTGTGTCTTTTTGGTCTTTTCATGTCCTGTCGTGCATCTTCTTGGTATGTTTTGTGTCCCTTAATTTGTCTTTTTGTCCTTTATGTGTCCTCTGGTGCGTCTTTTTGGCCTTTTCATGTCCTGTCATGCATCTTCTTGGTACGTTTGTGTCCCTGAATTTGTCTTTTTGTCCTTTACGCGTCCTCTTAAGCATCTTTTTGGTCTTTTCGTGTCTTATGTGCTTTTTAAAATTCTGTTTTTCGACCCTCTGAGTCTGTCCCTGGTGTTTGTTGTGGATTAAACGTGGGCTAAATAGTACAACACATTAGCTGTAAACAACAACCAACAACAACAAACCTGCTCGTAAATAAATGTGTAGCATCTAAATTTCCAATATGGTTTGAAATACATTCATAAAGTATCGTTAAATATGCATTTTATAAATGTTTATTTTAAGGGTATTAAACAGAAATCAGCTACGTATTTTTATTTTGAAAAAAAAAAAAAAAAAGTCAGCGTGTTTTATTTTGAAAGCGACGATCAGGAGGGAGTTTCCGCCTCGTGAGAGAAGGAGGAGCCGCGGTTAGTCGGAGGTGTGTGTCGGACAGAGAGCCTCATGTGGGGAGTTCAGCTGGAGTTCAGCCAGGAGGAGGAAGAGGAGGACACGAGCTGCTCCGAAAGATCCTCAAAGAGGAGCCGGAAGTGACTTTCTTCAAGACTTTTATTTTGAAGTGATAAAACAGCGGGAGGAGAGGATGGAGGAGTCCTGGAGGAGGTGGAGGGCGACCGGCTGTGAATGGCTCCGACAGTCACTGCTGCTGTGTCTGTTCTCAGGTGAGACCCCCCAACACCTTTATTGTTTAATCAGTCACGTGACTCCTTCACCTCGGAGGGGAGAAACTTTGTCTGTTGGGGGAGGGGGAGGAGGGGGAGGGGGTCCAAGCCAAGGATGTTGTGGAGAGACATGAACCAGGAGCTCTGGACCACCCAGAGTCTGCAGCTGGGAGGAGGAAGGGGAATTTTTATCACCCCCTTCCAAAAAACCCCGTCTGTTAGCAAAATATCTCACGAACTGATGAAGAAATCATGGATTCATTTCCTTCACTTCAAAAATGGCTCCAACTCAGTCTAATTAAAAGATGTTGAGCTGATATTTGATGTGGTAGTAGCTGAGAGTTGTCCTCAACACACTCTTAAATGTCAATCGTTGCTGTTTGTCTGTTAGCAAAATATCTTATTGCTCGTGGCACAGTGTAACTAATTCAAGATGATGCCACAAAGATGACTCCAACTCATTGAGCTCTTATTTGATGTGGTAGTAGCTGAGAGTTGTCCCTAATGCTTATTATCGAGCGTCAGTCATTCCTGTTTGTCTGTCAGCGAAATATCTCACGATCCTCTGGACGGATCGTGGCGAGACTTCCAGCAACGTCGCAACCGATTAACTTTCGGAGCAGAGTCCAATTGAAGATGGCCGCCACAGCCAGGTGGCCTCGCAAAACACAAATGTGTCAATAAGTCGGTCAGCTTCCTGGAATATGAGCTAAAGTTCGGTGTGGTAGTCGCTGAGAGCGCTCCCAAAAGGCCGCGCCTCCATCAGGTCTTGACAGGTCGTAGATGAAATGGCGTGCGACGTTTTTGTAAAAGCTCGTTCGCTTTAATGGCGTTTCATTTTAGGAGTGCTTTGTTTTAAAAATCCCGCCCCCTCCATTGGGTGTTCCACCTGGTTTTGCCCCCCCCCCCACCATTTTGCTTCCTGCCCTCAGGTGCTCGTCGTTCCAGCGTGAATGATGGCAAGAGATATTTTCCTGAGCGAGGCTCCTGCCCGTTTCACGACAGAAGAAATAAAATAAAATCAGAATAAAGGTTTTGAAAAGGCCCCGCCTCCTCGTGTTGCGTAGAGGCTCAGGTGTTCAAAGCTTTTCAATTGGAAGGTTTGAAAAGTTGGAGCTGAATGGAAAAACATCATCCGGAGCCAAAATCATCATCAGGAGGTCTTTTTTAAATTTCACACCCCACTCCGTTGAGCCAGTCTTAACGAGCTCCCGCTCCACTAATTAAACGGAGGACTGTGGATTTCCCCTGTCGTAAAGTTTAAAGACCTTCTGAGGGTTAAGGAACGCTCAGCCTTAAAGTTGTAATCAGCCGACTTTCAGGAAATTCAAATTTAAAAAAATACTCCAGTTTTAACGCTCCGTAGACCAGAAATCAAACTGAAGCGTGCGACTACAATAAAAAGGTATCATACCTGCAAACGTTGCTTTTTTTTAGGCGAAAATGGCCGATTTCAATCAAAATCTGTAATTTACGTGAACCATCTTGAGCCGAAGAGGCTTTTTTTTTTTTGTGGGGACAACAACATCAAGTCAACCAGAGAAAACAAATATAGCAGATAATAGCAAAAACTAATTCTTTAAATATGTAGCGCTAAGCTAGCAGCGCGCAATACAGACGTGCTAGCTAAAGATTCATTTCACCTTTATTTATACACGTTAGTCTCATTGAGTCACGAGCACTCATTTTCAAGAGAGACCTGTCTGTAGCATCTAGCTACAGACGTAGCGCTCCGCTTCTCTAACGCATCCTAAAGCCCCGGTCGACAACTGCCGTCACTTATGTAGCGCTAAGCTAGCGCTGCGTAAGTTTTGCTAGCTAGCTTGCAACCTGTACACGCCTGTTGCTCGCAACAAAGTTCTCTCTAGGTTGTAAGCGCTAAGCTAGCGCACTCATGTAGTGCTAGCTTAGCACTACGTAAGTGATGGCAGTTGTCGACCCGGGGAGGTTAAGATGCATCAGAGAAGCGGAGCGCACAACGTACGTAACGCTACTTAAGTTGTGCTAGCTAGCTCACAATCTGTGCACGCCTGTTGCTCACAACAAAGCTCGCGATAGGTTGTAAGCGCTAAGCTAGCGCACTTACATAGTGCGCTGTGATGGTTTTTGTCAATATTGGCAAAAACGTTAATGGTGCATCTGAAAAATTAAAGCATGTCGTGCTACTTTGAAAAAGATTCCTGAGGACCTTTGTTTTAATTTTTTATACACAGTACATGTATATATTTTTTAAGTTTTTGCCAAAATGTTTAAGCATAATTGGGGCCGAGATGGTAGAGGCAGGGCAGCCGGCTCAGGACAGGAAGGTCCCGGGTTCGATCCCCGGTCACTGCACACCTCATTGTGTCCCTGGGCAAGACACCCAACCCCGAGTTGCTCCCGGTAGGACTGGCTGGCGCCTTGCATGGCAGCCCACCGCTACCGGTGTATGAGTGGGTGGATGGCTGGTACTGTGAAGCGCTTTGGGGCCCCTCATTTACCATAATCACATATTTGGCCAATCATCTTGACTTTTATGCTACTTCTTATTTATCCTTAAAATCAAAATTCTGATGTGGGAATTACCTCATACTCGGTTTAACAATTGTAATTGGTCGAAGGTTCAGCAGACTTTCAGTTATTTATTTATTTATTTTACTTAAACGATTGAATTCCAAAAATAAATGAAATGCATTGTTGCTACGGATTCGGAAAAATTTGCTTCTAACCTTTTGCCAAAGAAATAATACGCCACAAAGAGCGCTAACTTGAAACAGACGAAAGCAGTTTAGAAAAAAAAAAAAAAAAAAAATCCAACATTTGTTTTGAATTCAGTAGAACTATTAAAAAAACAAAACAAATGAAACTTGACAAAAAGGACGATACGCCTAGAAAAGATGGAAATAATCAAACCACAGGAATGCGTTAAACTAAGGCGTGTCAGTCAGTCTATTTAAAGTGGCAGGTAGTCACAGGGCAGCGTCACGGTGTGTAACACATTGAACACGAGTCACAGAAACATTAAAGGACATTAACGATATCCAGCCAGTTTCACACCTGTCAGGAATTCCAACCATGTGACCAGAGTGGCCCCTCTGTCAATCTCCACTATGCAAGCTTACAGAACACCACAGCTTTATCCCACACTCCTTGATTCATTGAACAGAGAAAGCTCCTCGGATGTGAAGCGAAACGTCTTCAGTTACACATCAAGTCCAGTTGTTTTGTTTTTAACTTTTGTTGGATTAACGATAAGCAAGATAACAAAAAAGGTTGAATCGTCATCTGGACTTCGTTTTTTTTGTTAAAAAGA
>JARVGV010000713.1:6941583-6956938 GCA_031762435.1 Hypsolebias longignatus
CCCCCCCCCCCCCCCCCCCACTGCCACGGGTCAACGTGCGCTCCACGGTGCAGTAAATCCCTCAAGCACACAGAGTTGGGTGTAAAATCCCTGTTGGCCGGCCTCGACTCACACAAACGACGGCTTAACACCGGCGGCCATTACTCTCGCCGCCGAGCCATCTGCACCGCCACACGGGATTATTTACGTCTCTGCCATCTGCGAGGGCGGGGCGCTGCCATAGATCACATCCTGGTCCCACTGGTGGTGGTGAATTTTCTACTGGTCTTTAATTTCAACCGTGGCTTCACGTCGTCCTCTCCGCTCCGAGGAACGTGTGAGCAAATCGTCAGTCAAAGCCTTTTCCTCGTTGTCCGGACAAATCAAACCACGTCCTCTTCCTCACTCCCGTTCCTGCCTCTCACCTCTCCCCCCGCTCGGCCTTTTGTTAACAGAGGGGCGCATCGAGCGAGTTCATAAATCACGGGAGGACGACAGAAAGGAGGAGCGAGGGTGGACGGTGTGTGCAGAGCAGCAGCCACATGAACGAGGGACGGGAAGAGGTTGGAGAGCAGCTGAAATGCACAATAAAAGGCTAAAGAAGGAGGTCGGGGAGAGAAAGGGGAGTCTTTAAAGAGGAGCAGAAGGGACTTTAGTTCAGCTCATGAAGAAGTCCGAGTGTTGCTTCTTGTCATGAAGCGTTCACACAATAACGATTCAGTTTTATTCAATTTGCTTTGAAATATTTAGCCTTTTCTGACGTTTGTTCCTCATAGAAAATGAACTGAGCTCATTTACATCCTTCAGATCTTTACTTTGTTCTGCTTCAGCTGCTTTCAGCTTCCTTCTGCAAATTCAAACTGTTCAGCTACTTTCAGCTGCTTTTTCAGCTGTTTTGCACCCCTTTCCGATTCTTTCAGCTAACTACAACATTTTTGTGCTTCTTCTAAATTCTTTCTGCTAATTTCAGCTTGTTATGCTCCTTTCAGCTTATTTTTTTGCAAGTTTCAGTTTTTTTTTTTTTTTTACTATTTCAGCTACTCTTAAGCTGTTTGCTGCCAATTTTAGCCTCTTCAGCTAATTCCACATTTTTTGCGCTCTTTAAAACTTTTTTCAGCCTAATTCAGGAAAAAAAAGCTCTCTCCATTTTTTGGAAATTTCAGCTTTTTCTGCTTTTTTAGCTGCTTTTCAGCTGTTTCTTTTTTTTTTTTTTAATTTCAGCATTTTTCAGATAATTTCCATTTTTTTGTGCAACTTTCTGCCAATTTCTTTCAGCTTAATTGGATGACCATGTTCTTTCTGCTTTTTCTAATTTAAGCTTGTTCTACCTTTTCAGCTAGCTTTTTAGCAAATTTTAGCTGTTTTCAGATACATTCAAGTGTTTCATGGTAATTTCAGTTTCTTTCAGCCTAAATAACTTCTTTCTACTAATTTCAGCTTGTTATGCTCCTTTCAGCTTTTTCTGATAGTTTCAATTATTTCAGCTACTCTTTAGCTGTTTTTTTATTTCAGCTTTTTTCAGAGGATTTCCATTTTTTTGTGCCAGTTTCTCTGACTACGGTAATTGGACAAACATGTTGTTTCTGCTTTCTTTTGCTAAATTAAGCTTGTTTTACCTTTTCAGTTAGCTTTTTAGCTAACTTTAGCTGCTTTCAGATGTACTCTAGTGGTAATTTCTGCATCTTTCAGCCTAATTAACTTATTTCTACTAAATTCAGCTCCTTTCAACTTTTTCTGCTAGTTTAAGTTATTTCAGCTACTTTTTAGCTGCTCTATGCTAATTTGAGCTTTTTCAGCTAATTCCTCATTTTTAAAGTAATTTCAGCTCTTTTAGCTTAGTTTAAGCTTCTTTCTGACTTTTCAAATTCTTCTTTTTATTTTTTTTTTTTTTGCTAATTTCAGCTTTTTTTCTAGCTAATTTATTCATTTTTGTGCTTATTTCTGCTTATTTAAAACAAATTCAGCAAATATTTGTTCTTTCTGCTTCTGATAATTTAGGCTTGTTCTTCCATTTCAGCTACATTTCAGCATGTTTTTTTAGGTTATTTCAGCTGTTTTTCAGCAAGTTCTTCTGCAATAAGCATTCACTGCATTTTTGCAGAAAATGCATTTTCTCCGGGGGTTTCTTTCTGGCGTTACCGACGACCAACACAAAGATGGACTCGATGTGAGTGAAACCGTGAGCAGCGTCAGCTGCCATGAGCCGCCCCCCCCTCGTCTAAACCGGCTGCCTTCATCCCATCTGGGCTCTGATTCAGGTCCGCCAGTTGGTCGAAGGTAGCCGTAATCTAAACACCGGGGATTAGGACAAGAGCTCTGTCAGGTCTCAATCTGCTTCTATAGCCGTGGCCTTGAAGTAGAAAGACACGAAGAAAAACACAAAATAATGTAAAATAAAAAATTACGAGTTGAAAGCATCAAAGTGATTAAATTGATATTATTTCCTTCTGCAATTTGTTGGAGTGGTTCGGTCCACACGACGGTGGACGATGAGCACGACCTTGCGTGCGCCGCTTTATTACAAAAAGAGACCTTCCACACATTTTATGTTGCTGTTGGAAAGCACGACTCGAATCCTTCTTAAAGCGCGACGTGACGTCAAATCTCCAGGAAGGGTTTGTTAAGGTTTAAAGTTTTATTCAGTATCGGGTGATTTCAGTGGTTAAAATCCAAGATGGCCACCACTATATATTGTTTCCCCGTCGCAGAGCGAAGAGCAGGAACTGGAAATATCCTCCGTCCTTACGTTCGTGCACGTTGTGAGCGCTGTAACTTGAAAAATGCCGAGCTAACGACGTCCTTCTTAGTGCGACGTAAGGAAAATGGGGTTGCCTCTTCGAAATCCAAAATGGCCGCCACTACATTTGTATGTAACTAAACTCAGCCACCCTGATCATTTGAGGAAACTCTGCTTTTTAGCTTTTATATTGCTTAATAATGTAATTTCTTCAAACTATTGAGCTGGCCAAAAGATTACCGTATTTACCGGCATATAAGTCGCTCCAGGGTTTAAGTCACATTGGTCCACAAAAGCATCGTGAAGAGGAAAAAAAAAACATGCGTCGCGTTTATTATGTGTTTATTTAATAGTCAAAACAGCTTCATTTCACCTCGGCAGTGTGGCGCCATCTTTCTGTCCATCTGTCGTGGCCAGAACCGCTAGCTCTCCAGCGTTTCTCTGCCTGCACCAGCTGAGTGAAGTGAGCGCGCACGGTAGGACTCGCTGTTACAGTTTTTAGACATTTAAAGCATCAGTCAAAAATTGCGTTATGAATATGAAGGACAAAAAAAACGTATGTCGCTTCAGCGCAGAATCTATGTAAAAAAAAAACTGATTTATACACTGGGAAATATGGTAATCTATGGTGGCCAAGGCCCCCTTTGGCCACCCCTTGGCTCCGCACTTGCTCGTGGATAAAATGGCGTACTGCTTGTTCAGATTTTCTCCTCGTGCCGTGGTACCAGAGAACCTTTGGGTTCTGGTTCTGTTGGTTTTACTTGTCCTCAGCTGTGCAAACAGAACGTCACGCCGGCTGCAGGGTCTCGTCGTTTTGATCCCGACCTCAAATTGAATTCGGCTGGACGCCCTCAGCAACGATTCTCCGGATTGAGTCCGGAGGAGCGGGGGGGACAGTGGGGCGTGCAGTGCGTCTCACAAAACACCGTTTGTTTTCCTGCCAGGTCCTTCAGACCATTAACGAGATTAGGGAGCGCACAATGGCAGCAGCCCCTCTCCGCCCTCCCCTCCGTCTCCTTCGCCTCCCGTTTTGTTCTGGCTCGCTCGCCGACACAATGCAGACATTCAGCGGTTCGTCTGCCCCCTCCGAGGGGGAAACCTCGTCGTGTAAACGGACGCACGTGAACCGGCAGAGAAAAATGGCCGCCTTCGCTCCCTGATCCTGCCGCCTGCAGACAACCTGCTCTTGTTCTCAATACGTGCTGGACTTTTCAGGGTTACGTAAGCTCCACACAGTCTTAGATAAATAAATTAAAAAAAAAAAAAAACTACAAGGAGCAAAGTTCGACTGCTCGTGTGAAGTGCAGCTGAGCGGGTGTTAGGCGGGCTACTTGTTTGCCCCACGCTTGTTGTTTGTGGTCGTTAATATTGTCTGTGACAATCAAAGACATGGATTTTTGCTCTGCGCAGCGTTTTATCATTATTTTTCAACAAGATCCATTTTCTCCAAATACAATATGAGTCCCGCACACGTACGATGATTTGATGAGTTTCGGGGCACGTTTTATGGAAATAAATGTTTTTAAACGGTCGTCTAATGTCGGCCATTTTTTATTGTCTCTGTTCGTAAAGTTTCTCTTGTCCCGCCCGTAGCGTCTGATCCGCTCAAGATGATTTAACAAAACTTTATACATGCATCATCACTAGAGAAAGGTCAAATACACTTTTCATCCCCCCAGCTCCAAGGTCAAGGTCACAAATAAAGATCAACGCTTATAGCAAGATCTTTTTTCTTTTTCCGCTTGTAGCATCTGATCCACTCAAAATAATTTAACAAAACTTTATACACATATTGTCATTACTAGAGTTATGTACACTTTTCATCACCCAGCTCCAAGGTCAAGGTCACAAATCAAGATCAACTCTTACAGCAAGATCTTTGCTTATCCCACTTGTAGCGTCTGATCTGCTCAAGATATTTTTATGACACTTGAAACACAGTTTTGCCACAACTTGACCGTGTGTTTCATTGTCCCAGCTTCAAGGTCACAAATCAAGGTCAAATGTTATCTTTGCTTGTCCGACTTGTAGCGTCTGATCTGCTCGAGATATTTTTATGAAACTTGAAACACGGTTTTGCCACAACTAGACTGTTTTATTGTCCCAGCTTCAAGGTCACAAATCAAGGTCAAATATTATTACAGGGTCTTTGCTTGATCCGCTTGTAGCGTCTGACCTGCTCATGATATTTTTATGAAACTTGAAACAATTTTGCCACAACTAGACCCTGTGTTTCATCGACCCAGCTTCAAGGTCACAAATCAAGGTCAAATGTTATACAGGGTCTTTGTTTGTCCCACTCGTAACGTCTGGTCTGCTCAAGATATTTTTATGAAACTCGAAACACGGTTTTGCCACAACTAGACTGTGTTTTGTTGTCCCAGCTTCAAGGTCACAAATCAAGGTCTAATTTTAAACAGGGTCTTTGTTTGTCCCGCTTGTAGTCTGATCTGCTCAAGATATCTTTATGAAACTTGAAGCACGGTTTTGCCACAACTAGACCGTGTTTAATTGTCCCAGCTTCAAGGTCACAAATCAAGGTCAAAAGTTATACAGGATCTTTCGTTGCTTGTCCAGGCCGTTGCTGTACATTGTTTGTCGACGGGCGTATGATGTGCCGTACGCTGTGCTTTTCTTTAAAGGTTTAGTTTGCATCTTAACGGAATTGTAATTTGTGTCTCCCCCTCGTTCAGGTCCCCACCGACGTTTCCATGGGTCTGCTGGCCGAGCCGCAGGTGGCCATGTTCTGCGGTAAACTCAACATGCACATCAACGTGCAGAGCGGCAAGTGGGAGCCCGACCCCTTGGGCACAAAGAGCTGCATCGGCACCAAAGAGGGCATCCTGCAGTACTGCCAGGAGGTAAAATATTCGGACCCATCAGTGGCAGTTCGAACTTTTTACCGTACTTGCCGCCGTATAAGTCGCATCAGACCAAATATGTCTAACGAAGTGGGAAAAAACATAAACAAGTCACTTCTGTGTACAAGTCGCAGGGCGTGTCTTTTATGACTTCAGGTGTATCCAGAGCTCCAGATCACCAACGTGGTGGAAGCCAATCAGCCGGTCAGCATCCAGAACTGGTGCAAGAAGGGGCGCAAGCAGTGTCGCAGTCACATGCACATAGTGGTGCCCTACCGCTGCCTGGGTGAGCCCAACACGCGCGCTCACCACGTCCACGTTAAAAGCCGTTCGAGTCGATCTTAATCTGGTTGTCGTTGCTTCCGCAGTGGGAGAGTTCGTGAGCGACGCCCTGCTCGTTCCTGACAAGTGCAAGTTCCTCCACCAGGAGCGCATGGACCAGTGCGAGAGCCACCTGCACTGGCACACTGTGGCCAAAGAGGTGAAGACACATGTCTCGGTGCTGTACGGTGCCGCAAGATTTCACAGAAATACGTTTTTTTTTTTCTTTTTAATCAGACGCCCGTCGAAGGGCGGACGTATCGTGGTAAAGTCTCCGAACTCAAACTTGTCCCACCCATAATTTCTGATCTGATAATTTGATGACACCTAATACATCATCATGAGACAGAGTGTTGCATACACGTTAATCATCCCAGCTCCACTATCAAGGTCACAAATCAAGGTCAAAGTTTACACAAGGTCTTTGTTTCTGGTCCGCTCAAGATGATTTAACGACACTTGATACACGTAGACATCAGTAGACTGTGTTGCATAATCTCATCATCCCATCTCCACAATCAAGGTCACAAATCAAGGTCAACGTTTACACAAGGTCTTTGTTTCTGGTCTGCTCAAGATGATTTAATGACACTTGATACACATAGACATCAGTAGACTGTGTTGCATAATCTCATCATCCCATCTCCACAATCAAGGTCACATATCAAGGTCAACGTTTACACAAGGTCTTTGTTTCTGGTCTGCTCAAGATGATTTAATGACACGTAATACACATAGACATCAGTAGACTGTGTTGCATAATCTCACCGTCCTAGCTCCACTATCAAGGTCACAAATCAAGGTCAAAGTTTACACAAGGTATTTGTTTCTGGTCTGCTCTAGGTGATTTAATGATGCTTGATGCACGTATACATCATTAGTGGACTGTGTGTTGCATAATCTGATCCCACTTCCACAATCAAGATCACATATCAAGGTCAAAGTTTGCTTGTCTAGATCATGACTTCTGTCTAGGTCATAGCTTCTGATCCACTCAAGATAATTTATTTACACTACACACGTAGACTTCATTAATAGACAATGTGTTGCATAATCTCATCACACCAGTTTTAAGGTCAAGATCACAAATCAAGGTCAAAGTTAACACAAGGACTTTGCTCGTCTTGTCCATAACTTTGGATCTGTTAAAAAAATTATATATTTTTTAGCTTTTTTTGGCTAAATTCAACTTTTCTTCAGCCTTTCAGCTACTTTTTTTAATTGTATTTTTCTGCTAATTTTAGCCGGGTTGCTTTATCATACATTTTCAGCATTTTTGTGCTTATTTCATCTTTTTTTTTTTTTTTTCCAGCTACCGGTACTTTTTTTTGTTAATTTAATATTTTTTTGTCTGCTCTTTTCAGCTTCTTGCTTCTAAATTCAGCTACGTTTTGCAGCTAAATTTAGCATTTTTCCTGCTATCTTGCTACTTTTCATCTTGTGATTCTTTTGAATAATTCAAAATGTTAAGCTCTTTTTCACCTCTTCTGCTAATTTCTGCTTTTTTTGTAGCTTTTTTCAGCTACTTTATTTTGCTAACTTCAGCTTTTGTGTAATCTATTCAGCCTCTCTGCCTATTTCAGCTGTTTTTCTGCTGCTTTCGGCTTTTATTTGCCTACTTTCAACACGTGAACTATTGAAGTTCAGCTCACGTTAACAGTTTGTATTTGAACCCTTCTCAGCAGAATTCATCCACGCTTTTTGTTTTTCGTCTGTTCTGCGCCCGTGCAGTCCTGCGGAGACCGCAGCATGAACCTCCACGACTACGGGATGCTGTTGCCCTGCGGCATCGACCGCTTCCGAGGGGTGGAGTTCGTGTGCTGCCCCGCCGAGGCGGAGCGCGACGCCGACAGCGCCGAGCGGGACACGGACGACGACGGCGACGTGTGGTGGGGCGGCCTGGAGACCGACTACTCCGACAACAGGTGCGCATTTACACGAACGAGCTCGGGCGGTTTTCTCATCACGAGGACGACTCCTTCATTTGTGTCCCCCCCTCCCCCTCCTGCCAGCATGGTGCCGGAGTCGAAGCCAGCGGTGCAGCAGGAAGAAGCCAAACCATCTGTGGTAGAGGAGGAGGAGGAGGTGCCTGAGGATGACGGCGAGGAGGAGGAGGAGGAAGACGAGGACGTGCTGGACAACGACCGGGACGGAGATGGGCAGGAGGACGAGGAGGAGGAAGAGGAGGATGCAGATGGAGACGTCATCGTCACGCTCGACGACGACGACGAGCTCACTACCAACGTTGCCATGACGACCACCACGACCACCACCACCGAGTCCGTGGAGGAAGTCGTCCGGGGTGAGGCTCTCGTGCTCCATCAGAAACGCTCACCAGGCGCTCGTTTGCAGATTAAGACCCTAAAGGCAGAGAAACTTTTTATTTATTTACGTTTTAAGAAATAATCCAGAAAACTCTGTCAGGTTGCACAAGTCAACGTTTAGCACGGCTGAAATCTGTTGCGCACGCAAGGTCACAAGTCAAGGTCAAATGTTATCTTTGCTTGTCCTGCTCGTAGCGTTAGCCGGCTCACCACTCCCCCAAGAATATATAATAAAAAAGTGCCTTAAATTAAATATTTAGCCGATTTTTGAAAAACTGACTTTATTTTTTAAACAAAAGACCCTTAGAGTTAAAATTCTAAATATTAAGCTAAGATAGCTCTAAAAGATTGATGAATAAATATTAATATAATAAATATTAACTACAGAAATTTAATTTCCTGCGAAAATGCAGTGTGAATGCTTATTCCAGAAGAACTTGCTGAAAACCAGCTGAAATTACCTAAAAACATGCTGAAATGTAAGAACAAGTCCATGTTAGCACAAGAACACAAATTTGCTGAATTAGGTTTAAAAAAAGAAGGAAATATGCTGAAAAAGCTGTTACTAGCTAAAAATGTAATAAAAAAAATAAAAAAATCGCTGAAAAGGTAGAAAGAAGCTTAAACTACCAGAAAGAATTGGAAGGAGCTGAAATAAGCTAAAAAAAAGTGGAATTAGTTGAAAAAGATGAATTTAGCATAAAACTGCTACTGAAATAGTAGAAAAAGCTGAAACTAGCAGAAGTCAGCTGAAAGGAGCATAGCAAGCTGAAATTAGTAGAAAGAAGTTAATGTACCATGTAAACTTTTTTTTTTTTATATCAAAACTGTTGAAATTAGTTAAAAATGCTACAAAGTTGCTGAAAAGGCAGAACAAGCTTAAATTAGCAGACGAAGGCAGAAAGAACACATATTTGATGAATTAGGCCTAAAGAAGTAGAAATTACCACAAAAAATAAAAAGCTGAAATTAACACTATAAACGGCTGAAAAGTAGCTGAAAAAGCAGGAAGAAGCTTAAATTACCCGGACTAAGTGGAGAGAGCACATTCTAACTGATTTGAGCTGAAAAAAGTTGAAAGTAGTGGGAGGAAAAGACGTAGAAGTAGCTGAAAACCTGGAATTAGCATAAAAACAGCTAAATATTTGCTGAAAAAAGCTGGAAGTAGCATAAAAACATAGCTAAATAGTAGCTGAAACAACTGAAACCAGCAGAAATAAGCTGAAAGGAGCATGAAAAGCTGAAATTAACACTAAACAGCTGAAAAGTAGCTGAAAAAGCAGGAAGAAACTTAAATTACCCAGACTAAGTGGATAGAGCACATTTTAACTGATTTGAGCTGAAAAAAGTTTAAATGAGTGTTGGTGGGGATGTAGAATTAGCTGAAAACCTGGAATTAGCATCAAAACAGCTAAATAGTAGCTGAAAAACTTGGAATTAGCATACAAACAGCTAAATAGTAGCTGAAAAAGCTGGAAGTAGCATTAAAAACAAAGCTAAATAGTAGCTGAAATAACTGACACCAGCAGAAATAAGCTGAAAGGAGCATAACAAGCTAAAATTAGCAGAAAGAAGTTGAATTTATCAAATAAACAGCTGAAGTTAGCTTAAAAAAAGCTAAAATCTAGCTAAAAAGCTTAAATTTACATAAAAAGGCAAAAAGAACACGTGTTTGCCCATTTAGGCTGAAATACCGGTAAACAGAAATGAGCACATGAAAGTGAAAATTTAAAAACACAAGACATTAGCAAAACAAACAACAAAAAAAACAGCTGAAAAGTAGCTAAAAAAACAGCCGAAATTACCAGAAAGAAGCACATTTTTAGGCTGAAAAACGTTGAAGAGTGCAAAAAATGTGGAATTATCTGGAACTGGCAACATTTTCCCGCTCGTTCGTCGTCGGCTTCATTAGAACCGGCTTGAGTCCATTTTGGAGTTAAAGTAGCTGAAATTGGCTTCAGCTCCTCGACTTGACGACACGTTCTCCATCGCCGATGGACACAAAGCTGAGTTGACTGTCTTCTGGTTGGTGATGTGTTTCCCAAGACGTGTGCTGGGCCGACGCAGAGACCGGGCCGTGCCGGGCCATGCTGCCCCGCTGGTACTTCGACCGACAGGAGGGCGGCTGCGTCGCCTTTTTCTACGGCGGCTGCGGAGGCAACCGGAATAACTTTGAGTCGGAGGAGTACTGCCTGGCTGTCTGCCGCAGCGTCCGTAAGTCCCGCGGACGGCCGCTCGCCCGCCTCCTCAGCGCCTCTTTAACCGCTTCCTGTCCGCTGCGCCACTGCGACTGAGCCGAGACGCCTCTTTTAGTTCCCCCCTCGGCACTTTCAGCTCCTTCTGTGCTTCCCTCTTCGGCCTTTTTACGTTCGCGCCAACTAACCCTGTAACTTCTAATCCGCTCAAGTAATGCACGTCTGTACCACCACTAACCACCTCTAAGGTCAAGGTCACAAATCAAGGTCAACGGTTATACAAAGTCTTTGTTGTTTCCTCTCGAACTCTCACTAACCTCATGAACGTGTTTTGATCTTTAGTGTTTTCCTGTAGACGAGTCAAATCTCAAACCTGCTTTTTGTTTACGTTGTTTTTGTTTGTTTTCCTCCTTTCTCCTCAAAGTGCCCACGGCCACGCCCACCTCGCCCGACGGAGTGGACCACTACCTGGAGACGCCCGCCGACGACAACGAGCACGCTCACTTCCAGAAGGCCAAGGAGAGCCTGGAAGCCAAACACCGCGAGAGAATGTCTCGGGTACGAACACGTCAGCGCCGCGGCGTGGACGGCGCTCAGGCGCACGAGCTAAACGTCACGTTTGTTTTGGATACGGTGGATTAAGTGCAGCGCCCGTCTTGGTCGGGGTCGGGTTTAAAAATGATCCCTGCGGTGCGTCAGAGCCAAACGGACAGGGATGTGCGGCGACCTCCATTTTATTTTGGTCATTTTCAAAACAGGAAGTGACGCGTCTGATTCTGTCGCCGCTGCGTTTTCCACTTAAACTCAAAGGTGCGTTCTCTTCACTGCTCGAATTCAGGTGATGAAGGAGTGGGAGGAGGCAGAGAGGGACGCCAAGAACCTTCCACGTGCCGACAGAAAGGCCGTTATTCAGGTAAACAAACAGCTGTTCAGGTAAACAAACAGCTATTCAGGTAAACAAACAGTTATTCAGGTAACAAACAGTTATTCTGGTAAACAAACAGTTATTCAGGTAAACAGAGTTATTCAGGTAAACAAACAGTTATTCAGGTAAACAAACAGTTATTCAGGTAAACAAACAGCTATTCAGGTAAACAAACAGCTATTCAGGTAAACAAACAGTTATTCAGGTAAACAAAGAGTTATTCAGGTAAACAAAGTTATTCAGGTAAACAAACAGTTATTCAGGTAAACAAAGAGTTATTCAGGTAAACAAACAGTTATTCAGGTAAACAGTTATTCAGGTAAACAAACAGCTATTCAGGTAAACAAACAGTTATTCAGGTAAACAAACAGTTATTCAGGTAAACAAAGAGTTATTCATGTAAACAAAGTTATTCAGGTAAACAAACAGTTATTCAGGTAAACAAACAGTTGAATTTTTATTTTTTGTGCTTAAAGCATTAATTTATTGTACTTCATCAAAATGATGGATGCCTCAGTTCATCCATCCACCCACCATCCATCCATCCATCCATCCATCACTTCTTCCATCCATCCATTCTGTTCATCCATCTCCACTGTCCATCCATCATCCATCCACTCACCCATCCATCCATCCATCCATCAGTTCTTCCATCCATCCATCATCCATCCACCCACCCATCCATCCATTCTGTTCATCCATCCATCCACCCATCATCCATCCACCCATCCATCCATCCATCCATCAGTTTTTCCATCCACCCACCCATCCATCCATTTGTCCACCCGTCCATCCATCATCCATCCAACCACCCACCCACCTATCATCATCTATCATCCACCCACCCACCCACCTATCCTCCATCCATCCATCTGTTCATCCATCCATCCATCTGTTCATCCATCCATCCACCCACCCACCTATCATCATCCATCCACTCATCATCCAGCCATCCACCCACCCACCCACCTATCATCATCCATCCATCCACCCAGCCACCTACCCATTCATCCATCCATCTGTTCATCCATCCACCCACCCACCTATCATCATCCATCCACCCATCATCCATCCACCCACCAACCCACCCATTCATCCACCCATTCATCCATCCATCCATCCATCCATCGTTGTATAGCGGTTTGTGGACGGTCATGTAACATGTGGTATTCTGTGCGTGCAGCGCTTCCAGGAGAAGGTGGAGCTGCTGGAGCAGGAGGCAGCCAGCGAGCGTCAGCAGCTGGTGGAGACCCACATGTCTCGAGTGGAGGCTCAGCTCAACGATCGCTGCCGCCTGGCTCTGGGGAGCTACCTGACTGGTCTGCAGCAGGACCCACCCAGGGTACGACCAATGTTTTCCTGCTCTGGATGCAAAAGATTCAAACCAGTCTTACCAGTCACATCTTCTAAAATAAACTGGTTCCTTTTGAAGAGAGCCTTTTTTCATGAATAGTTCCCATAGATGTTTGCTCTTCACTATGTGCAGGTAGAACTAACCATTCTTTCATAAAAATCAGAGGAAATCGTAGGATTTGGGTTTAATCCATGTAGAACTCGTTTTAGTTTTAAGTTTGAAAATGCATTTTCTGATCTTGTCTGTTTTTGTGTCTCAGCCCCGTCACGTCTTCAGCCTGCTGAAGAAGTACATCCGTGCCGAGCAGAAGAACCGGCAGCACGCCCTCAAACACTTTGAACACGTTCGCATGGTGGACCCCAAGAAGGCGGCGCAGATTAGACCTCAGGTAACCTCAGGCACGCCTTTATCCTGTTTCTGATTTTAGGTATTTAACCTTTATTTATTCAGGTTAGTCAGTTCAGCTTCTTCACATGAACATCGCTGCCAAGAAGTGGCAACAGGAGGCTAGATTAAAACATAAATCACATAAATAAGCACATTCATGAGAAACAACCAAAAGTAGTGTGGGCCTTAGGGACAAGATGAAATTACTGGAACGTAGATTACATTTACTGTTGAACGTATTAAGAATGGATCGAAGGTTTGATGGAGCATTGCTGATTAAATGCAGACCTATAAATTATGTCAGCATAACGTACAATGGGGAGAAAGGTCATTTTGACTGTTGTGTATTGTAGAATGACTGTAAGATGATTTATTAGAAGGTCAAAGCAATTATTTATTTAGTTTTGTCTATATTTAAAGAAAGCATATTTAAGACTGCTGAAACTGAAAGGAAATTGACGCAGCCATCAGAGATGGGCTTGTATATAAAATGGTATCATCAGCATACACGTGGATGTTAGAACTACTAGCAACATGAACAATGTTATTTATGTAAACTTTAAATTACAATGGGCCAAGTACGGACCCCTGAGGAACTGCAGTGTTTCCCCTACCATTATACAAGCAGAGCGCCCCACCCTGTTAACAGGACCATGTTCCTTGCCTAACAAACTCAACCCCCCATCCCCACATTGCACAAAGCTAGCTGCGCTCAACATAGACGCGCTAGCTAAAAAGCTACAGAGTTAGCGCCCTGCCAAGGCCAGTAAACTGAACCAGGGGATTGGACCGGTAACCCCCAGCTTGCACTGGCTGTTTACGATCACAAATAAAGCTTCTGAACCACAGCAAGCTTTTCTCTGATTGACCTGTTTTTAACCGATGGAGTAAGATTTTACCAAATCAAAAACTTTAGCAACATGGATTTAACATCTTTAAATAACTAACTCCCGTCAGAGGCACAGTTTATGTTGCAGTGCAGCTACGGTTCAGAATTTTAAAATAACTAATGGTAAATCTTTTTGAATGTTTACATCTCAGGTGCTCACCCATCTGCGTGTTATCGAGGAGCGCATGAACCAGTCTCTGGGACTTCTCTACAATGTGCCAGGTGTAGCCGATGATATCCAGGACCAAGTTGGTGAGCTTATTGGTTCGGGACACAGAACATGTGGTACTTAGCTTTGTGTTTGTAACAGACTGTAACTTTGAGTCCAAGAAACTTGAGGTCAGATCCAAGTTGAGCCCCCAGTTTGTGTCCTCGAACATGTGAAACCTTCAGACTGGACGGAATCGTTTAATCTAGAAGACGGGATGAGTTCGGAGAGCAGAGGTTCCTGAGCGTTCCTTTCGTCCCTGCAGAGCTCCTGCAGCGGGAGCAGGCGGAGATGGCCCAGCAGCTGGCCAACCTGCAGTCAGATGTGAGGGTGAGCTACGGCAACGATGCTCTGATGCCCGACCAGGAGCTGGGAGACGGCCTGACGGACTTCTTGTCCCAGGAGGAAACGCTGGGAGGAGTCGGCTTCGTCCACCCCGAGAGCTTCAACCAGGGTACCAAACGGCCGACGCCTTCGTTACAGAGAAACGAAGCTCAGCGTCTGTTAACCCCGTCTTTTCTTTGTTCTCCAGTTGAGCTGATGGACACTCGTCCCAACCTTGACAGAGGCGTTCCCACACGGCCAGGTAAGTTCAGATGTTTTTTATTTATTTATTGTTTTTGTTTATTTTTCCCTGTAGGGAGTGTAAAATACCGTCCGTTCATCTGTTCTTGTGAGCTACCATATTTTCCGGCGTTTAAGTCGCTCCGAAGTATAAGTTGCAGCAGTCGTGAAGAGGAACAAACATATAAGTTGCATTTATTGTGTTTATTTAATAGTTAGCACAGCTTCATTTCGCCCGGGCGGTGCCATCCATCCATCCATCCATCCATCCATCCATCCATCCATCCATCCATCCATCCATCCATCTATCCATCCATCACAACCGCTAGCTCTGCAGCGTTCCTCCTCCTGCACCAGCTGAGTGAAGCAAGCGTGTTGCAGTTCTTTGAAATTTAAAGCATAAGACAAAAATTGCGTTATGAATATGGAAAAAAATTATATAAGTCGCTTTGGCGTATAAATCGCAGGACTGACGAATCTGTGCAAAAAACTGACTTATATGCTGGAAAATACCATCCATTCATCCATCCATCTATTCTCTTCCGCTTATCCGGGGTCGGGTCGCGGGGGTAGCAGCCTAAGTAGGGAGGCCCAGACTTCCCTCTCCCCAG
>JARVGV010000713.1:6967442-6981693 GCA_031762435.1 Hypsolebias longignatus
AATACAGTACTGTACATGTATATGGTGCAGTATGTACGTATGTTCCGACTTACGTCAAATTCGGTTTACGACGCAGCACAGGAACGGAACTACGTCGTAACCCAAGGACTACCTGTACTTAGAAATCCTGCCATCTCTTTCTCTCAGGCGGCCCCCCCTCCTTCTACCTCTTCCACACAAACACTCAGCCACGCTCCCCCTTCCCTTCCTGCTTCTGCAGTGTGGGCGGGCAGTAGAGGAGACGAGACGTTAATAAACACAGTACCTGTATGAGCGTGTTGAAGCTACAGCTGGACGACAGACCCGTCTTCTTATTTGAAATGGTTCAGAGTTAATTTAGTCGTGCTGTTTGCCTTTTAGAGGAACATAGAGAGGAAGCGCGACATTAATAAATCAGCAGTTTATCATATTGCTAAAGATACGGCCTTAGCGGCTTACAAGATGGTTAACGCTTTAGCTGTCTTCTTCCACAGCTGAGACTGACCATGTCTTTAGTGATATGATCAGCTTCTGATTTATTAATGTTGCCACCTCTCTCTGCTCCTCTCATAAAGCTCAGCTAAATAAGCTTTAACCCGTGGTTTGTTTTAAGGAAGCAGACTAAACACTCAAGCTGCCGTTTCACGGTTCTGAGTGGAGGCTCACATTATTGCAGTTCACACACACAGACTAACGGGAAGGCACCTTTCTGTCGTATCAAGCCACTCCAAGCTCTTTACAACACCATCTGTGTCCTCATTTACCCATTCATACAGCACTCTACTAGATCTTTACAAGGATTAATCAGTACTTTATCACATTCATACACCAATGGGACACACGTCAGAGGCAATGAGGGGTTCAGTGTCTTGCACAGGAACACTTCAGCATCTGACTGCTGGTGGAATTGAATTGGTTGGAGGTTGGAGGAGACTGCTCTAGCCTCTCAGCCACAGCCGCCCTCAGCTGAAGAGGATTATTTAATATGTGTAAATAAATGTCTAAAAAATAACGTAATGTATTTAAATAGTTTATGTTTTATACATTTATTTTGTAGAGTTACAGCTGTTTGTTAATAAATGTGCCTGTGTGACAACTGGGACAAAGCTTTGACTCAGATATATATTTTATTATTTTATGGAAAGAAAAATATTGCGATATATATCGTATATTGCGATTTATCATAAAAATATTGAGATATTTTGGTCTATATCGCCCAGCTCTACTGCGTTTGTATTGCGCACAGTTTGAAGTCGCTCCCGATGTTTCCACCTAAATGTTTTTTTGTCCCAGACTCTATGCCGGTCTGATTTATTTACCGACGCAGAAAACAACCGGCCTGACAACACTCTGGTCACATGACTTGAGCATCCATGTGATTAGCAGCTGACTCAGACGAGTGTTTTGTTTGCATCGAGCGCGTACCTGCATTTCACACAGTATAACTGGAAACATCTTGGAGGAAACTTTTATTCTTCCTCTGTTATATCTCAAAGTAGTATTGTTTATATTTATAATTGACAATAAGTATCTTTAACACGAGCTGCTAATTAAAGTGTTGGTGTATTTTGCACAGAAGCAGCTTCAAATGATACTTGAAGCATCTGTTCCTCTTCAGAGCCTGAACTCTTGACCTGTTTCCTCGTTAAACTCCTACATAGCACACCTTTCAGGTTTTATTTCAGCGCCCCGCGTCATTGTTGCTCTGATGGGTTTTGATGGTTGCTTGGTGCCTTGGCTCCCTCAGGGCTGCCGGCGGCGTCGTGGACGCAGGCCCCGCCTACCAGAAGAACCTCGCTCAGGAAGTAACCAAGCTGCAGAGGCTTTACGGCGGTGGAGACATCAACCAGTTCCCCGACTTCAAATTCACAGGTCGGTTTCAGAGTTTTCTACTTTGTGATGGAAAGACAAACAAAAAGCTGTTTTTAAAAGATCAAAAGTTTGAAATATTGTCCAGGGGAGAAGAAATGTACGGAGATGAATTAGTCTCAAAAGTAGCTGCACTTTACAACCTGTCATACACGTGCACAAATCGCGGATTATCTGCCTGTGAACGAGACTTTTGAGACTTTCTTACCGCTCCAAGCTGCGTTCAATGCAGGTGAAAAGCTGGGACAGCTGAGCTTTGGGTTATTGAGAAAAGACTAAAAGCATATGCCAACGATTGTTTGCTCTATACGATCATTGATGAAGATAAAGATAATACAGGAAAAATGTACTTTTCCAAAATTAGAATAACCTGCTCATTCTGGGACATTTATTTCAGCTGTACAGTCCTCAATTAAAATGTTCTTTTTGTGGAAAAGTACCGGAAAAATCTAATAAGAAATCCAGTACTTTTTGTGTTGCTTGCTAGGCCTGTCCCGATAAACACTAAATCAATTAATGACATGATAGATGAAAATTATCAACCTCGTTTTCATTTATCGTCTATCGTTTCTTCATGTCTCTTTCTACTGAACGACAAAAGGCTCAACTCTGGTGCTTTTCACTGACTCCTCCCTTTTTCTTTTCACTATGAAAACCAGTTTTAACGTCCAAAATCACGTTTTTGTCATTAAAAGCAGCTAAGCTGAGGAGCTAAGCTACGAGCTAAGCTAACAGGCCGACCCCAAAATGGGGGAAAAAACGTCCGTCTTGTCGAAGCTCCAAAATTCACGTTTGAAACCCGTGCCTTCGTCTAAAAAGTAGTTTTTCTCTGCAAAAAGAAGCTGAGAACTTGTTTACAGATTTTTTAATTAAAGGATTTGTGTGAGCCTCCGCCATTTTGAGAATCAAAAAAATGGATTGACGTCAAGAGGCCTCCCTCCCATTTTTCTTAAAGAGACACGTTGCTTGCTCCCTCACTATCCATCCTTTGGTTCAGTCTTAGTCTAGTACCTTTTTTTGACCATTGGATGACACCAATGGTCAAAAAAAGGTACTAGACAAAAAATTAACCAACATTACTTCTTAAATTTGACAATAATTATAATTATTGTCAAATTTCAAACAATATTATCGTTTATCGCAATAATTTCTGGGACAATTAATCGTCCAGCAAAATTTATTATCCTGACAGGTCTATTGGTTGCATATTTTAAATACTCTCAAAAAGCTTGGTTTATTCTTCCTGTTCTTGTTCATTTTGACAACTTTTCGTGCATAAACGATTCTCTGACTACTTTTGACACAAATTTATCTCCATAGCAGTTTCTTGCAGGACAGACTCCTGACAGAGTTAAATTTTATAGTTTAGGTGAAAGTTATTTATGAAACAGTTAAAATATGGAAGTTTAGGCCAGAGTTCCTTCCTCGTAGAAGCTCCTGATTTATGATTCTAATTAGGGAAAGTGCTTTCTTAGTCCCCGGAGGGTACATATTGTGCCGCCAGCAGTTTATACGCACTTAGTTTCACGCAATAAAGGCACTAATAGCCGCAGTGCCTGTGTAACGGCAAGGCGCGGTTATTATGACGCAAATGTTTTTTGCTTCGACACGGTTTATAGCTCAGTGTCATGAATATTTATTCTTCTGCCTCTGAACAGATGCGCTGTCATCTGGGTCTAAAAATAGCAGAGATGGTGACGGAAACGTCACCTCCGGAGGCTTTTTATTCCTGCGCTTCTGTGTTCTTTTGATGTTGTGGCTTTTCTAAATTAATTTAGACTGTTTCATTTCCACAGAGCCGAAGTTTGACGAGGGCCTAAAGTGAAGGATGTCCGAGTCATCACCTCCTACACGTCACAAACATGTTGTATTTAATAAACCGTTCATGGGTTTAGCTGATGTTCTGGTGGTCATTGAATCTTCAGTCTGCAGCCGAATTACCAAGAATTTGACCCTGAGATGAATTTGTCATAAAATAGTTTAAATGTTTGATTTTATGTTTACTTTGTCTTCCAAGCACCAAAAGTTTATTCTGTACAGTCTATGTAGCAGCTAGCTGTAGCACCTCTTGCAGCAGTCGTACGTAGTATTTCTGTTAGAAAAACCTCGACGTGTACTGATGCTGGTCGAAACGTTTATGAATCAGCAGAGATCCTCTTTGGTTTTGGCCCAGCATGCACTATTCGTTAGCTCGTTGATCTGGTCACGTATAAATAATTTCTCTAAACTGTTAACTTTAGTATGTACAGCAGGTAAATTAAAACACAAGGAGTCGAGGCTTAAAATTATGACTAAATTATAATTTTCAAATGTTGGCAACTTGTGACTAAACTAGCTTTGAAGCTAACACTGCATATAATGCTGCGCATAAGCTAACATTTAAGTCTGGAGCTAAAGCTGTGCATATTAGCTCTGGAGCTGATGAGCTATCATATTAGCGCTAAAGCTAACAGTGCACATATTAGCTCTGAAGCTAAACACTGAACATATTAGCTCTGGAGCTAATGAGCTATCACTGCATTTACAGTACATATTACCGCTCAAGCTAACACTGCACATATTAGCTCTGGTGTTAATGCTGCATTTATTAGCTCAAGCTAACTGTACATATATTATCTCTGGAGCTGATGCCATGCGTTCTAGAGCTGATGCTGTGCATATATTAGCTCTGAAGCTAACTGCTGTTTAGGTACCAGCTCAGGAGCTAATGTTGCACATAAGCAAACGTGCATATATTAAGTCTGGAGCTAACTGTGCATATATTAGCTCTGAAGCTATCTATGCATATATTAGCTCTGGAACTGACGCTGTGCATATATTAGCTCTGAAGCTAGCTGTGCATATACAGGTATTAGCTCTAAAACTGATGCTTTGCATATATTAGCTCTGGAGCTGACGCTATGCATACATTAGCTCTGAAGCTAGCTATGCATAATTAGCTCTGGAACTGATGCTGTGCATATATTAGCTCTAAAACTGATGCTGTGCATATATTAGCTCTGAAGCTAGCTGTGCATATATTGGCTCTGGAGCTGATGCTATGCATATATTAGCTCTGAAGCTAGCTATGCATATATTAGCTCTGGAACTGATGCTGTGCATATATTAGCTCTGGAGCTGATGCTGCACATATATTAGCTCTGAAGCTAGCTATGCATATATTAGCTATGGAGCTGATGCTACGCATATATTAGCTCTGAAGCTAGCTGTGCATACATTAGCTCTGAAGTTAGCTCTGGAACTGATGCTGTGCATATACATGTATTAGCTCTGAAGCTAGCTATGCATATATTAGCTCTGAAGCTAGCTATGCATATATTAGCTCTGGAACTGATGCTGTGCATATACAGTATTAGCTCTGGAGCTAACTGCATATATTAGCTCTGGAACTGATGCTGTGCATATATTAGCTCTGGAGCTGATGCTGTGCATATATTAGCTCTGAAGCTAGCTATGCATATATATTTAGCACTGGAGCTAACTGCTGTTTATCTTCCAGCTCAGGAGCTAACGCTGCACATAAGCAAACCTGCATATATTAAGTCTGGAGCTAACACTGCATATATTAGCTAGAAAGCTAAAAGGCTAAAGCTGAGGGCTCCACAAATGATGTACTGTAATGTCTTTCAATCAATTAGTCTCGTAGAGAATACCCTGATGCCTGCTCAATAATCCAGCAAAAAAAGCTTCTTTTTGTTTGGCTTTGGTTTTGTTTTTTGAATGTCCAGAGGACCAGATTTAACTCTTTTAGATATTGTAGAGAATGTTTTGGCCCCGATGCTTGTTGTGATGTACTTGTGATAGAAAGCGGAGCTCTCTGCAGCATCATCTCTCTCATCAGCATCTCTTGACTCCTCTTCATCATTCAGTCTTCATCATTTTCAGCTGCAGGGTGAGTCATTTCTACATTCTGTCTCTGTCAACGCGCCCCGGCACAAATTACGACTGAACATCAGACAATTGCCCAAAATTAATGTCCAAGCTGGACTTAGCTCTCAGTCTGCCATTTACCCAGAATGCATTGCAGCCTGAAGAACATGGAAATGTCCGTATGTTATTAATATTTAATAATTTATAAAAAACTAAACTACATTAGCTTCATGGTCCTGTTTTTATAGTTAAAATTAATATTTATTTTAAAAAAAGTTTTTTTGTACCAACTAATCGAAGATCCCTTTGATTTTTGTTCCAAAACACTTTTAATTTCATTTCTCTCAGAAACTAAATAAATCACAGCCTCTGTTTAGACTTGTAGGGTGAAAAAAAAACTAATCTTTTTATGTGATTTTCTTCCTTTTTTCATCTCAAACTCTGAATTGCAGTGAGCCAAATGTTGACTGACCTGGATAGAAATCGTCTGTCACTCTGGATTAGTCCTCGGAGTGCCGCAAAACGACAAGGTCAGAGACGCATTCTCTGCAGGATGAATCTGAAAACTCAAAATAGCATCGGAAAGACTCCATTTGTCTCCCGACTTAATGACTAAAAATTAACGATTGCGCCGTTTAAGAGACCAGATAAAAGTCAAGTTACATGTAAAAATAAAAATCAGCTACTTGTGAAACTCGTTTTTTTTTTTTTTTTACTGTAGAGAGATTCAGAGACCGTTAACCCGTTAAATTTCTAAAAAATCACCTTTTAGCAGCAAAGGCTTCATCTTTTTTGTTTCTCAAGTTTTCCACAGCCGTGCGTCCTCTTGTCTCGCACTTCCTTTGCTACACCGACGAGTTCAAAACGAGCCCAAACCATCACCCTTCCATCACCGTGCCCAAAAGTTAGGGGCGTTTACTGATTTAGTGTTTAGAAAACACTGAGTCGTTCCAGACGAGCGACAGCAGGGTCTCTTGAGCGTTTTGTGTCCAGATCTCATACATGTTGAGACGTTGGTCTCGTAAAGATGAAGTCTTTGTAAATATGTTTAATTATACAGTGATGTGGCTCCGTTACGCCTTAATTTTCGCAGAAGGGCTCATAAATGTCTCCGTCCATGCATCATCTCCACTGTAAGGTCACAGGTCTTAGCTTGTCTGGACCATTGCGATAGATGGTTGTACAATAGTTTGTGGGTGGACATATAATGTGCCGTCTTGTTTCATCTACCAGTAAACCCTTTAACAAGACCCATAAATCTGTTAGAATCAAAGTCACGGACACGTTGCTGCTTAAATTCTACTTTTCCAAAACTGCCTGCTCATAAACACATACCAGAGACATAAAATGTTACAATTCAAGAAGGGAACTTTGTTAGTTCTAAAAAAAGTGAAGTCAGGTCAACTGGACAAATTCTTCTTCTTGAAACGTTTGGTCTTTTATCCAAAGGACTTCTTCAGTCTGAGGAGCTACAACTAACTCAGCACTTTCTCATAGTGGATCAACCAGTTGTTTACATCCAGAACTAGCTTTTCACATGATAAAAGGAGGATCATCAGCCTAACGACTGAGCGTTAGTGCCCCGATGGCCGCTTGCTATTCAGAGTTAGAATCAAGAGTGATGCTAGCAATAACAGCATTGTAAGCGGGGAATAGTTGGACACTCCGCCCCTAAAACAGTCAATCATTAAACGGGCGGAGCCTCCATGTCCCTCTCTTACAATGCTGTTATTGCTAGCATCAAATAGCAAGCGACCATCAGGGCACTAACGATCAGTCGTTAGGCTGATGATCCTCCTTTTTATCATGTGAACGGCTTATGTCAACAACAAACTGGTTGATCCACTATGAGAAAGTGCTATTTATGACAGCTCCTCAGACTGAAGAAGTCCTTAGGATAAAAGACAAAAGGTTACAACAAGGTCCAGAGGACCTAACTTCGCTTTGTTAGCTGCCTGATAGCTGAGCTGTAACAATGTTTACACATTAAACAACAGGGTGGATAGAAAAATCTTTTTATTACTGATACACAGTTCAAATAAAACTCTGAACAAATCATTCACACAGTGGCACGATAATATAGAAAAGCAAACGTAAGGCAGGTCCTTTACAAAGAATGTGATCTAAAAGTAAACGACAAATTAAAAAGGCACAAGGTATACTGCAGATATATGTACGTCTTTAAAAAAACCATGCAGGCACATCAGGATGGAACGGGAGGATTTGAATGGGTTTTTAATGTCGTTAGCGCCTGAGCCACGAGACTGGTTGAGGTAAACGGCATTTAATCTTTTCGCTATGGCTTCTCGGCGAACCCCCCTTCGTATAAATCTACTAGAGAAGGTCACTAAGCACGAGTCTTTGGTAAATCAAATCCTAGAAATGAAACGATGGGAAAACACAAATATCTGTTTCGACGTCTGACCAGCAGGGGGGAGCAGAGGACCACCGAACGGCGATCGATCCCTTCCGATACCAGAGCAAAAAAAGCAGAAGACAATCGAAACGGAGTCACGAAGGTTGAGAAAGGTTTACGTTGGAAGATCAGAAAACTCTTATTGGAGTTCAGAGAGGCAGTGTTGGCACCTCGTTGTGGAGAAAAGGCCAGCTTGTCAGAGCATGAATGATTGTGTGTGTTTGAAGTCCTGCAAGAAACAGAAAAGAACATTTTTACCTGAACGTTGTTTTCTCCTGCTTTTTATGCCCTACATGTTTAGCTTACACACTCTGAGTACAAAAAACCCAAACGTTTACCTCTTGGGGTGGCGGAATGTAGTTGACGTTGGACCTGAAAGACAAAGCTGCGGTGAGGACATGGGACATTTGGATTATCAGCACGTAAACGTAGCAGTCTGCTGCAAACCTTTAGACGGGGCGTTCGTTTAAGAAAACGGCTACGAATCGACGTCTCTTTCCCCGATAATTCACACCAGTTTCTGAGTGAGGCTAGTTTTGTTTGCGTAAAAGGAAACAGTAAACGAGGTCAGCCCGACTCTTAAGGATGCTAACATCAAGGTTTATAGAATATCGGAGAAATCGTTGCAAATAGTTCGAACACTTAAGATAGTTGTGAAGCGGACAGTATTTAAAGAATATACAAGATGTGACGCGGTCCACTTTGGTCGAACTGACCGTTATGCTTGTCAGTCCGACTAGAATTAAAGAGCTATTTAAAACGGGAAATCTATTATCACTCATACGTTTTCCATAAAATTACAACTCTTACAAGGAGTTAGCTTCAAAACAAGGAAATTGCGAGAAAATACGCAAATCGTACCCTGGAATGGAGCAGATGGCACATTGATTTTTGTCGGTGAAATTTGGAAATGAGAGTTTACATTTCTTAATGTTTTAAACTCGTGAAATCTGAATAGAGAAGTGTTTGAGTTGCTTTCGACACACGAGCGAAGTCTGGTGAGTTTGTTGAGCGATGGCACTTTGCAACGATTGTATCACTTTCTATAAACTTCAACTAAAATCATCCAGGAGGGACTCAGAGTAGAGCCGCTGCTTCTCCACATCGAGAGGAGCCAGTTGAGATGGCTCTGGCATCTGGTTAGGATGCCTCCTGGACGCCTCCCTGGTGAGGTGTTCTGGGCACATCCCACCGGGAGGAGACCCAGAGGACATGCTGGAGGGACTATGTTTCTCGGCTGGTCTGGGAATGCCCCGGAGGAACTGGGCCTCCCTACTTAGGCTGATACCCCCGCGACCCAACCCCGGATAAGCAGAAGAGAATGGATGGATGGATCAATAAAGTTCAATCTTATCTTATTATTTCTTAACTGTGTTCTGTTAAACGACAACAACAAAAAAGAGCCAATTTAAAACATGATTAACCCTAAAAATTAAAATATCTAAAACTTTTGTCAGTCGTTAATGACAAACTCAGCAGCTGGAAACCACAATTCCTTAAACACTGATTTCAAATTAACAATTTTGTTGCCAAATTTTGCTTTTAAAACGACTAAAACATTAAAGTCTTTTCAGAAATTGTTAATCTGTTAAACTTTTAGCGACTATTTCAGATGTTTATCCTTGGAACTGTGACGTCTGCTGCAGGTAAGACACTGACCACAAAGTGCATTTTTCTTATACATTTTAAACAAACTGTTAAAACATGTCAAAACAAACCACACTAGTTTTAAATTGAGTCTATTTGCAATGTTTTTTACGATTTGTGGATTAAGGGTCAAATTACAGGTTCTAGTGTTTACTGTAATATAATTTTGACTTTCTTCTTATTCCAGCATTATTTAACACCCTGTAAATTAAATTAACATGTCAAATGACTGGTTTGTCCCTGAGTCTGTACTCGACAGTAACAAAGACTATCTTGTTAGTTTAATCCAAACAAAACAGTTGCGGGGGGGGGGGGGGGTAACTATTTCCTGGCGTCTGTGCCGGTAATGAGATTTAAACTCTTCCACCCTCACGGGTCACTCACGTGTCTTCAGTTCTGTGCAGGGTTTGGCTGCTGATGTGGGCTGCACCGGGACACTGGGAGATCCAAAAAGACCTGCGGAGTGGGGGTTGGGGGGGTGGGCTTTAACAGGGTTGGAGTCATCTCGGACTCAAATGGCACACCATGCTGGGGTCAAAAGAGTACCGGACAGTCCGGTTGTTTCAGTCATTTCAAAGGGTTCCTATAGCTATAGACGCAGCTTGACTTTTCGTGCTTTTATTTTGAAGCCAGACAGCTCATCCCGATATAAAAGCATTTTAGAGGACTTAAAGAGATTAAACGTGTTCATACTTGTATTAAAGATGTGTGGGTGACTTTTCACCAGGGATATGATTCCATGTTTCTGGTTTCTAACCCTAACCTTACTGATGGTAAAACTCAAACCAGATGAAAAAAAAATAAGACTGGAGATTTGCCGCTTATCAACTCAATTGCTCAAGGACAAACATCACCAGTTTTTGGTGATACCGACTGTTTGTGGTAAACGGCGTTTAATCAAGGGGAAATACTTTCTTGGATTTTTTTTTTTTTTTTTTTTTTTTTTTTCAGCATGGCTGAATTAAAGTCGGAGCTTTAGTCTCTTCTATATGGGAAGAGAAATGTTTAACTAGAGAATGAGGTACAGTGGCTTTGATACTTGGATAATAACAATATGGAGATGGTCTTGATGTCCAAACACATCCCAAAATTTAAAGGGATAGTCCGGTCAACTTTAAAGTTGTGTTCTGTACAACAGTTAATCCCATATTAGTTGTAAGGGGTGGTTGAAGAAAGAGGCAAAAGTCACTACACTCATTTGGCTCTTATCTTGTGACTGGACTATACCTTCAAACCAACTTTAAGCTTTTCTATGTTTTCAAGACACTTTTTATCCGGACGAGCCCCCATTTAATATATTACGTCCTCCTTTTAATATGTTGTGTTCCTGATAGACGTAACAGCTGCTCTGCTTTCAAGCTTGAGGAACAAGTAGCCAACGGAAGAGCTGCTCGATCGGTAAAAAACTGTCTTGTACTAAAACCTCACAAACGTGGAGCTACATTTCTACGTAGACTAAGCTGTGCCGACTCACCCACTATCCACAACATTAAAGCTGCTGCGAGCCTTCACACAGCGGAGATAACGCTGCAAACACAAGTTTATTAGTGAGACAAGGACAACTGTTGAGCTGTAATTTTATCATGGTGGTTTGTATGGAGATAAATTAGTCGTAAAAGTAGCCACGCAAGCGTACAACATTTATATGCGCACAATAAGAGCTGCCAATGCATATACGGTTTTTCAAATGTACTTATTGTGAACTGTGCAAACATATTGTTGAATACACGTGCACAAATCAGCTGCTACGCATGGATCATCTGCCTGTGAATGTGACTTTGGAGACTTTACCACTGCAAATAGTCACCATGTACATTCCACTGAATTAACATTTCCTACTTGTGGATAAACTACCGGAAAAATATCCGGTAATTTCCGGTACTACTTCCACAAACTTTCCTTTGTGGAAAACTACTGGGGAAATAACAAAAAAGGTTGAATCATGTCATCTGGACTTCGTTTTTTGTTTTATACCTGGATGACTGAGAAAACAAACTTTGTGTACTGGGGAAATACTTTTTTGGTATTTTTCCAGGTATTTTTTTTTTCCACAAGAAAAGTTTGTGGATGCACACCTGAAATATTTCGAAATGGATAGGTTTTCTGTCTTGGAAAACTACCGGGAAATTTTCTTTATTTTATTTTTTATTTTTGGGTAGTCTGTACATTTGAAAAGCTACCAGTACTCAACATGGTTAGGTTATTTCCCTGAAGAAGAAAAAACCTATTGGGAAAATACATTCTCCAGTATTTTCTTCCCCAGAAAAAAAAAAAAAAAACGGAAACCATTTTTTCTGTATTTTTTTTTCCTAAAGAAGAAAATGTTAATTTTGTGGACTGTAGAGCCAAAATAAACGTCCCAAAATGGATAGTTTATTCTTCGTGTGAAAAAAAAACTTCACATATGTATATTAAAAAAAAAATAAATAAATAAATTTTCCACATAAAAAATAACCGACTCATTTTGGGTAATTTTAACTATACAGTCCACAAAATTAACTTTTTTTTATTTTTATTTTTTTAATACAGTAACGTTACTCTAACTGTAAGCTTTTTAATATAGAGCTTCTGAGCTCCTGTGCCAATTTAGAAATGTATCTTTTCCCAATAACTCAAACTTGGTAACTCAGATGTCCCAGCTTTTCACCAGCCTTGAACTCAGCGTTACTTTTGTGATGAGTGCGCTGGGCTTGACTGATTTGAAAAACTATTTACGCTTGTGAGATTAATTTATCTCCAATCTGTCGTACCCTTTGAAATGACTGGCAGGAACCAAAACCACATGAATAATGTGATAAAACCATGCAGCCAATCACGTGCAGTAATCCAACACCCTGGAGTTACAAAACTTCAAATCTGATGCCTTCTTGAATTCTGCAGCACCTTTAGCTTAACTACTTGGTTACAATTAAACTATTTGTGTAAAGAGTTGGGTAAAGTACAAACTTCCCTCATAACCTCACTTAAATTGATACTTATTTAATAATTGGAGTCCCTCTAGGCTCATATTTAGGCTCACTCAAATTTATACTTTTTAATAATTGGAGTCCCTCTAGGCTCATATTAGGCTCACTCAAATTTATACTTGTTTAATAATTGGAGTCCCTCTAGGCTCATATTTAGGCTCACTCAAATTGATACTTTTTTAATAATTGGAGTCCCTCTAGGCTCATATTTAGGCTCACTCAAATTGATACTTTTTAAATAAGTGGAGTCCCTGTAGGCTACCTACAGCACATTAAGTTACAAGCGTCCATAAAAAAAACTATTAAATCTTAATGTCAATGACATGTTTCTAAGGTTATAAATTAACAACTAAATAGCTGTTCTGCCTTCCTCCTCTGTAATTTTCTTTTTTCCTGCTATCAGTGCTTCGGATTGCCTTTGTGAAGAAGCCTGCTCTATAAATAGGACGTTGACACTGACAGCTCCAGTTAGATCAGCAGGATAAGAAAACCTAGACAAAGAGCTTCAGAGAAGGAGCTCAACGTCGACTCGCCATCAAACTTGCAGCCGTAACATGCCGGTAATCAAATAAAACCAGGCCAGGCACACGGATTGACGTCCCTGTGGTTTCACGAAAACCTCCTCACGCCCACTCGTGTTCGCTACGCAGGGGGCTGCGATTGTGTGGGACGCACGGCTCGAACAGCCTTCTGTTGAACCAAAAGTCTCATCTTTTAATATCTGAATAATCCATCTGAAATTACCAGTCCAATCAGTTTAATTGCCTGCAGTCGTTTCTGCTGCCAATGTTGTCCTTACTAACGAATCCCTTATTATGTGGCTCTGATTGTTTCTCCTCCATCCATTTTTAAATGCAGCTTCAAATACTTGGCACAAAAAAATCCTTTCCTACCATCTTGCATCTAAATAAACACGAGTCCTGACTCAGCACGCGGGTGCAGACACGCAACAAGAAAACGACTCCCCCGCAGACCTCCCTCCGTGTGTGAGATATGAGTTCACATCAATGTTAATCCAATCAGAGCTCTTACCTTCCTCTGTGTCCTGCTGACGGATGAGTCGCAGACAGTGATGGGGAGAAAACAGACTCGGCGTCAGTCATTGATGGAGTGGGTGAATGTTTGTCTGCTGTCCGGTAAACTTACGGGTGAGGAGGCCGTTCCGGTGCAAGAGGAGTCCCCCGCAGCCGCAGACGATGACCATCAGGCAGACCACCAGCACTACCGCCACCATGGCGGTGACGTTTAAATCCTCTGAAAACCAGATGGAAACAGGTGTAATAAATCTATATCACATTATTAAACTGTCTTTTCCTTCACCTCCTCCAAAAGGAAAGGTTTACAAAACAGTGGTGAGACCAGCTATGTTGTATGGTCTGAAGATAAAGGCATGGACAAAAAGAGGTAATCAGAGGTACAGCACAGGCTGAACAACTGGGAGATAAAGTTAGGGAGGCCAGACTGAGATGGTTTGGACATGTCCAGAAGAGGGACAGTGGGTATA
>JARVGV010000713.1:7017483-7029903 GCA_031762435.1 Hypsolebias longignatus
AAAATATATTTCTTGGCTGATATTATAGCATGAGTGTGTCTGAGTTGAACATTTTCTTTAAAAATGTTCAATTCCAGTTTTATTTAAATAGTTTCGCAGCAGCAGCAGACACAGACGTGCAGCAGGTGCCACCTGCACCACGTCGTGGTCGGGCGAGCTCGCTCTGCGGGGGTTTGACAGGAAACGGTCCGTCCTACAGCAGAGGAGGAACACCGGATACAAGAAGACACAAGCACCGACATCCTGATGTATCAAATGTAAAAAAACAAAAACGTAAAGTCTGACAGAACAAGAAGAGCTTGTTTTTTAAATGATGAAACATTTAGACCACTCAAGAGTCAGAGACATTTCACTTGAAGTAGTTTTTACTTAAATTGTTACAGTTTTTATTTATATATTAAAAATACACTTTTTAATCCAAAGAATAGCTCTTAATATATAATTTACATCACAGTCATTATGACACTGATATTGTTGACGTTGCTGCTGCTGCTTCAGGCGTCGCCACAGCAACTAATTTGCTTGAAGACGGGTCGACTGTTTTTACCCCAGATGTCCTTCCTGACCCACCCACAGGCCACCGAGCTACCACAGCCGTCTGTGTGGAGCAGAGAGCTGACATCTAGGGCGTCCGGGGGTTTAAGGGCCTTGCTCAAGGGCCCAGAGTGGGGCAAATAAGGGTGGAGGCAGTGCTTCACCTTTGCTATCCACATTTTTGATGATGTTGGCCCAGGGAGTTGAGCCAGTGACCTTCCTATCACAGACCCACCTTCTCTATCCTCTGCACCACCATTCCCCTTTACATTATATGTATGCAAACAAATTCAACGTTTTAGGCGCTGACTCGCTGCTGCAGCTTAAAAAGCTCATTTGTTATTTGTCAGCGTTCAGTTGTATTTTGCTTCTTTGTTTTTATTAATTTCTATTGTTTTATTTTTATTATTATTTTTTTAAGTTTGGACATTTGGCGCCTTTGATGATTGTAAAGTGTTTTAGGAATAAATTGACGTTTAAATGGAGATCAGCCGAAGCATCTGTTTGGTCAAACATTGAAATTATCCACATGTATGTCTGACGCTCAGCTAAACTTTAGCTCAGTAGCTGTAGAACGGTCCGAGCTGCACCGAACCTGCGGCTACGCCTCGAGTTGTAACCAGACCGCGCCGTTCACAACATCACCACGTTTTCTGCCGCTCCTGCATTTGTTCTAACTAAAAATCATCCTAAATCATCATTTCTACACTGAAGTCATCCAGTTTACAGGAACTTGTTTCTTTCCAAGCAGCCGCTGAAAAACCCAAACCCTCAAATCAACGTTTTCAAAAAGACGAGTTTTAATGGACGATTTTCCAAATAAAAGAAAAGTCAGACAAAGTCTTTGGGAGGCTGAAAGAAGATATTCCCCTAATTATATTCCCTGCGGGTAGCCTGTAATTTATTCAAGTTAATGCGTTTTATTTTCTGTTCAAGGTGTACGCCACGGAATTAGCAAACAAATTTAATTGTTAATCCATCTGCTTTGAAACAACCGAGATCTTGTTCAATAAGCTCTGAGTCAGCCTGATCCAATTAGACTAGAACGGAGACATTTGTAATCATTTGCCATCGCGCCACCCCTGCAACCTACACAGATCCACGCTGGAAACAGGCTTACCACCAGACGAGCAGAAACTTGAGTTCGCTGAGCGATGGAGGAACACAAACTGTTTGAAAGGAAGCAGCGACCCCAGAGAGCTGGAGGTCAAAGGTCGCGGGGTAAGAATCGTGAACGGCTCGTCCGCCCCCGGAGCTCCTAATAAGTTTTGGACACGTCTTTGGGGAGTGATGAGTAAGCATGGATGTGTAATGAACTTGTTTTCCTCCTCTGAAGCTCCTCGCCGTCTCCTAAATCACCAGAGCCACCGTGGCCTCTCCCACAGCTGCACTTGCTCCGGCGTTCTGACCGGAGTGGTGCAGATTGTAAGCAGACACTGACCTTGGGTCCGCTCCGCCCTGAGTTATGGGCCATGTGGAGGTGATCCCGTCACGTTTGATCCTCGCACAAATTAAATATCACAAGTTCCTCCCGTCTAATTTTACTGATTGTTCGAACTTGAACAGAACTGCTGCAGCTCCGATCATTAAACACCAGACGTGGCTTCACAGAATCAACGTCGTCACACGGTCATCGAGCTGATGACGTTCCAAACAGGTCTCCAAAATGTCTTCAGACGTACTCGGAGGTTCTCAGTTTCCTCACGAGTCACGGGAATTTATGTGCAACCAGCGAAATTACATTTCCAGCTCTGATTGAGCGCTTTGTTACGCGTGTCCCGAGCCTCCTGAACAGAGGACGTTCAGACTTGGCGTTGAAAATCCGTCTCAGGTGGACAACTCTTTTAGCCTTCACACCTGGCAGTAAAACAGCTGTCGTCTCAGCCGCCTTCACAAAGAGGCTGAAGGTGGTATCTCACTGGGCAGGAGGGTTTCAGGTAGTGGTGGACAGCATTCATGAAGGAAGTTTAAAGTGTTTTGTACATGAGGCCTTAAACAGAGTCCCAAATACTTTTACTGTTATAATCTGTGGTTTTAGGCCCTCTGTTTTTTTTTTAAACGTTTATTTCATATTGTTTTTTTTTAAAAGTTCTCTTGTGTCTAGTTTTGTTTTCTTTAAGGTGTCCTGATACTACCTTTGTTCACACCGTACAAATACTTCAGTTTGGGTATTTGCCAATACAGAGTATCTGGTACGTAAACGTACATCCATCGTCTTTTACCCGCTTCATCCTTTTTGGGTCACAGGGGTCGCCGGTGACCATGTCCAGCAATCACTGTGCGAGGGGCAGGGGACACCCTGGACAGGTCTCCAGTCCATCACAGGGACACCCTGGACAGGTCTCCAGTCCATCACAGGGACATTTAAAGACTAACGAGACAAACATTCTCTCTCTCTCTCTCACCTAGGGACAATTTATTGCTATCATTCAGTCTAACATTCATATTTTTGGTCTGTGGGATGAAACCGAAGTACCCGGAGAAAACCCACGCAGCACGGAGAGAACACACAAACTCCAGCCAGAAGACTGGGATTTGAACCAGGGACCTGCTCGCTGAGAGGCAGCAGCTCTACCATTTGCACCACCGTGCTGCGTGAACTTGAACTTTACAAGATGAATTTAGAAAGATGTTTATTTTATTACGTATCACTGTCTCCCTCACACCTGTTTCTCTTAAAATATCTCTAAACTGTTGACATTTTATACTTTTATACTCAATTACTTGTGAAGTGGAAGAAAAACAAATGACATCACCAAGCACAAACATGGTATCAGTCTGAAGTATCACGTTTTTTTATGAGTGCAAATATGTGTATTTGAGGCTGGTACTAGGTCCATTACTGATACCAGTATTGGTTTAGTGTTGTTCAAATACCAGTACCAGTATTCCTATAGTGATGTCCCAGTACTGATACCAGTACTGTATTGGTATAATGCTGTCCAAATACAGTACTGATACCAGTAATGGTAAAGTGCTGTCCCAATACTGATACCAGCATGGGTATAGTGGTGTCCAGATACCAATCCTGGTATCAGGGCACCACTGTTTTCCATATCTCCTTGTGTCTCCTTGGTGCTTTTCTTCAGTTAGCCTCCATTCCTTGGTTTTGCCACGCCCCCTCTCACCTGCTCCCGTTGGCATTAACCACAGGTGTCTCCAGTCTTCTCATCAGTCCCTGTCCACACAGACGCTCGGTCCTCTACAGTCTGACATTGTGCCTCTGTGTCTCCTGTCTGCTTCTCCTCCGTGTTTCTTTGCTTTGAATCTTTTATTTTTTTAAATAAATCTTTTTTTAAGCTCCTCGTGGTTCTGAAACTCGCTTTGCAGCTGCTACTTTTTCTCTTTTGCCACCAAAATGGATCAGACGTTCAAATCCACCTCACACCACGTCCACCAAGAATAAAAGAAAAATCTCAAACGAACACCTTTTAACTGAGATTTTTTATTTATTTATTATCAAACATGTTTAAACGTAGATGAAAAATGAGCGCAGCTGCTTTGAGGTGTCATTAGTAAAGTTTTTGACCTGTTTTTATTGAGGTAAACGAGAGGCGATAACTCAGGGTGTGGAAAACTTTTCTGAATGAGTCGTGTTTTGGACGGGAGGCTCAGCAGGTCTGCTCCTGGTTAGCTGAAAAGATCTCCATCTCTGGCGTGGAGCAGCATCTGTGGTATTCAAACAGGATTGATGGGCAGCATTCCTCCATTTTTTTACTCCTGCCCTTCTCTTACCCCCCTCTCATGATCTAATGACATTATCAATTAGCCCCCATTAATTTAGCAAAAAACAAATAAGCACTTCAGCACGCCTCCCTCCGAGCATGTGGTTCTGATTTCCTGCAGGTTTGTCAGTGGCCGGTGTTTGGTTAATCCTTCGGCCAAGGTGGCGTGGTCTACAGAGGTCATGCCTTTCTCCTCCCTTCAGCCCACTTCCTCCTCGTCAGGATCCAATTTCTTCTTCTGGGGAGGAAAAACGATCATTATCCTAAACTCTGAACTGCTTTCTATGCAACCGTTCTCTGCGTTTGGAACGTTGGTTGGGAGAAAATTCAGAATAATGTGTGTAAAGAGTAACATATGGTGGATTGCTGAAGTATTCACCTCCATTCCTGGAATATAAAATGAAAATCTGGAGCATTTCACAACAAAACCTCTACGTTTTTATTGTGAAACAAACAGGAAGTAGGATTTAAAAGTAACTAGAGAAACTGCATTTCCTGCAAAAATAAGAGTGTGAATGATTATTGCTGAAGAACTTGCTGAAATTAGCTAAAAATATGCTGAAATGTAGCTGAAATGGAAGAACAAGCTTAAATTAGCAGAAGACAGCAGAAAGAACACATTTTGCTGAATTAGGTTTAAATAAGCAGAAATGAGCACATAAATGAGGAACTTAGTTAAAAAGCTGAAATAAACAAAAATAGATGAAAAGTAGCCAAAAAGAAGCTTAAACTAGTGGAAGGGGCTGAAATGAGCTAAAAAGAAAAAAGTGGATTTAGTTGAAAAATCTAAAATTAGCATAAAACAGCTAAATAGCTGGAATAGCAGAATTAAGCAGAAAGGAGCATAACAAGCTGAAATTAGTAGAATTAATTTAATTAGGCTGAAAGTAGCAGAAATTTGCACAAAAATTTAGAATTTATTTTATTACGTATCACTTTTATTTATTATTAAATAATAAATAAAAATAAAATAATTTAATTTATTTAATTAGCTAATGCTAGGCTGAAAGAAGCAGAACTGAGCACAAAAAATGTGGAATTAGTCAAAAAAGCTGCAATTAGCATAAAAACTGGATGAACTGAATGAATACCTCACAGACACTAAAACATGTCGGTGTTCCTGTAAAAATAAATAGTGGTTTGTTATTTAAGCGAATGACGATTATTTACAGGGGGTCTATATTATTAGTGTAATTGCCTTTTAGTCTCATTTTGTCCAAACTATCTTAATTTAAGTTCAGTAGTCACAAAAACCTCTCAACTGAAAAAAGTTCCCAGCAGGTTTAAGATGCCTGAGATGGTTTAAGGGTATTTTGACAGAAAATTTATTATTTTAAATTATTACAGTATTAATATTACTGTAGTTCATTGCGTGACTGTTTAATAAGCATTCACACTATTGCGATCCTGTTAATATTTGCTCTTATAGTTACTACCTTTTACTTTCGTACAGTTTTTGGCGTGATTCTTGTCCACAGTTTTTGTGATATTTCCACTAATCATGAATCAAAATGTTCGGCTCTTTCAGGACAATCCTGCTGTGACTTTTGGTATTGGTGCAACTTTAGCTTTTTGAAATATTTAGCCTTTTTAGCTATTTTTTTCCCTCATAGAAAATGAACTGAGCTCATTTTACATCCTTTAGATCTGTTTACAACCTTTTACTGCTCCTTTCACCTTTTGTCCAGCTTCAGCTGCTTTCAGCTTCCCCTTGCAAGTTTACACATTTTTCAGCTACTTTCAGCTAATTTTAGCTGGTTTTTCAGCTGTTTTGTGCTCCTTTCAGATTCTTTCTATTAACTACAGCATGTTTGTGCGTCTTCTAACTTCTTTCTGCTAATTTCAGCAAGTTTCAGCGTTTTCTACTATTTTAGCTACTGTTTACCATGTTTTACACTAATTTTAGCTTTTTCAGCTAATACCATTTCTGTTGCACTCATTTCAGCCTTTTCTTTTTTGCCTAATTCAGCAAAATTGTGCTCTCTCCACTTCCTTCTTGTAATCTAAGCTTCCTTCTGAAAATTTAGCTACAATTCAGCCATTTTTCTATTAATTTTAGATTTTTCTCAGATAATTTCTACTTTTTTGTGCTCATTTTTGCTTCTTTCGGCTCAACTGGGCGAACATGTTCGTTCTACTTTCTTCTGATAACACACTATTCAGATCCATTTTTTCTTCCGTGCTATTTCAACAAATCATAAATCAAAACGTTCCGCTGTTTCAGGACATGACTATATGACTTTTGGTATTGGTGCCACTTTAGCTTTTTGAGATATTTAGCCTTTTCTGCCATTTTTGCTCATTAAAAATGAATGGAGCTCATTTTACATCTTCAGAACTTTTGATCTGTTTACAACCTTTTACTATTTTCACATTTATTTATTTCAGCTTCCTTGAGCAAAATTTTAAACAAATTTCAGCTAGTTCAGCTGTTTTTCAGCTGTTTTGTGCTCCTTTCAGCTTTATTAAACTAACTTCAATTTTTTTGTGCTTCTTCAAACTTAATTATTCTAATTTATGCTTGTTCAGCTCCTTTCAGTATCTTTCTGGATGTTTCAACTACTGTATTTCTACGATTTCAGCTAGCATTTAGCTGTTTTCATGCTAATTTCATCTTTATCAGCTAATTCCACATTTTTTTGCAATCATTTAAACTTTTCTCAGCCTAATTCAGCAAAACCCTTCTCCCCTGACATCCTTCTGTAATTTAAGCTTCTTTCTGCTTGTTTTAGCTTCTATTCAGCAGTTTTTAGCAAATTTCAGGTTTTCTCAGATAATTTAAACTTTATTGAGCTAATTTCTGCCTGTTTCAGCCTTAGTGGATACAATTAAGCTCCCTTCATGTCCTTTTGGAAATTTAAGCTTCTTTCTGCATTTCTTTAGCTACTATTCAGCTGTTTTATAGAAAATCAAGGATAACTCTGCAATTTTTAGAGCTATTCAGATGAAACTTGGTGTACATGTAGCTGACGATCCCTAATAGATTCTGAATGAAAAAAGAAATCAGCTAGTTCAGCTTATTTCAGCTGTTTTTTCAGCTGTTTGTGCTTCCTTCAGCTTAATTCAGCTAACTTCGATTTTTATGCTTCTTTAAACTTATTCTGTTAATTTCAGTTTGCTCTGCTCCTTTCAGCTCATTTCTGGAGGTTTCAGCTATTTCTGCTATTTCAGCTAGCATTTAGCTGTTTTGATGTTAATTTGGCTAGTTGTGCACGTTCTGCTTCCTTCTGATATTTGAAGCTTCTTTCTGCTATTTTAAGCTACTTTTCACACTTGCATTTTCACAAGAAATGCAAATTCTCTAGTTTATGACTGTTCAACATTCGTTCACCGACGGGACACACACCAGTGGCAACGAGGGGTTCAGTGTCTTGCCCAGGGACACTTCGGCATGTTGTCAAATTTCAAACAATATTATCGTTTATCGCAATAATTTCTGAGGCAATTACTAGCCCAGCAAAATCTGTTATCGTGACAGGCCTATATATACATACAGTATACCGTATATAAATTAATGTACAGTCTTTTTATAACTTAAAATTTTGATTAAAATTCATCAGTTGTTAGGTGAAATCAGTTTTGTCTTTTTTTTTCTTTTAAATTAAACCAGTTAAAACTTCTTTTAAACTAAAAAGTTTTTTTTAATTCTCAAAAATTACCCTAAGATAAATATTTTTGTCAATTTCACATCATTTGTGGAGGTTTTTTTTTAACTAAATGTGAAAAAACAAGAATAAAACAATAATAATAATAATAATAATAATAATAATAATAATAATTTAAACTTAATATTTCAAGCTGAGAAAGCTCTTAAAAACTGATGAGTTTATTGCGGACAAAAAGATTAAATTTTACACGGTTAAGGTGGTCGATTTTTTCCCCTCCTAAAAACCACGTCTGAGTTAAAGAAGCATTCCAACTATTTTCCTCCAAGAGCTTTAAACAAAGACGTGAGTTGTTGTGAAACTCAGTCCAGATGTTCAGGAGATGTTTTTCTCAGAAAGTGGACAGAAACGCAGCCGAAATTCTGCTTTTTGTGTGTTTGTCGTTGGGGGTTGTGGTGTTTCCACCTCTGTTTAAAAATCACGTCATTATGGCTCAACTGGTCTGTTCTTTTGGGTTTGGTGTCCAGGGTGGAGAACGCTGCAGGCCAACTGTAGAAAACAGACGGTCGATTCACATTCCCGTGGAATCTGGGCTCGTAATCTACGTTTTTCCAGCTCCCTGGCTGCAGCTGATACTCATCTGAATGTGGAAAACCGCAGATACACATCAAAGACTCTCTGGCTGCCCCGAGGGATCTACGAGATCCGTTCCAGGGGTCGCCAGATAACAAACTGAATAGGAACCGGGTGTTTTGTTGTCATCAGCCTGCTGAGAGGAGTTCCATCAGACGAATGGACGACAAGATGGAAAAAAAAGCGTTGCTGATTGTTGTCGCCAACTTTTAGTGCGGATCAGAACAGATCGCTTCATCTACCGTGCACAGGCAGAACTTCTTTCATTTAGTCCGTTCGTCAAGCTCATAAAGTCCACAAAACGGTTATGAACAGTTAGTATCTTACCTGTTGCACATAGCTTTTTGAGAGAGCTCAGTTTTAAGAAAGTGAGTTTTATTCTGACCAGAAAGATGAGCTAAAGGCTGTTTTAACCCCTCCTGCTGCCCTTCAGTCAAAACAACCCGTGTGACCTCAGTTTTAGACCTTCTGGACGGTTTTGACCCAAGGGCAGCAGGAGGGTTAAGTCCTTAATGACCACTATTAAGCAATTATTGTGTGAATGCTAACCATTGTTTTCCTGTTTATAGTTTTTTTGTCCACCAAATGTGTTTTTTTTTTGACAAGTTACTTTAGCGTATGTTTATCTACTTTAGCCATTCAAGAATCAGAATGTTCAGCTCGTTCAGAACATTTTGTCCATGACTTTTAATAATTTAACTTTTTTCTTTTTCTTATTTCTATTTTTCTCCTCTTCAGACGAATGCAGATCTTTTCAAACCTTTAAAAAAGTTGTACTCTAAAATCTTCAGTGAACTCGCTTTGGTTCAGATTTTAGCTACTGTTTCGTTAGCTTTAGCTAATATTCTGAAAGTTTAAATATTTGAACATTTTTATTCAAATATTAAAATTTCAACTACTACTGGTACTTTAACTTTTAACTTTTGTTTTGATAATGAAATAAAGGCCTAGCTTAAAGTTTCCATGAAGCAAATGTCTATCTCAAAGCTTCCACATAGCACAGGGCTAGCTTAAAGCTTTCAGATAGCAAAGGGCTAGTGCAAAGCTTGATGTAACAAAGGTCTAGCTCAAAGCTTCTATGTAACAAAAGGCTAGCTCAAAGCTTCCATGTGGTAAAGGGCTAGCACAAAGCTAACATTTAGAAAAGGGTTAGCGCAAAGCTTGATGTAAAAAAGGTCTAGCTCAAAGCTTCCAAGTAGCAAAAGGCTAGCTCAAAGCTTCCGTGTGGTAAAGGGCTAGCACAAAGCTAACATGTAGCAAAGGTATAGCTTAAACCTTCCATGTAGCAAAGGGCTAGCTCCAAGCTTTCATGTAACACAGGGCTAGCTCAAAGCTTCCATGTAGCAAAGGTCTAGCTCAAAGCTTCCATGTAGCAAAGGTCTAGCTCAAAGCTTCCATGTAGCAAAATGCTAGCTCAAAGCTTCCACGTGGCACAGGGCTAGCACAAAGCTAACATGTAGCAAAAATATAGCTTAAACCTTCCATGTAGCAAAATGCTAGCTCAAAGCTTCCATGTGGCACAGGGCTAGCACAAAGCTAACATGTAGCAAAGGTATAGCTTAAACATTCCATGTAGCAAAGGGCTAGCTCCAAGCTTCCAGTAGCAAAGGGCTAGCTCAAAGCTTCCATGTAGCACAGGGCTAGCTCAAAACTTCCATGTAGCACAGGGCTAACTCAAAACGTCCATGTAGCACAGGGCTAGCTCCAAACTTATATGTAACACAGGGCTAGCTCAAAGATTCCATGTGGTAAAGGGCTAGCACAAAGCTAACATGTACCAAAAGTATAGCTTAAACCTTCCATGTAGCAAACGGCTAGCTCAAAGCTTCCATGTTGCAAAGGGCTAGCTCAAAGCTTCTATGTAGCACAGGGCTAGCTCAAAGCTTCCATGTAGCAAAGGGCTACTACAAAGCTAACATGTAGTAAAGGGCTACTACAAAGCTAACATGTAGCAAAGGTATAACTTAAAGCTTCCATGTAGCAAAGGGATAGATCAAAGTTTCCATGTCACAAAGGGCTACCTCAAAGTGCTAGCTTAAAGCTTTCAAGAAGCAAAGGTCTAGCTCAAAGCTTCCATGTAGCAAAGGGCTAGTATTGTAGCAAGGGTTTAGCTTAAAGCTATATATAGCACAGGGCAAGTTTCAAGCTAAATGTAGTGAATAGCTAGTTCAAATTTCCCAACAAACAAAAGACAAGACGACTAGACTACCAAATAAGAAAGAGCTATCTTAAAGCTGCATCTATCAAAAAGCTAGCTCAACTTTATTGCTAATACTAGCATAATAGTGGCAATAAGCTACAAGCAATGGAGGTAAATGAAAAACAAAAGTAGCAAAAGTCTAGCTAAAAGTAGCAAGATGCTAACTAAAAGCTAAAAGGGGTAAAGGGCTAGCTAATAGTAGCTAATAGTAAAAAAGTAAAACAGAAAAAAAAATATTTAACTTTAACAGATTTTTAAAGAGAAAAATGTTGATGAAATCTAACAGATTTCAGTGCATTTCTATTGAGAAAATATTTGTAAACAAAAGGTAAATATTATAAAGTATAAAGTATATAAAAGGTTATGAAAAACACTACCCGAATGAGCAGAGCATTTTGAAATACGAACGGCTAAAATAGCACCGATTACAAAGCAGGATCAGTCGCTCATATAACGAATCAAGAAAGCTAACATGATGGATCTGTGATCTAAGGTCGCCAGTTCAATACGCCGGACAGACAACATCAAAACGTGTATGGGAAAGGTGAAACGCCCACACCGCCCTTGAGCAAGGCCCTTAACCCCCACCATCTGCTCCCACGGGCGCCCTAGATGGCAGCTCTCTCCACACAGAGAGCTGTGGTAGTTCGGTGATTGTGTCAGGAAGAGAATCTGGTAAACAACTGCCATGTCTTAGTTCACTGTTGCGAACCCTAAAGAAGGGAGCAGCCGAAAGAAGAAAAAAGTCAAATAAAAATAAAATCAAGAAAGCCATTTAGATCTTACAGAACCTCTTGTAAAAACAAAAAAAAAAAAAAAAACAGAACTGTCTCTTTACGTCAGAGTATTGCAGTAAACATGTTAAGCTCAACGAGAACTCAAAACAGCTGCTTAAACAAAACCACTCCGTCCCGATTGCAAACACTAAAAGCCTCCGGTCAAGAAATTGCCCGGACCTCCACCGGAGTGCCCCCTGGGAGACGTAGTTCTAGCCTCTCGCGCCTCCTCCCCCTCGCCGTGCATGGCACTCGCCTCCTGCTATCAGACACGGCATCAGCGCGGCGTGGGAGACGCATTATGGACACGCAAGAGGTGATGAGATTGCCAGGATGGCTACACCCAGATGTTGTTCCATGAAGGATGACTTCAATGGGGAGCGTTTGTCACTGTGCCTCCTGAGAGCATTCTGGTTTATATGACTCCCTAATGGAGGCTTGATGTCTTCTGGGCTTCAGACCCAACGCATTAGATCTCTGGCGAGCAACAAGTCTGGGAGGAGGGGGAGTCCGGAACGTCGGGATCTGATCGTTCCAGCAACCCTTTCCTCTAATCCCAAGAGGTAGACTAAATAAAGTAGTTGGCTCCGACGACGTCACCAAATGTCGCCAATACCCACTTCAGAAATCACCTACCAAGGAGCCTGTGAGGCCTTCAGGGGCTCCGGTCCAAAGAGATGAGCTCAGTCTGGTGCCGACTCTCGACTACTACCACCTCCAAGCCATCCGAATTGCAGAGACTCCAAAAGATGATCAGTTGTAGACACGTAGCCAGTGCAGTGTTTCCCCTACCATAACACAAGCAGGAGGCCCCGCCCTCTACCTTTATACAAGCAGGGGGCCCCCGCCCTCTACCGTTATACAAGCAGGGGGCCCCGCCCTCTACCGTTATACAAGCAGCGGGCCCCGCCCTCTACCGTTATACAAGCAGCGGGCCCCGCCCTCTA
>JARVGV010000713.1:7040051-7051614 GCA_031762435.1 Hypsolebias longignatus
GGGGGCAACACAGACGTGACCCCACCCCCACCCCCGCCCGATAAAAATTGCCAGCAATGTAGTGCTAAGCTAGCAGAGAGGGGGCAACACAGATATGATACCCCCCCCCCCCACACACACACACACAACTGTGGATTAAAAAAATGGCAGCAGCGTAGCTCTAAGTTAGAGGGTGGGCATCAAAGATGAGACTCCTCCCCCCACCCCCGAAATCGACAAAAAAATTAAATAAGATGAGCACCCTGCCAAGGAAAACACTGGAAGTCAGTTACTTTCGGCTGCTCCCTTCCTTGGGTGGGGGTGGGGGGGGCGGCACTCGCATGAGATATTTGGCCACTTGTTTTACACCGGACGCCCTTCCTAACGCAACCTGGGCTCGAACCCACAGCCTCAGGATTGTGGCGCAGACCACCGAACTACCGCAGCCCCGCCCGATCTTTACTATTCCTCACGTGGGCCTGCAGAGTTCAGCGTTTGACTTTTCATCAGAATCGATATAAACTATCATTCTTTTCCTTCTTTACATGAAACGGTTCGTTTTGTCCTAAAACGTAGAAAATGTGTGTGTGTGTGTGTGTGTGTTTGTGCAGCACACAAGCAGTTCAGGAGCCGCTGCAGATGGAAATCGACTGTTAACCAGAAAAGTCCAAAACGTGCAAAACAAAACCAGGAAGTGGACACAACACGAGCACTACGTGCCGACGTGGGAGCTCTGAAGAAGCGCCTCGGGCGAGCGCGCGGCGCGTTTTGGAACGCTCTTTATGGCGATGTGAGCTCGAACTGTTGCAGGCGCGCAGAAGATGGCGGCTCGCCGTCAGGAGGCGGGGCTTATTCAGAGCTCCGGGGACTGATGAAAGAAAGCTTTAAAAGGAGCAAACCTGATTGGCTGGTGCTGTTGCTGCGTAGGGGACACTTGTGGCAGGAGTTGTTGCTGCAGAGACAGTAGCAGGCGTAGCACTGTACATCATTGGGACTTTTGAGGGGGGGAGGGGGAGAGAGAAGGGGAAGGAGGTAGCGATGGACAGGTAGCGTTATGGTGACAGTGGAGGCGTGGTGCGTCGACGGTTTGAGAGAGCCAGCAAGCCATCGTTAGGTGGGGGGGTTACACGCCAGCAGACGGCATGCAACCGTTCACAAAGCGAAGCGAGGACAGAAAAATAAAAGACAGGAGAGAAGGACAGCGTGGGAGGGAGAGAAACACAAGAGGAGAAGAGCTGATTACAATCACAATCAGGAAGTTCAGACGGAAAAATCACTTTGATCCCCGTTTTTAAAGATGGCCGACCCGCTGGCTCCACGTGCTCCAAATCAATGAACAACTGGCTGAAAGGAGCCTAAAGCTCTAGTGTCGTGTCGAGGTTCCTCCGTGAAGCAGATTTAAATTTCCCGCTCGACACGGCACAGCACACGGAACCGGCCGGGTCAGGAACAGCAGAACCAGAACCGTCGGGGGCTGCGACTCCCTTCAGGTGACACTAGGCCTGTCACGATAACAAATTTTGCTGGGCGATTAATTGTCTCAGAAATTTTTGCGATAAACAATAATATTGTTTGAAATTTGATAATAAGTAATAATTATTGTCAAATTTAAGAAGAAACGTTGGTTAATTTTTGTGTAGTACATTTTTTGACCACTGGATGGCAGTATAAGACTGAACCAAAAGATGGTTTATACGAAGGCACGGGTTTCAACCGTGAATTTTGGAGCTTCGACAAGATGTTTTTTTTCCGAGGTCGGCCTGTTAGCTTAGCTCGTAGCTTAGCTTCTCAGCTTAGCTGCTTTTAACGATCCAAAAACGCAATTTTGGACGGTTAAAATAGATTTTAAAGTGAAGAGAAAGGGAGGGGTCAGTGAAGAGCACCGGAGTGAAGCCTTTTGTCATCTAGTGTCTTCAGTAGAAAGAGAGAGACATGGAAAAATGATAGAAGTCGATAAATGAAAATGAGGTCGATAATTTTCATTTATCGTGCGATTCACTGATTCTTATCGTGACAGGCTTGGGTGACAGAACTTTTCAAAACATGGATGTTGTGAAAAGAGCGTTTCCTTGTCACCTAAAGGGTGACAAATGGATTCAATGTTGTTTTGTCTCACCTGAGGGGCTGCAGACTCCGTCCCCTGCCCTCCCCCCCACACCTAAAACCAGCCCAAGTGTAGGAGAGCAACATCAGGACCTACCAAGACTGCTAGCAGGAGTCATGCACAACACTGACCCTGTGGCATTCATGCAAAGGAAGACAGAAGGTGAGGGGGGGACAAAGGAGGAGAGAGACAGGTTAATTGGGGAGGAAGAGAACAGACAAAATAAAAGCTCATATGTTACAGCAGCAATGAAAGCAGTAAAAAAAAAAAAGGAGGATTAGTGGAAAAAAAAATCTATTTATAATTCATCTGCAGCTAAAGCAAACAAAAATATAAATTATAACTTTTATTATTCTAAAGTTAAAAACAGTCAGTTTAAATTACTAAACCTAACTTACAGGATGATTTTTAGACAAAACGTGAAACTCGTTATGATTTTATTTAAAACTGACTACTTTTTTTTTGTGCATTTCCAAGAATCCAAACAGAAAGTTGTTAAACCAACTTCCACCTGGGCCTGTCACGATAACAAATGTTGCTGGGCGATTAATTGTCTCAGAAATTATTGCGATAAACGATAATGTTGTTTGAAATTTGACAAGAATTAGTATTTATTGTCAAATTTAAGTAGAAATGTTGTTGTTTTTAGTGTAGTACCTTTTTTCGACCACTAGATGGCAGTATAAAACAGAACCGAAGGATGGATAGTGAGGGAGGAGCAGCGTGTCTCTAAGAAAAATGGGAGGGAGGCCCCTTGACGTGACATGGGCTCTCTCTCTTTCCATTTTTTGGGTTTTCAAAATGGTGGACACTTGGTGTTTGTGCTCTTTAGCATAGCATTTTTCACACAAAGATTTTAATTTGAAAAGATTAGTAAACAAGTTCTCAGCTTGATTTTGCAGAAAGGCACGGGTTTCAACTGTGAATTTTGGAGCTGCGACAAGATGGAGTTTTTTTCCGCCGAGGTTGGCCAGTTAGCTTAGTTCATACTTTAGCTTCTCAGTTTAGCTGCTTTTAGCGATCCAAAAACGCGACTTTGGATCGTTAAAACGGATCTTAAAGAGAAAAGAAGGGGTCAGTGACGAGCACCAGAGTTGAGCATTTTGTGAGAGACATGAAGAAACGATAAAGCCGATAAATGAAAATGAGGTCGCTTACTTTCATATATCATGCGATTAATTGATTTATTGTTTATCGCGACAGGCCTACTAACACCCGACAGGAAACAGGAAGTGCTACAGACAGTTACAACACCTGGTCTAGATATTCATACATTGTGACCTCGAGCGCGTTGGAACCATCGCCATCTCTTAAAAGTGCCGTAAAGCTAGCCGTGAAACTCGGCGCTGCGCCGGAACCGTGTCTACGGTGGGAGCACTTACCTGTGGGGAAGAAGGCGGGCTGCTGGAGCTGTGCGTTGGCCAGTGCCTGCTGGTAGTGCAACATGCCGGGACCGAACAAGGAGCTGGCTCCGTTGCTCTTCTCCAGCGCCGGTCTCTTTGGTAGGGGCTGCAGGACGCCATGGGGGAACGCCTTGCCACCGAGAAACAAACAAGCACAGGAGGTCAAAACTGCAAACACACTCATGTCTTTATATTCATCTACGCACAGCACAGAAACAAAACCATCTAGATAACTGAGATAATTTAATAATACTAGTTCGTTAAAGTTACGACAACAAGAGCCAAATCAAACTCTGTGAGTGGCTACAGTACAACAAGAGCAAAATCAAACTCTGTGAGTGGCTACAGTACAACAAGAGCCAAATCAAACTCTGTGAGTGGCTACAGTACAATTCAAGAAGCTACATGCAAAGCAAAAGGTGAAAGGTCAAAGTACCAGGTCTACAGTTGCCTCGAGGGGTCGCTTCATTGCTTTGGCAGTCGACTGAGTCTTTAATTAGCAGGCAGCGAGCACATGATGGCCAATGGGGTTCAAGCGTATTAACATACAGCAAGCAGAGGTGCATCATGGGGGACAGCATTGCATTGTGGATAGGTGAGAAGGAAAAAACAAAAACAAAAAAATAATCTGAATGCCAGTATACCACATACAAAAACAACAGGCATGCACAGAAACAAAAACTTGTTTACTTCCAAGAAACATTTTGAATTAGTACAACAAAAGCATCTGAAGGAACTTTTTGTTGACGTGTAGGAACTTGTAGCCGGAGCTTCCGAACGAGCCGGTTCATGGAAAATATATCGAGAACGGAAATAAAACTTCGCGTGAGGCGGGGTTAAGATCCCAGCAGGCAGAGATCGGGCCGGTTTGAACCAGACGGAGAGCCGGGCTGCCTCCGCCACAATTTGTTCGAACAAATAAAACAAATGAGGAAAAAATTCTGCTCCACAACGCCGATTCTCCACAGATTTTTACCGTTTTACTGCCAGCATTTACGTAACGCTAAGCTAGCGCTACGTAAGTGTGCTAACAGCTAGCAGGAGCTTTGTCGTGAGCTAGCTAGTGTGACTTGCGTAGATCTAAGCTAGCTTTACATAAATGCGTTAGGTTAGCGCATTTGATCGGCTGATCAGACACTTGAAAAATCCAAGTTCATGACTATTTAGATGTTTGAAAAATATAGTTTCTTTATTTCGTCTGGTGAGAAAGCTTTAGCTGAGCAGCTAATTTAGACCAATGTGGAAGATTTTATTGTGCGGGAAATAAAAGTCTAAAGCAAAAAAATAAATAAAAAATTTAAATTGTATTTTGATTCAAAGATATGATTGTTGGAGAAAATCGTAAGCGATGCGTCTGTGAGGAGGAGGACGCGAAGTTTGTTAGTTTGATGTGAGAGTTTGGAAAATGTAAAACAAGTTGTGGTTTAATAACAGAATGTGGAGCTCCGCTTATCGTTTAATTTGATTCAGTTTGCCCAAAATATCAAAAACGTCATAATCCGTAACTTTTTAAAACATCTTTTAATTTAATGAGACTGTGGAAGAATAAAAAACATGAATGAGATGAGGGGGTTCATGCACAAGCCTTTAGTTTCACTCAGGTTTTTTTTTTTTTTTTGCATTTTAAATCTACGTTAGAAACACAGAACACATCTGCAAACTCACAGGGGATGAAAAAGGTGACAAACTTATCGCCTGTAGTGAGGGGGGTTCAGCTACATTGTTCAAACATTAACTTAGCATCTTAGCTAGCGGCATGCAATACAGACACACTAGATAGGATGCTACACACATAGCTCTCTGCTTCTCTCATGTATCCTAACCCTGAACTCCCAGTCACCAAATGCCAACATTTATATAACACTAAGCTACCGCTACGTAAGTGCGCTTAGCTCGTAAGCTTCTGCTAGCTTAAGAGCTAGCAGGAGCTTTGTTGTGAGCTAACTAGTGTGACTTATGTAGATCTAAGCTAGCATTATGCAAGTGCACTAGGTTAGCGCATACGAGCTAGCAAGAGATTTGTTACCAGCTACCTAGTGCAACTTGCATAGCGCTAAGCTAGTCTTATGTAGTTCGCTAGCTTAGCGCTTATGAGAGAGCAAGTGCTTTGTTGCGAGCTAGATAGCGCAACGTATGTAGCACTAAGCTAGTGTTATTTAAGCACACTAGCTTAGTGCTTACGAACTACTGAGAGCTTTGTTGCAAGCTAGCTAGCACAACTTACATAGCGCTAAGCTAGCACTACGCAAGTGCACCAGGTTAGTGCTTACAAGCTAGCAAGAGCGTTGTTGCGAGCTAGCTAGTGTGAATTACTTAGCACTAAGCTAGTATTACTTAAGTGCACTAGCTTAGTGCTTACAAACTAGTGAGAGCTTTGTTGCAAGCTAGCTAGCATGACTTACATAGCGCCAAGCTAGTCTTACGTTAGTGCGAATTATGCCATTTACCACACCTCTGACGCCCCCCACTTCCCCCTGAAAATCCCTTCAGATCTAGATAATTTACATAAATGACTTTTTAATTGAATTGGCAATTTTCGCCAAAAATCGGCAAGTTTGCAGGTATGACAGAATCGTAGCAGCGGCACCATCAGATTGGATCACAGCAGTTAGTTCAAACCCAAGATGGCTGAACGAAGTGGCGTGAAAAGCAGAGGTGAGGGCGTTTGGAGGTGACGACACACACGAAGACGACAGATTTTCCAAAAACAACAAAGTTTGCTTTAATTAGCATATCTGCACAGGTTTTATGGATTTAGGGAGGTCAGATTAGGCTCAAGCTCAAAAACAACTGGATGAAAGATTCTGAGCAAAGCACTTATTGTCCCGAGGTTAACCTCCTTCACCTCCAACACTGGAACTGGGTCACGAAGAGAAGAAACTGGAGAATATGAGGGCGTACAGCAAACTTTCAGCTTATCTAGTCGGTCTTTCATGTGGTTGGCTCACAGAGGACAGAGAGGAGCTGCAAGCAGCGGTGGGAGGTGCAGCAACATGCTCGCGCCGTGCAGGAGGGAGAAAAAAGAAAAGTAAAATAAAGAGTCAGCGGTGGAGCGGTGCAAGGTGTGCGAGTGCAGCCGCGAATGGACCAATCAAAAGAAGCCGGGGGCGAGGGGGTGCACCAAACCCTTCTGTGAAAGTAAAAATGTGGGGGAGTGGATCCACCGTCCCTGACTGAATCTGCACCGACCACTGAGCGAGCAGGGAGGTGGGATGGAGGGGGTCGATTTGGATCGTTGTCTCTGTTTGAACCGTGGGTGGAGGAGAAATTAAAAAAATAAATAAAAATAAAGGAGTGCAGTGAAACATCAGATCGTTCTTGTGGCGGTCTACTGATCCGTTTAGGTCCGATGGTTCTCGCTACGCAAGAGAGGAATAATAAAAAGTCTGATAAAGCAGCGCTCCACATTTTATTTTATCGATTGAATTAATTTAAAATATTTAATTTAACAGAAAAATAAACAAACATACACATATGCAGACGACATACACATAAAACAACACAGGTGCTTAAAATCTGTCATTTTTTATAGGATTTTTACCAAAAGCCCTAAAATGTTATTAAATGTATATTTTAGGCAGGAAATGGGACTAACGATGGTCGCCGTGCTTCCTTTAAAGTAAAACCAGAGCGCACGCCCGTCCACAAACTGTTACACCGCAATCTGCAGCAACGACCTTGAAGTTTGACTCGACCTTGAAGCTGTGTGGGGGGTGAAACGTGTGCGCGACATTCCATTTGTGTATGACGTTTTGTTCAATCATCAGCAGTTACGGCCCAGGCTAAAAGTTTACACACGCACAGCGACTGATAGTACGCCCTGATGTCAACAGGTGTAGAATTAAAAAAATATATATTTATATTATATTTATATCAGGGATGCACAATATTGGATTTTTGGCCGATATCTGATATGCTGATATATTAGAACTTATTTGGCCGATAACCGATACCAATACCGATATTTTCTCCCTGAACCTACTTACAGAAACTACACAGCTTTCTCTACTGTGGGAGTAAAATATATTATTCTGCATGGTCTTTATCAGTTTGGCCTGCCACCAAATGCAGATGACAAAAAGACTGAAAAAACAGCGATGAGTTCATTTGATGGAATGGACGATGTCCGATAATTAACTTTATCGCTTATATCGTCCGATACCGATACAATGCCGATAATATCGTGCATCCCTAATTTATATTTTAGTCAAGCATATTGGAGTGTAAAGGCTGAAGGAGCTGTGCAGACAGGGTGTTCCGTCCCATCTGGACCAGGTCTGACCCAGCAGAACCTTTACAACCTGATGAATCAGTGCGTTACTGTCTTAATGTGCAGCAGACAGGAGGCGTCCTCACCATGGCGGCGGCGGCTTGCACGGCCACGGCCGTCTGGTTGGCCTGGTGCTGGGCGGCCTTGATCTTGGCCTGCAGGTGGGCCGGCGGGTGGAAGTACTTGCACTTCTCGCGCGAGCAGCGGCTCTTGATGTAGTCCATGCAGACGGTGACGGTGTTGTCGCTGGTGTCAATCATGGGGCTGTCACTCGGGTGGGCGAAGCGGCAGTCCGTCTCGCCGCGGGCGCAGTTTCCCCGCTGGAACTCGCGGCAAACCTACAGGAGACGGGCGGCCGGGTGAGGTGGGGGTGAAGGAAAAAGAAAGAAACTCACAGTCAGGAAACAAAACAAGGCAACAATCTGAAGGTTAAAAGGATTCTAACCAGTGAAATAAATAATTTAGAGCTTTTATTGACCATAAACTTGCTGGAAACGACATAAATTTTGTTAGGACATTCTGAATAAAGTCCAAACCTTCACAAACAAATAAAATCTACACAAACTGAACCGCGCATTATACAAGATCTTTTTATCAAAGTAGAAGACTAAACTACTAAAAGTTGACTCATTATAAAAAGCCGATGTCCCCCGTCATGGCTAAAATGACAAGTTCAAAAAAGTTCAAGACAAAAACAACTGGACTTTATAATATTTTACTTTATACTTTATTGTATTTTTCTTGAACTTTTTTGAATTTACCATGTCCTGGATGACTGAGAATCTTCACCGGCTATTAATGACTCAATCGGCCTGCCATAACCTCCCCACTTTCATTCTGCTCGCTGCCTGGAAGTCAATCCGACCGCAACGCCCCGGCGAATTGCAGCTAATTTGACCATTAAAGTACATTTATTAAGTAAATGTTAGACTGAGACACACCTTTGCTATAATTTCAGTCAAACAAATAATTGTTTTTAGGTGGTTATCTTGTTAAATTTTAAAGAAATGCAGCGGCTGCTGCGGCATGCTCTATAAATAAAATTGTATAGTATGGTATGCTATGGTAAAATCCTCCTGTGCACAAACCCGCGGCCGCCATTTGGCAGCCAATCAATTTTTGGCACAACACCGTCCCACATTTCCAGGTTGTCAGCGGTGATGCATTATAGATGCATATTACCGATACATAATGGATTTATGGATTCCCCCCCCCCCTTTTTTAGACAAATATGGATTGATGCGACTTATACGGCGGTGCGACAAGTACGGTGGAAAATACGGTACAGGAAATATTTCAGTCACACGAAGTCTAAAACTAAACGTTTTATTTTCTGGAAACCAGAGTGACATTCAGAGATGACTGAGTGGATTGAAGGCCACGGTACATGCAAACGGCAACCATTCCTAATATCTAGAAAATAATTAAGTCTGCTCCTCTGGGCATTTAAAAAAAGTCCAGAGGACCAGACTGAACTTTTTTTTTAGATTATTCTACCTGGATTATTGAGCATGCATCAGGACAATGCTAATACCGTATTTTCCTCTGTACACGTCACACCGCCCTATAAGTCGCATCAGTCCAAATATGTCTAATAAAGTGGAAAAATACATTAATAGGTCACTTTGCCGTATACGTCACATCTAGTATGCGTCACTGCTGAAGCGTCGTGTTTGTTACGCGTCACAACTGACAACCCAAAAATGTGGGCCGGTGTTGTGCCAAAAATCTATGGGCTGCCAATGGCGGCCACGGGAGCGTGCACAGGAGGACTTTAACAAGAATTTAACAAAATTAACACCTAAAAACAATTATTTGTTTGCTCAAAATTTTAGTAAAGGCGTCTGTTAAACTTTTATTTCTTAAATGCACTTCAATGGTCAAATCAGATGCATTTCACCGTGGTGGCGCGTCAAAATCATTTGGTTGCTACAGGTGAGCTGGACGAGGGTGGCAGGCTTTGGCAAGCCGATTGCTTCATTAATAGCCACTTTTACCTATTACATACAACTCTGCTGCCATCAAGTGGCTAAAAACGGTGTTTATAAATACAGTATGGGAAAAAAATCTATAAATATGTCGCTTCACTGTATAAGTTGCGGGGCATAAAAATTGTGCAAAAAACTGTGACTTATAGGCTGAAAAACACGGTAATTAATTTATATTGTAAAACATCCGAAACTAAAGCGCCACCACAGCCAGTCAGAGGATACAGACGCAGAACATGGACTCAGTGACACCAGAACACCTGAACGACGTCAGAAGTATTTAACTTTCTGTTTTGTACTTTGTACGTAAAAATCTGGAGATATTTATCGTTAAGCCTCCTCAGCAGGCGGGCTACAAGAGTTACGATCCTGGTTTTGACTTAACACACACATCGGAGTTCGCTTGCAACTGTATCAACAAAGGCCACCCACGCACACAGAAAGAAGTCGCGCACGTGTGATCATACATGATGGCTCTGTGTGGGTGTGTGCGAGTCTCCGAGGGATCCAGTTTAATTACAGCCAGCCCCGTTCGGTTGCTAAGTGATAGCTCTCCTGCAGAAAAAAAACACACCTACGCATCACCTCCAGGTCTTGGGGAGATTATTGTTTATCTCCATAAACATGGAGCAGAAGAAAACTCCTCAATCCTCCGGTTATCCTGAAAGTTGTTTGCCAAAGGGGCAGATGGACACGGCAGACGCAGCAAAAAGCTCGTTTTGTTCTCTGGAGAATAATCTGAAAGCTACTTTTAACAGTCACGACAAAAAACAAGGAGTTAAATTTTAGATTAAAAGTTGGTCCTTGCTGTGCATGTTCAAGAAAACACAACAAGAGTACGACTTACGGCGCGTGATATACTTTTATACATCAAGACAGCTACGACTCAAGACATGTAAAGACCTGGTGTAACCTTTGACCTTGATTTGTGACCTTGATCGTCGAGCTGGGGTGAAGTTGTGGACTTTTTTTTTTTTTTTTTGTATTTTGTCGTAAAAAGCCTTTTCGTTTGTATTTACGCCTTGATCCAAACTGAGATGTAGTCGTTGTTGGGTTGTTGGAAGAAAAATTAATAAATAAATAATAATAATAAAACTCATTTACCATATATTCCGCCGTATAAGTCGCATAAGTCCAAATATGTCTAATATAGTGGGAAGAAAAAAAAACAGAAATATGTCTCTTCGGTGTGTAAGTTGCAGGGCATGAACATTATGCAAAAAAAAAAAAAAAAAGTAAAAAAAGTGACTTATATGCTGGAAAATACGGTATTGATAATCCACCGTGAATTTTAAACGTTTTTTATTCTAGCGCGTTACGTCGTTTATAAAAATGGAAAAGGCTGCAAATTTGTTTATCAAAGTTATTACAGCACAAGTGGAAAATAAAAAAAAAGTGTAAATGTTAGAACAGAAATAAAGTTTTTAATTATTCTTTATCAAAATATCTGCCTTTAATAACCAAAAGATTCTAAATTTAACTAAAAGCAATAAACCGTTATTGTTTTAAAACATAATAAATCAAGTTAAAATGTCTCGACTGAAAAAAATACACATTTATTTACACGAGTTTTGTTTTTAATCGCAAAAGAACTTTATTCGTGTCATTTTGACTTTATTCTTAAAATCCAAAACCTTCCTGTTGTTTATTTTTTTTGTTTGATTTTTAAACAAAATTACAGGAAGAAAAAAAAACAAACGTTGGAATGAAGTTAAGGAAATTGTTTATCTTTTAGCAGTTAGGGTATTAAGTGATGTTAAATATTACCGTAATTTCTGGACTATTGAGCACACCTGAATATGAGTAACAACCACTAAAT
>JARVGV010000713.1:7088010-7102638 GCA_031762435.1 Hypsolebias longignatus
TGTCTCACTTGTGGAGGCTTGTTCCAGGTTCCTAGCTGCAGTGTGGGATCCTCTGCACTCCTGTGCATAAAGGACAGCCTTTATAAGTTCCAAGTTTTTGTCTAACCATTGTGCCGTAAGACAAATCATAATAAGGCTAACACGACGTCCAAATGTCTGTGGTAAAATTCAACTAGGCGCTATCGGCTATTAGCTTCTCAACGTGGTCAGAAATGAAGGCTTGTAATTCGGATAAGGCTACGTTGGAAAAATATCTCCGACTGGGGACGATGTAGCGAGGCTCAACATAGTCCAAAAATCTTTGGAATCCGACATCCTCAAAGAAAAAAAACTTCCACACTGCCGACATTTTGAATTTTCCTCTCTACCATGAGATCAGGTAGGCACGAGTGACGTCATACCGATGCAATCATCCTCGACACTGGTTGTCATACAAAAACAGCGTCTTTTATATCGCGATTTATTTTAATGGACTGGCCGATATTTAACTTTAACGCCAATATCGGCCAATACCGATACCAAGACGATAATATTGTGCATCCCTAGTGTTGGTAACATATTACTCGCATGTTAATTTCACATGAAAAACTCAAAGTGTTTAAAGCGCTGACAACAAGCAAGCAACGTGTCAAAGTTGCGTGAAGTCGAGTCTTTTGCTCTCCTGTCTGTTTGACACCAGTGTTTCCACTAGCTAACATGCCTTGGCAGGTGATTTTTGTCCACGAGGGTTGATGGTGGGGGGGATAAGTCTGTGTTGTGCACCGTTTCTCCCTACAGTGTCGATGGCAAACGAACAGTAGTGTCAATTTTAGTTAAAAAAATACTAATAATAATAAAGTTTAATATCTGAAACTGAAAGCCCAGCGTAATTAAATGGGAAAACTAAAGTTATTTGTTGTAAGAAGGCCCAAACAGGATGTTGATTGTAAGAAAATGCATAAATATATGGATATATAAATGTTATTTGTCCACATGCAGTTGAGCCAAAAACAAAAATTACTTAAAACAGCCACTTTTAAACATTGGAGGAATACAGGTCTCTCTTGAAAATGAGTTCTCGTTGCTCAATGAGACTACCTGGATAAATAAAGGGTAAATGAAAATTGTTAACTTAATTATTACAACTGAGCATATTAAGATATCAGTCATTTCGTTTTTGACTTATAAGAATGTTACTTTGTCTAACAAAACGAATCCATTGATATCCAGAAGCGAAATTGTTCTGTGATTATACGATACAACGGCCTGCCATACACATGGAGCACGCGGTGAACAGTGATTCAGGAGCAGCTTTCACTTGTTTTGATTACCGGTCTGCTTCCACAATGACTTAAAGCTAGCAAAGCAAACAAGCCAGTCACGAATCATGTATTCTGTGTCACATTCAAGCCAATTCCTTTTATCCTGAAAGTAAAAAATAATTACATTCAGCGTAGCGCCACAGCGACGTGTGCGAACAGCCACGAGAGCAAAACGTTCAGCGCTAGGCTAACCACCAGGAGCTTACCTGTCCCATCCAGACCTGCCGTCGTCGTGTGACCCACAGACCGGCACGGAACGGCGGAAACAATAACAACAAACGCTTGTCAATATTTTGTTTTTCAGCGGTAAAACTTTTTTTGAGCTCCCGCCGACGCGCCTAGATGCTAGCTCGCTAACTACTTTAAGGCTAAGGGTTGAAGCAACAAGCGATTTTGACAGTTGGAGGGAATGTTGACTCCCCGCCGTAGCGGGGGTGTTCGTTCCACGGTTTAAGCATAAACATCGTGCTTATTCTCAAAATCTGAAAAATAAAATTACAAATAAAATACTAATAAGATTTATTATTATTTAATATGATATGTCAAGCTTGAAATTAAAATTAACTTGAATCAGGCCGATAGATAAATTTTGACACCCCTAATGGAAGATGGTACAGTTCAAATGTGAGCAGGGAAGGGAGGGGGAGCCTGTTACCAAGGCAACAACAGTGAATCTCCCTGAGGGGAAGATGTGGTCACTGATTTATGAACCAGTGCCTGTCTGCCTGTCAGAGCGGCCTGAAATCATCAAAATGAAGGCACAAAAGACATCTGATAAAACATATTGTATTATATATATATATATATATATATACATATATATATATATATATACATATATACATACAGTATACACAGTATATACAGTATACACAGTATATACAGTATATACAGTATATATATATGATGTGTATTTTTTGTTGTTGCTTTTTTCAGCAAAATATCAGCTGTTATACAAAAAGACAACGCTAAAACAAGAATTAGAATGTATTTTTAAATGGGGTTCTGGTGTAAAGATTATGCCCAAACACTATCTTACCTGTTGCAGATATCTCTCAGTAAAAGTGTTTGATTCTGACCAGAACGACAAGCTAACGGCTAATCTGAGCTAATTAAAAGCAATCCCATTATGAGAATTATCAAAACGATTCACGTGAACCCTTTTTTTTTATATAAACCGTACAGCTGCCATTTACTTTGCATTGCACAGTTATTACTACAAAATTCTGGGGTTCCTTGCTAGCACAATTAGCAGCTGCAGCTAGCTGTAGCGTTTCTGAGGCACTTCCTGCGGGAACATCAAAAATATTCTGCCAGAAGAATCATGAAATGCAAAACTGACAGTAATGTAAAAGTTTAGAGAACAGTGTTTGCATATCAGATGAAGCTTGAACTAGCCGTTAGCTCATCAGTCTGGTGTTAAATGAATTATTTCTCCAGTTAGGGGTCGTTTAAAGAGCTATCCACAACACGCTAAGCTAATAATATTCAGAAGAACATCACAGAACTCCAGTTAAAAACAAGTTATCCATCACCAAGGAGGTGACAATGGTATTTTGTTTGTTTGTTTATGCAGCGTTAGCAAATTTTTCACCAGAAAACACATTTTAACAAAACGTTCGGAGCGTAATCAATGATCTGACAATGGAATATTCAAGATGGCCGCTACAGCTAATGTATCTTTGCCAACATAATAATGGCTTTAACTTTCCTAACATGACAGGTAGCAACGTAGTTTATGTGGTAGTGGCTGAGAGCCATCCACAATAAAAACCTTGACAGTAATGCAGTTTTTAAGATGTGGCTGTGGCAGCCATTTTGAATTCAAACTCGTATAAGGCAGTAGAATTTTATAGGCCTTGAATGGTCAATGAAACTTACTTCTTGTCCTTTACCAGGTTGTAAAGGATCATGTTACATATAAATAAAGTAAAAAGTATTGGTCCAAGCATTGAGCCCTGAGGAACTCCATGACTAACTTTGGTGTGTAAAGAAAAACATTTCAATTGATTAAAACAAGCATTCGATGATGAGACATTTTGCAGCCTGACTGCGTACAGCTGGCAGGCTTTAGCGGCGTGCGGCACACAGAGCCCTGTTGTAGTTTGCTGCCCACGCCACGTGCCGCCTATTGAACGCACGGACAATCGGCACCGTGGTTCTGTCAGGGCCCGGCCCAGCCCTGGAGGAGCGCTGCTGAGAATAAAGGCATCCCAGTTTGTAAGGATGCACACCGCCGCCGGCTGCATCTCTGAGACGTTTATGGAAAAAAAATGCTCAATCCCCCCCCACCCCCACCCCCAAAAGACCTATTGATCTCCATGCAGAGGAGGCTGTTGTAAAAAATAAACAAGTAAAAAAATACTGCTGTACGCCCACTCACTCACAAACAAACAAACACCAGGCGTAAAATATCTCATTTTATATACGTTCATTATTCGGCCTGTTTGTAAACATGTCAGTTTTACATAGCATTTTTAAGAATATAACGTTTCAGTATGAACAGTTTTTGCACACGTTTGTCTGTTAGCAAAATATCTTTTGAATCACTGGATGGATTTTATGAAATTCCCAGAAAATAATCAACGGATAAGCAGCTACAGCTGTTTTACTTTTGGGGTCCAACCAGAAAAAGATGGCCGCCACAGCCAACTGAACATGGAAAACATGAAAATGGTTATAATTTGCTCGGTTGTACGACTATTGTGCAAAGATTTGGTGTGGTAGTAGCTGAGAGTTTTTAACAACACATTCACTGAGGATGACTTCCTGCAATGTTGACTGAGATTTTAATATTTTAAATCCATCACTTTCATCTGAAACTCTGGAATATTAGGCGGCTGGTGATGTGCATTATTTCAAGAAAGCTTTATTTTATTTTTTTAATTTCCAAAATAAACAGGTGTTGGTTTCAGAATAAAAAAGAAAAACTTGTAAATTTATAAAGTGAACCAGACAGGACCTTAAATAGGAGCTAAAATAAAAGGAGAAGAGAAAAAAAGCTGAAATATGCTTAAGTAACTGGAAGAGCCAAAAAAAAAAAAAAAAAAAAAAAAAGAAGCTGTGATTAGCAAAAGGAGATGGAAAGAGCACTTTGCCAAAAGAAGCTGAAATGGGCACAAGCTAAAATTTGCTAAATAAGTACAAGAACCAAAAACACAAAAAGCTAAAATTAGCAAATGACTAACGAAAGGAGCCTGACAAACAAAAATATATTTATTAATTTGATACAATTGATCACAATACAGTATTCTACTACAGAGGCTTGAATATGATATTGGGATTACAGGAACGATTCTAAATTGGAGCAAATCATATTTATCTGATGCATTCCAATTTGTAATAATGAATCTTCTTCATAAACTAAAGTTAGTCATGGAGTTCCTCAGGGCTCAGTGCTTGGACCAGTAATTTTTGTTTTATACGTATATGCTTCTATTTATTAGATACATTTTCACTGTTATGCTGATACACAGTTATATTTGTCCATGAAACCCAATGAATTCAATCAGCTACTTAGACCAGGGTTCCCAACCATGATCCTTGAGGAACACCATCATGCATGTTTTAGTTGTTTCCCCTCACCTGATTTGAATGAATGGGTGCTTAACAGGCTTTGGAAGAGCTTGAGGAAGTAATAAAATCACCGAATCTGGTGCGCTGGAGCAGAGAAACAACTAAAATTTGCGGGATGGCGTTCCTCAAGGGCCATAGTTGGGAACCACTGACTTTGACTACAAACATGTCTTAAAGACATAAAAACACGGATGTCTAAATGTTCTGCTTCTAAACTCAGACAAGACTGAGGTTTTAGTTTTTGGTCCTGAGCATCTTAGGAATTAATTTTGCAACTTTCTGCTGTGACTTGGAGCAACATGAATAAACCGAACTGAATTTAATGGAATTAATTTAGCAGAAAGAAGCTGAAATTAGTGGTTTTCTAAAAGCTGTAGTGAGCAGTAACAGGTTGTAAACGGCTCAAAGCATGGCCGACAAAGAGAGGAGGCGTCCGGCAGAAAAAAAACCGCTGCAGTGTCCACAAGAACAACCGCCAGCTTGGCCCAGATGGAAAATAAAGAAACAGTGAATATATGCTCGGAGCAGAGCTCTCTCCCTCACCAAGGCCGGTATTGATCCTGCAAACCTCCGCACTCTAAATCAGAACCCTGATTATGAAAGCTTTTGACCCAAATGCTCAAAGCGGCGCAGGTTTAACGGCCGACATAAGCCCCGCAGAGAGGAAACCTGCGTCCAGTCCATTTGACTGATTGTAGGGAGATCACCTGGGCGTCTGAGGCTCCCGCCGTGCTCCTTGATGGGTTTGGTATTAATCGCAGATTACGAGTAATTCTGATTCAGGATGCTGTCGTTCAATAAAACCGTCGCTAAATGCATTCACCGCAGCCAGAGAGACAGCAGATTTTGATTCATGTTTCAGCTGGGACTAAAATAAAAAGAAATGTTCTGGACATTCTGAACAATAAACATCTTACCTGCTGTAGATAGCTTTTTGAACAGCCTCAGTTTGGGGAAAAAAAGAGCCTGATTCTGACAAGATGAGTGAGCTGGCTAGCCTTTTGCTGCTTTTAGCTCATGTTGTACCTTGCATTTTGCTTGTTGCATTTTTTAGCTCTTAGCCCTTTGTTCCATTTAAGGCTTTTATTTCTATTAGCTTATAGCTACCCTGTTTCTTTAGGCTTTAACTTCTTCAGTCAATATCATCAGCATCTCAACCGTAGGGTCTCGTCTCATCTTTATCTGGCTGATGTGGTTCTGTTGGTGTCTTCGAGCCATGACCTTCGGTGCTCACTGGAGCAGATCCTCTAAGTCCGAGGCCATGGTTCTCAACTGGAAATAGGTGGGAGTCTTTGCCTCAGGTGGCGTGTGAGAGTTCAGTTTTTTTTTTCTGCAGCCTCTGAAATTCCAAGATGGCGCCAACGAGTCACACCTGCAGTCCATTCCCTTGGTGTGCAGGCGCATAAAAGGCTGCAGAAGAGCTCTACTCCCTGCTGGAGCATTACACGCCTACAATATTTGTGCTTCTATCCCCGTTGTTTGCTTCCAAGAATTAATAAAGACTTACCTTGTGTTCTCGTCATGTTTCAGCCTTGACTCCGTGATAACCCTGAGATCCTTGTCGACTTCCTCAACTGTCTGCACCACCTTCCAACCACACCTCTGACTCACCTGCTACGCCTCCTTCCCTCATGCTGGAACCGTTGGAGCCTCAATCGAAAACTATTCATAATGCCATCTGTAAGAAAAGAAAATACATTACCGTATTTTTCGGACTATAAGGCGCACTTAAAATCCTTGAATTTTCTCAAAACTCAACAGTGTGCCTTGTGTATTAATTCTGGTTGTGCTTACTGACCTCAAACTGATTTTATGTGGTGCGCGGCGCTCAAAAATATGTCACAATGTTTTGGTTTCGCTTAATGCACCTTATAATCTGGTGCGCCTTATAGTCCAAAAAATATGGTACTCACCATTTTCTGAGATCCACCAACCTGACCTCTCTCCTTGTCCTCCAGTGTTCCAGGGCCTATTTTGTACATTGATGAACTTTGACTGTAAAATAAAGCACGGATAACTTTCATAAGTCTTGGAGTCTGTTCGCTTCAGTCCATGTTCTGGGTATTCCGTTAAACATTACATGGAGGTGTTCCTCCATGTAATGATCTGGAGATCTTGCTCCTGCATGATGCGAGGATGGAGTGAGAGATGGATCGATAGACCGGAGCCTCATTCCAAATAATGAGTGTGTTGCTTCAGTCGGTCACAGTGACGAAAGAGGTGAACCGAGAGGCAAAGCTCTGGATTTACTGGACCATCAACTAGGCCTGTCACAATAACAAATTTTGCTGTGCGATTAATTGTCCCAGAAATTATTGCGATAAACAATAATATTGTTAGAAATTTGATAATAATTAGTCATTATTGTCAAGTTTAAGAAGAAATGTTGGTTAATTTGTGTGTAGTACCTTTTTTTTACCACTGGATGGCAGTTTAAGACCGTTTGAACCGGGCCGCTGCTATGGCGCAGGGGTTAAGAGTGCGGCCTTTGTTCAAGGCTAGTCCTCATAGCGGCAGTCGCGGGTACGAGTCCCGGTCCCAACGAACTTTCCACAATGTCTCTCCCTCTCTTTCACCCTGTTTCGCCCCAACATTCTACAATGAAAATAGGCCACTAGAGCCTCAAAAATGGGGTCGGGGAAAAAAAGACAGTTTGAACCAAAGGATGGATAGTGAGGGAGCGAGCAACATGTCTGTTTAAGAAAAATGGGAGGGAGGCCCCTTGACGTGACACGGGCTGTCTCGTTCCTGCCTTTCGGTTCTCAAAATGGTGGACGCTCGGTGTAGTTTGAGCTCTTTAATATAGTATAGCATTTTTTACACAAAGCTTTTAATAATTAAAAAAAAAACAGTAAACAAGTTCTCAGCTTCTTTTTGCAGAGAAAAAAAAACTTTTTAGACAAAGGCACAGGTTTCAACTGTGAATTTTGGAGCTTTGACAAGACGGAGGTTTTTTTCCCGAGGTCGACCTGTTAGCTTAGCTCGTAGCTTAGCTTCTCAGCTTAGCTGCTTTTAACAATCAAAAAATGGAATTTTAGACGGTTAAAACAGATTTTAAAGAGAAAGGGAGGGGTCAGTAAAGAGCACCGGCGTTGAGCCTTTTGTCATCCAGTGTCTTCAGTAGAAAGAGACACCAAGAAACGATAAAGACGATGAAAATGTGGTAGATAATATTTATCATGTGATTAACTGATTTATCGTTTAACGCGAGAGGCCTACCTTCTACGTTCTGACCCTCACCTGTGGTCATGAGGTTTGGATCATCATGACCAAAGAACCAGGTCCTACAAATATAACATGGGATATCTTAAATTTGTACACTTTAAAATAATAAAAGTCAAACTCAGGAAGTAACGCTGCCTTTTCAGTGGTGTTACCAACTTTGATTTAGACTTGACAGTTTTTTTTTTTTTAAACTTTCTCTCATTTTGACATTTCACACTTTCAGAATGGCCACCCACAACAAAGTAAATCCAATAATCATCAGTGGCATTTCAGAGAGGGAAAACGAAAATATACTGGCAGTAATTGAAAAAGATGAAAATCTCGGAAATGTCAGGAGAAAATGGCACATCGCCATGACAACCTATTGTCTCGTCAAGGTTGCGGTGCGCCAAACGTGGCGAACCCCGGCTCTTCCTCTTCGTCTCCATCAGGAGGGATTGCAAGAAGTTTTCTGTCCACCGCTAAAAATCAAACCGGCCCCGTTCCCTGAAATCCCTCGGCCACGAATCGATGGAACATCATCGGCTTCTTCCTCAAGTGCTTCCAAACACAGCGGACAAATTTTTATTATTCATGAGCCTACAGGTTCACGCGAGGCCATCAAATCATTCGCAGACTGCTTAATGGCCAGACCGCCCTTCATTGCAACCAAACTGGCCCCCGCCATTCCTGCCTGGCAGCCGCTTAGCCCCAAGGATTGAGACTCTTTTGAAATATTCAATAATGCATTAAAGATCAGAGAGGAGTCAGCTAATTACGCTCGTGCACACACAAACCAAAGCCTTGAACGCAAAGTGGAGTTGGAAATAATTAGCTATTTTGATCTCTGACAAGATCAAGTGGGGTTGAGATATTTGTGAGTGAAAGAGGTTTCGTTTAACCACAGATGGATTTTTTTTTTTAAATCAAAACAGCGAATCAAAAAGTTAAAAAGCAGTTGGTGTTTGTGGCTTCCCCATCTTGAAAGACATTATTAACCATATAAAGGTAACCAAACAGGTAGAACCTTGCAAAATAAATATTTAGGTAGTAAACTAAATATTTAGGTGGAAATTAAATATTTAATTTCCTAGCTATTTATTTAATTTCTAAGCTAAATATTCAATTTGCTAACAATGTTTGACTCTCATTTAAATATTTAAATAGCAAGCTAAATATTTAGCTTGCAAGTTAAATATTTAGTTAGCTCATTAAATATTTAGATTAGGTATTACATGTTTAGCTAACAGTTTTTTGCTGTTCTTGAAGGGGGCTCTGACTGGGGCCTGCCACTTGGAAATCAATGGTAACGGTGAAATAAATTATGGGGAGCTGTTTGTAAAGTTATACAGTCAAAAATTAACAGCAATATTTTGGTTTATTTAGCCTTTCATAAGAAAAAATTGTTTTTTTTACCATGTTATTCATACATTTATAAATGTCATAGTTCCAAGCTAAATATTTTATTTCTAAGCTAAACATTTAATTTCTAAGCTACACATTCAATTCCTAAACTAAATATTTCATTTGCTGACTAAATATTTGGTGAGAGTTAAATATTTTGTAACTTGCAAGTGAAATATTTAGCTTGCAAGTTAAATATTTAGGTCAGAGTCAAATATTTAGTTAGCTAATTAAATATTTATTTTGGAAATTAAATATTTAGCTTAGAAAGTAAATAATTAGCTTGGAAATTAAATATTTAATTTTAGTTAGTTTACTAACTACATATTTATCTTGCAAGTAAAGTATTGAATTTGTAAACTAAATATTTAGCTTGTAAATTAAATATTTAGTTTGGTACTATGACATTTATTAATGTATGAATAACATGGTAAAAATTTGACTTTGAAAACAAACTTTTTTTTTCTTATTAAAGGCTAAATAAACCAAAATATTTCCATTAATTTTTGATTGTGTAACTTTACAAATGGCACCCCATAACTTATTTTGCTGTAACCATTGATTTCCATGTGGCAGGCCCCAGTCAGACCCTCCTTCAAGAACAGCAATTAGCTGTTAAACATTTAATTCCTACATTAAATATTTAATTTGCTAACTAAATATTAAACTTGCATACATATTTTGGAAATTAAATGTTTAGCTTAGAAATTAAATAATTAGTTTGGAAATTAAATATTTAATTTACACCTAAATATTTAGTTTACTAACTAAATATTTATCTTGCAAGTTACGTATTTAGTTTGTAAACTAAATATTTAGATTGAAAATTAACAATTTACTTTGAAACTATGACTTCATTTGACTTCAGATGTATGGTGAAAATATGACGTTGAATTTTTTTTTTTTCTTTTTAAAGGCTAAATAAACCAAAAAAATTGCTGTTAGTTTTTGACTGTAACTTTACAAATGGCACCCCATACCTTATTTCTCTGTAACCATTGATTTCCAAATGGCAGGCCCCAGTCAGAGCCCCCTTCAAGAACAGCAATTATAACATTACTGTAACCATGGTGACTTATTTGCTCAGTGATTTGCAGTGGAAATGCATTTATGGATGATTGAGTGTCAGTGTGTGTTTATTCACAAATACAGTGCCAGGGGGCTAAATCAATAAGCCTGACCCCCGGATCAGCGCAACTGTCATCTGCAAGAACGGTGCCATTCAGGTCTGGTTCGCCCACACTTAAAGTTTAACCTGGTGTCCATCACAGATGTGGCTCCTAATGTTAAATATTTCATTAGGAAATAAAAGTTTTGTTGTTTTTCAGCCAACAAAATGTGTAAAATTTACAGAAACAAATGGCCGGATGTTTTAAAAGTGGTTGTAGTCATTCCTTTAATGGAAACACAAAACGGTTTTTAGGTGTTGGGAAGTCTGGAGCTCCAACAGTGGCTGGATGGGACCATCTAGAGGAAAACAAATATACTGCATCCAAATGAGCTGAAAGCCCAAAGTGGACCTGAAGAGGTGGATCTGGACTCCTGTCCAGGGTTTTAGAAGAGTAAAGGTGCAAAAAGTACTGGAATAAACCAGACCACAAGACAAAAGAGTGTAAAAGTTAAGACTAGAAAACCAGTTATAAGCAACAGTTGCTTTTTATTTGTTTTCCTTACAGAGAAAATTAATAATAAACCTTGAAATTTGAAAATTTAAGTTATAAATGTTTAAAAAAATACACATTTTTGCATCAAATGGAAAAATCTGTGGAAAACTTTGAGAGAGGAAAGTGGTTTGAAGGATTTAATAACTTCTTGTAGGTAAAAGTACAACAAAAACAGGAAAAAATGTTCATAAAACAAAAATATTAAAAATGTCAGGAGGAGGAATGTAAATTCAGCAAATATCAAAAAAGAAACGTCTGAAAGCGAATTAAAAAAATATAAAATAAGAATAAATTAATATCATGAAACAAAACCTGTAGCTTTTGAACTAATTTTTAAACCAATATTTGAGTTTGAATTTGATAAAAACTCAAAAGGTACAACTTGTAACATTAAGCTCCGTTTAAGTGAATAATAATAATAATAATAATAATAATAATAATAATAATAACTTTTATTTATAATGCACTTTACATACACAATGATCTCAAAGTGCTACAGTGAATGAACATTAAATAACATCAAGATAAAAATCAAACATAAATGCAACCAAGAGTAGGAACAAGCAAGATAGTGCCTCACAGATGATCATATCAAAAACTTAAAATTCACAAAATGCAGATAAAATACTCAAATAAGAACTGTGGGTCCAATAAAAACAAAAGTACATTTCAATCAATTAAAAAAATGGGTCAAAAGAAAGGTTTTAAGACCTTTTTTAAAACATGTCATGGTCTGTGGGGCCCTCAGATATGAAGGCAGGGCGTTCCACAGCCGAGGGGCGGCGCAGGAGAAAGCCTGGTTTTTCGTTGTGCGAGACCGAGACCTGGGAGTGAGAAGAAGATGAGTGTTGGAAGAGCGAAGAGTGCGGGCAGGACAATGAGGGGTGAGAAGTTCTTTTAAATACAAAATAAGATGGCGCATTACCGTGCAAGCACTGGAAGGTGAGCAGATACATTTTGTAAGTGATCCGGGCAGAAACAGGAAGCCAGTGTAGTGAACGGAGCACAGGAGTGATGTGCTCAAGCTTACGCACTCTCATCAGGACCCTGGCAGCGCTACTTTGGACATACTGTAGTTTTTGTATGTTCTTACCAGGAATCCCTAAGAGAAGTGCATTGCAGTAATCCAGTCTGGAGGAGACAAAGACATGGACGAGCTTTTCTGCATCAGTGAAGGACAGTGTAGACCGAAGCGTTGCAATATCTCAAAGATAAAAAAAAGAAGTTTTACAGACATGCTTTAAATGGCTTTCAAATATGAGTTGTGGATCAAAAATAACACCAAGATTGGTGACTGGACTGGAAAGAGAAATGTTCTGGCCAGAAAAAGTGATACTGAGGATTTTTTTGTTGTTGAATTTGATGTGAAGTACCAATTTGAATTGCTTCCATTTATGAACTGTTAAGGTGAAGGAAATGTTGCTGCATCCATGTCTTTATCTCCTCCAGACACACTGTGCGCGTGGAAAGAGAAGAAAGTGGAGAAAATGGAGAAGCTGAAGAAGATGATGTAGATGTAGATGGGGTTTCAGACACTTTGCTACCCAGTTTAAAATACACCTGAGTATCATCAGCATTGCAATGGAATGAGACCCCATAGGTGCCGATAATACACCCAAGTGATACCATGTACATTAAAAAGCAGGGGTCCCAGGACTGATCCTTGGGGCACACCACAAGAAACAGGATGGCTCAGTGACTTGGCATGCCCTGGAGACAACTCTGTTCTGTCTGTCAGGTATGATCAGAACCACTCCAGGGCAGTGCCAGTGAGCCCTGCAAAATGCTGTAAACGTTGGAGCAGGACGTAATGATAACTGCGTCAAAGGCTGCCGAAAGATCAAGAAGAATAAGGAGAGACGAGGAACCACGGTCTGCAGTGATCAACAGGTCATTTGTGACCCGGATCAGAGCTGTTTCAGTGCTAGAGCAGTTTGAAAACCTGACTGAATCACATTATTGTGACAAAAAGACTTTGCCACAAACAAAAATATGTTAAATAGAAATAACTAAATAAAATAAACCTCATATTGTACTAAAAACAAAAGTGCAACTCTTCTGCAATTGTTTTTTATAGAAACAGTCTGAATAATAAATATTTTACCTGCTGTAGAAAACATTTTACCTATCTGATGAGCTAACGGCTAGTCTGAGCTGGGTTAGACTAAAGTTAGCTCAACTAAGTGCAATGTCTAAAACAATTACACTGCTAATAACATTATTTTGACGGACATGTAATGATATTCCTGCAGGAAGTGCTTCTTGATGCACAAGAGATGCTACAGCTAGCTGCTGTTGCCACTGTTAGTATTACAAATACCGGTAACTACAAAAGTCTACGGAAATAACAACAAAGATGGCAATGTACATTAGTAAATACTTACACCACCATCTATAAGATGAATAGTTGGGGGCATGAATGGGATATAAAGTGTTTAGTGGGAATTCTGGGGAAATGGGATAAAAACATATTTTTATTCACATCCAAGGTTTGCCCATCACCTGCCATCATGTACGGTACTATCGAAGTCCTCAGAGCCATATCCAAATAAATGTCAAGTGTTTGGATAAAAAAAAAAACATGCGGACTCTGTGCCGGTTCGTCATTGTGGAGAGGGAGCTGAGATGCAAGTGGGTAGCTCTTACCCTCACCTGTGGTCGTGAACTCTGGGCCGAAAGAAAGAGATCACGGACATAAGGAAATGAATTTTCTCCACCGGGTTCCTGGATCTCCCTTAGAGACAGGGTGGGTTCGGTTGTTAAAGGAAGAAACTTGGGAGGAGATTTGGGAGGAGCCAGTTGAGGTGGCTACTCTGGTGTATGTCCAACTGGGTGGAAATACTGGCAAAGACCCAAGAAACCAGTGACATGGCTCTTTGAAGGACACCGGATCTCGAAGATCCGTTCAGTTCAGAGAGCGATTCAACTTTGAACGTGACGACGTTCGTCTTCAGGGCCATACCACGTGTCGTCAGGCTGTGTCTCTGTGGAAAAGGGAAGGACTTCACGAAGGTCATGTGTGCTGCCTTCATGCATCTCCTCCTGCATGTCTCTGCGTGAGTGCAGCCACAGCGTGCGCTCTCAGACCATTATTACTGTATTTTCCAGCTTATACGTCGTCGCATCAGTCAAAAAGCAGCATGAAGAGGCAAAAAAATATATAGAAGTTGCTTCGGTGTATGACTTGCATTTATTATGCGTCACCGCTGACCCATCGTTTTTATCATGCGTTTATTCAATTATTAAAACAGCTTTGTTTCGCCTGACCAGAGCCGCTAACTCTCCAGCATTCCTCCGCCCGCACCAGCTGAGTGAAGCGAACGCACACGGGAGGACTCGCTGTTGCAGTTCTTTGAAATTTAAAGTGTTAGTCAAAATTTGAGTTATGAGTATGGGGAAAAAAGTATATACAGGTAGTCCTCGACCTACGAACGGGTTCCGGACCTAAGGACCGTTCGTAGGTCGATTCTGCCGTAGGT
>JARVGV010000713.1:7102738-7116060 GCA_031762435.1 Hypsolebias longignatus
TAAGGGCCTTGCTCAGGGGCCCAGAGTGGTGCGAATGATGTTGTCGGTACCGGGGTTTGAACCGGCGATCTTCCAATTACAAGCCCACCGTCTAACCACTGCGCCACCACCCCCCAGATATTTTTGCTACCTTTTTACATCTTTAACTTGTTAAAAAAAAATCTGTATGCCTCTTTTATGACTGTCTATTGTCACTGTTGTCATCATTCTTTGTTGAAAACAGGTCTCTCAATGGGATTAACCTGCCTAAATAAAGTTTGAATGAAAATTTTCATAAAACACAAAAGGACTATTTTTCAATCAGAATTTAGAAGAACTAACAAATTTATTGATCTTGTATCGTGGAACATTTTTTGTTACAATATGCACCAAAACAAAAACAGAAAAAAGATAATAAATTCACGAAATCTAAATGAAACAGAAGAATAACACACGGTAAATATAACAGAAACAAAAATAGGTTTTTCAGATCAAAGAAAATAGATTTTGGGTTTTGCAGCCTGGCCCCATTTGAATTGTGTATGCCACTGGACAAGAGAAATGGTCAAAATGGTCTATTGAAATATTGTTGTTGGTGGAGGTCTGGGTCCAAGAACGGGTGCAGTCTTCACAGTCAGGAAAGGCTCCTTGAAATTTGTTGAGGCTGATGTCATATGCTGTGAGAGAGCTGCAGCAGAGAGGGTTATGTAGAGTGTGGTTTTCAGGATTGTCCATGGGCAAAGTCAAGTTGAGCAGGTAGGGGTCACGAACCGTAGATTGGAAATCCAAAGACACATCTAAAATGTGATCCGTGAGGCGTAGTCATGATAATGGTAAGCAGAGTTGGGACCTTGGTCAGAAAGTAGAATCCAAATCAGGCAAGGGTCAAGTAAGGGTCAGGCAAGGGTCAGACAAGGCAAGAAATCCAGAAGATAGACGTGGAGCCATAACAAGTCAGGCAGATGAGACTATGGCCGCTGGACATCTACTATTACGGAGTTTGATAATCTGGCAACAAGTGAGTGAGAACGAGGCTTAAGTAGGGAGCAGAACAGGTGCATGAGATCAAGGTTGAATTACCGTGGAGGAGCAGAGTGGCATGGTGCAGGGTGACAGGAAAAGAGCTTGAACTTGGGCATGAGTAAAACAAAGCATGAAAACATAAACTATGGCATGAGGGGCAGAAACGTGATAGACATACAAGTAGTCCCCGACCTACGAACGGGTTCCGGACCTAAGGACTGTTCGTAGCTCGATTCTGCCTTAGGTCGGAGCCAAACGCACATGGTGCCGTATGTCCGCATTTACGGCCGCAAATCGAAACCAAAACTAAAATGGCGATCGGTAACGTCTTTTTAAACACGTTTTTTCAATGTAAAACAACTTCTAACTGCCATTTTAATGTGTTTTAATGTGTTTCCAAGCAGTTAGCTAACAAAATACCCTAAAAAAAAACGAAAAAAAAAATAAAATGCTGCATAAAAAAGGCAACGTACGGCGCGATGATGTCACTGGGGGCGGCGCCGTAAGTACGGAGCGCCGTAGGTAGAGACCGCCGTAGGTCGAGGACAACCTGTACTGGTAAGTCACTTCAGTGTATAAGTCACAGGACAGACAAGTCTGTGCAAAAAACTGTGACTTATACACCGGAAAATACGGTACATGCAGTGTTCCCTCAGTTAAGACTGAACTAGGCAAAAGGGCCTTCTCCAACTCTGCTCCTGTTTCCTGGAATATCTTGCAAAAAGATCTGAAGCTCTTGACCATGACCTCTCTAATGGACTTTAAACATCTGTTAAGTTCATGGCAAGAACCAATGCAGACATGCTCCTGTTTTTAATTTTCTACACCACCTTATAATCTAGCTGTTTTAATAATACAAATCTCTTTCACTTGTTCTTCTCAATTTGTATGCTTCCCTTCATGATTGTCTTTGTTGTCATCACTCTTTGTTAAAATCAGGTCTCTCTTGTAAATGAGTCCCCGTGGCTCAGTGGGATTAACCTGTCTAAATAAAGGTTGAATGAAGGAGCGTGTGTTTCTACATGTGAGGAAAACAAAGAAATCACAAGGACGGGAAAAACAAAACATAACAAGAAACAGTTCTCAACTGTCTACGACTCAGTTCTTAGTGTTTGTCATAAAGATCCGTTCCAAACAATTGTTCATTGGTAGATGCTGTAGAGACTATACCTCTCGACTAACCTGGGAACGCTTTGGACTCCTCCTGGTAAAACTGGAAGAGGTGGCTATGGAAAGAGCTGTCTGGGCCTCCCTGCTCAAGCTTGGCAGAACAAATGGAAATGTTATGGTGCGTTATAGACCAATGATCATTCTGTCCTGATCTGCGTACAGCAAAATGGTAATGATCCTTAATTTTTAAAGACCCTGTGATTGAATTGAGTCACTATGACCTCATCAACCCTTTGTGCAAATAAAAATAGATCTAAAGGTAGCGCCAAATGTTTCCAGGAAACAAGTAACAGGTTAAAAATCACCCCCTTTTACAGTCAAAGGTTTGGATGATGGTCCATGCTGGGATTTCAATGAGCTGCAGGTGGCAATGTTGCACCGCAAGAAGGCTTCCTTTTCTTTTCTTCTGCTTCTTTTGTTCTTTTGACAAGCAGGGAATAAATCTAGAACAAAAACTTCACATCAAAGCTAAATCTGATGATTCCTGACAAATTGGTTTTGGCTTGCCGTGAACGCAAATCATGTTAACGCAATAAAAGTCATCAGATGTGAGGCATCGTGCTCGTTACAACACATTTTATGACTTCCTCCCATAGACCAAGAACATACATGTTGGGTTCACTGGTAACCTTTAATAGTCCCTAAGTGTGATTGAGAATTGTAATGGTTGTTGATGTGGCCCTTTGTTGGACTTGTGACCTGTCCAGGGTGTCCCACGCCTCTCCCATGGTGACTGCTGAACATGGGCATTGGCTTCCCACGACCTGGAACGGAAAAGCCGGTAAAGACGATGGATGGATGGCCCTAAATCATGTGGGTCACCTGTATCCTAAGCAGCTACAGGTGTCAAAAGAAAAAACCGGTGAGAGTGGTATAGGAAGAGCTGAGTAATGGCAAATATACCTCACAAACAGGGTCTAAAAGCCAGAAAATCTCCCACCCACCCAATAACCGGGAAAATTGTGCAGAGTGACTGATAGGCCCAGTGCAGATAAGCAGGAAAGAGGGGTCGTGCATGGACGGGGCGAGGCGGGACGCACGAGTCTAAACACACATGGAGGGAAACGACTCTCCGGGGAGCATCAACCGAGAGGATGGATCGGAGAGGGGAAAAAAAAAAAACAGGATTCTGCCTCCGTACGAGGCTAAAGCAAACCAAAATAAAGGCGCTGACAGCTTCCTCCATCCAGACCCGGTGGGAGCGCTTATCCAGTTTTGCTTTGTGAGATAAGAGGAGGATTTATTTATTCAGGTTGATAGCTCCTAGCACACTCGGAATGATAAAGGAGGGTGCGTGGTTGATGTGCGCTTTTGCCGTTTTGGGCGTGCCAGTCAGGATTAAAGGTCATGGTCTACGGGACAAATGCGGGTATATTAGGATCCATAAAAGAGAGGCGCGAGGTTCTCAGCTCTCTCGTCCCGCTGGTTTTTCTGCACCTGAGAACGAAGATCAAGAACATTCCCATTATAAACAGACGTGAGCCCACATCAAACAGAACGGCAAGAATATTTTCATCTATTGTCTCCTCAAAAACATTAAAAAAACCACCCACATCTAAAGCAGGAATCAACGGAAAACAGAGTCTTTTGTTGTGGCTATCCTCCTGGTGCTTTAAAGGAAGGTGTTGGTTTCACTACTGGATGGAACTGATGTTATTTCAGTCGGAAAAGACATCTGTTCCTCTGTAAGTCACATCCGTGTTAACTTCCCTGGTGCAGATGCTTCCCAGCATGGTGATTTCTGTTGTTTGTCTCAGACGGTGGGCGTTCGAGCCATCGTGATGCTGGCACATCTGAAGGGAGGACTGACCTCAAAGAAATGTCTTGTTATTCGTTCGGGGAGCAGCTGCCTTTAGCTCCTGTGTCTCCATTTACGATGAGAAAAAAGACAAGATACCTAACTAGAAGTCAAAGAAAAATTTAGAGGCCAGTCGCCATTCCTGTGGTTTTCCCAGCTTTAGTCTTGAAATGGACAATAGTTCACATCTAAACTCAACATCTTCATATGTTATGATAGCTCAGATTTATTTCTCCAATTTGAAAATATAAACTATAAAAACTCTTTACTGTGTCTTTACTAGCATGGTCCCAGTTTCTAAAGCTGGAGGTCTCATCAAGTACCGTATCTCAGACAAACAGAACTTCGAGTACTGTAGTCGCGGTTTGCACCATCACAAACAAAGCTTCTCATCATTTTAATGGCTGAAAACATATTCTTTATTTTTGCAATGAAATCTTCAAATTTTGGATGATTTCCAAAAGACTGATACGTTTATTTGAGTATAAGTCAAGGCTTTAAACTTTGTCTTGGAAACTACCAGTTCCAGTTCCTCAGTAAGAGTATTGTCACTAAATCAGCTGAATAACCTTTCTCAAAGTTCTGCTTCTTATTTAGCTTCTGTAGTATTTGTTGTACCACCAAACACATTGTAATGTTTCCCAAGATACGTTCCGTCAGCTCAATTGTCTCACTTTCAATGAAGAGCTACAAAAGTGGAGTCTGGGAAGCATGCAAAGCTCCATCCGCCATAGCCATAGGTGGCCACAAGGGTCCCGTAACTGAGATGAAAAACAAATCTGACAATAGACAGTGGAGATCAGAGAGAGGATGGCAGCTGCCATCGGGGATGCTTTATGGGAAGGGGGTGAAGGTGTGTCTGTGCAGGTCAGGTCACGGCTTTCCTCTCATCTCCTTTGAGAGCGACTCCAGAATCCTACAACAGGATGAGACTGAAGGTCAAAGCACAGGCCTGTTGTCTTCCTGCCTGTGTGACAGACGCATGTCTATCTTTCTTTACTATAATTCTGTTAAAAACACAGCCTTAAAATCTTGAGCGTACAAGGCTGAATGTAGCCCAAGATCTCTAATGGACAGAAGTGGACACTTGTTCTGTGGTCGGACGAGGCAATATCATTGCGTTCTTGAGGAAAAAAGTAATGTTAAACTTTTTTTTTTTAACCAAAGACAATATTACCACATTCAGTTATCAGTTTAAGATGCAAAAGTGGTCATCTCTGATGATATGGGGGTGCATTTGAGCCTCTGAAAGGGGCGACTTGTTTTCAAAGTTTTAACGACCCACATACAAAGAGGATACAATTTGCAGTCAAATTAAGTTCTATCTCATTGAAGTTTCTTGTGTTGTTCCACAGCTTACAACTCACTACGTGTACTGAACCACCAAGTTTGTTTGGTACTCTGGGGTTTTACTGCAGTCATTTTGTTGATTTGACTGCAGCCTATCAGAAGATTTTAGTGAATACAGTATATACAATATAAAACAAATGTAGTGTTGACACTGCTCATTACTTTAGCTAAATGTAAAACAATATATATTTGGCGTTTCAGTGGGCTTTGGTATGGCGCCATCTAGTAGGTCAAGTTGCACATTGCAACTAAATTAATACCTTAATCTTTTTTTCATTTTTTTTTCATTTACCCTTTATTTATCCAGGTAGTCTCATTGAACCACGAGAACTCATTTTCAAGAGAGACCTGTTAGGGAGCAGATGGTGGGGGTTAAGGGCCTTGCTCAGGGGCCCAGAGTGGGGCGAATGAGGGTGGAGGCAGGTGTGGGTGTTTCACCTTTTTCCACCCACATTTTTGATGTTGTTGGTACCGGGGCTTGAACCGGCGATCTTCCGATCACAGGCCCCACCGTCTCTAACCACTGCGCCACCACTCCCCCTCCCCCTTCACATTTACAGCAATTGCAAATTATCCTAAAAATGCAAAATCCACAACCTTGAACAAGAATTTATCTCTTGGACAACTGGAGTGACTGAACTGGAAAATGTCAAAAGGATAAAATTGCAATATAAAAAAAACAACAAACTAAAACCTGATATTTTATACAATTCTACACCAATCTAAATAGAGAAATATCAAATTACCCTGCATCAGTGGTTCCAAAACTTTTTAGCTTCCGACCATACTCTTCAAATTTTGCTAATAACCCTTTTAAAAATAGCCGAAGGACAAGGAAATCAGAATACAATTTTTATTAATTTATGATTAGCTGTACACCCCAATTGGACATCAGCTCCAAGGTCAAGGTCACAAATCAAGGTCAAAGTTAAAATAAGGCATTTGGGAGTTCCTGTTTCAATACTGTTCTGAGGTCACTAGATGGTGCCAACCTGCGACACCTGCAACAATCTCCTTATTGAGACGTCCTCGCTGCTGGAGCATTACCTGCCCATGGAAGTCGTGCTACTAGCCATTTAGTATCCTCTTGATTTGAGAATTACCTGTATATTTTGATATTTCCAGTTTATCTCCTGTGACTTATCTGTTCCTGGACTCCTCTGTGAAACTCTGGAAATCTACTTGTGGCCTCCTCAGCTGTCTTCCTCACCTTCCAACCACGCACCCACAAGAGACTACACTCTGGGCGACCCCTTTCTTGCACAATATTATTGGAACCAGTCCTCCTCAAACAACCAATCTTCTGCCTGTCAGAACCAGAAACGATCTACTTAATCCACCCATCTCCTTGTTCCTCAGGGTTCCTGTCACTACCTGTGTCATTCATCCTCAACGCAAATAAACTCACTAAACTTTCCATGCTGTCTTGGAGTTGTTCATTATTCAGTCCTTTCATCTTGGTATTCAGTTCTCGTAACAACCTTTGGTCTAGATTGCTATATGTTTGTTGACATGCGCTTAAAGTATGCGGTAGTTGTCTTATTCTTTGTAACAGTTATGGTGAAGAAATGTCAAGAGCAATCATTATCAAATGTAAGTTGACATTGGATTATCTAAGGACCCTAAAGGCTTGATAGGGGGTTCCTGACCCCAACTTTGGGAAACACTGCTCTAAATGTTACACAGTGAAACCTAAAGTACGATCAACAAGACGAGCAGCTAACAGAGCAGCGGTTTCTCAGGCAGGCAGGATCTTTTTCGGACTGAAGGGAAAGACGGATTACGGGAACCCGTTCAGAAAAGCAGATAGATCTCTCCTCCGTCTATTTTCTCAGCTCCATAAAGCCTTCAGCGTCCAAGTTCATAGGTATTTCCTGCCTGTGAGGGACATGTGTGGCCTCCTCGATAAGATAAACCAAAGAAAATAAAGACGCGGCCTCCTCCATCTGCCGAACAATCCAAATGTCTATTTTAGCAGATAAGGTCACAACTGAAGACAGCTCCACCCCTGAAACCCTCCAGACACACACTCATCCATTTGCGCTCCGATAAAGGCGGCCGGTGGATGCACGTAATCAACATATTATTGATACTCTTAATGAGAAAGAGTCTGAGTCACTGAAGCCATTAGCAAGAATAAAAGAGGCTTAATTGTTTAGTGAGTGCATGTGGGTGCATGTGTATGTGTCGTATGGCACACACTTCTTCCTGGGCTAAGATCAGGCTAATTAAATCCATTTTCTAAGTAACTTTTTTCTCTCTTAATTAAGAGGGTTAATTATGGGCCTGCACAGATGAAGCGTGCATTCTACAAACCAGAGGCGAAGGTACTGAGACAATTTATATCAAAGCCATTTAACAAAACAATAAGCTTTTGACCTAAAGCAGTGAAGATGAAAATTTTCCGTGTATGTCTCAAGTAAATACCCGTCTCTTTGACAATGGTCCAATTGTGGCTGCCTTAGCACATAAATCCAGTCTACCATTAAAAATAACTGGGGGTTTTGTCTCGAGGAGGGATGCACGTTTATAAAAACATCAACCCAACGTGTGGTACAAGAAGACATCTACAACAATCCAATGGTGTGGAACAATATTCCCAAGCAATATTGATATGACTTCCACACGAGAGGACTCTCCCCACTCCCCACTGGACATGCACCATTACTTTTGATGGTCTGTGTGCAAGAACGATGGTTGAAATTGTATGCGTTTGCGCCCTTAGGGTCAAACATCCAGTTGACAGAAATGGCTGATTCAGCATCACCAGCCATTTTGTTTGTCAGCTTAGGTTCATGCTACCATAACTGTTAGACATCTGTGGGAAGACGACCATTTACAGTATGATGGCGATGATGATGAGAATGCCGGCAAGAACAAGACATTAACACATTTTCACTTGGCTGGATTCTGTGAAAGCTGTAGATGGACATTTATGGCAGGGCTTGTTTCTACAAAAGGTCAAAATTGTGAAGTTACTCAGCATTTAGGAGCTCAAAGCTGAGCAGAAATTCCTTCCATCGTGACAAAGATCTATACATTTGATCCTTTGATGAAATGATCATGGTGGGGGACCACTTTTCGATAAGCGTGCTGTTGTGATTTTCATAAAAAGTAAGTTTCTTTAGGCTGCTCCCTCTTCAGGGGTCACCACAGTGAGCGAACTCGCATGAAAGATTTGGCAATTTTGTTTTATGCAGGATGCAACCTGGGCTCAAACCCGTCACCTACTGCAGCCCTTCACTGTTTTCGAAAATAAATCTTGAAGCTAACTATTTTCTTAAATATTTCCCAACAGCTGATGATTTTTTTCTTTTGTTTGTGGCGTTTAATCAGCATATTATTTATATTTGACTGGGTAAAACCGGTCTTTAATGTGAAAATAGTTGCATTGTTCTGGTGTCCAGTTCACTAGCATCCAGCTGCTAATGATAGCATTAAATAGCTAATGCTAGTGAAGCTTCTAGTTAACAGCTAACATTAGCATCCAGCTGCTAACACTATCAAGCAGCATCAAGTAGCCAATAACTCTAACTTCCAAGTTATAGATTTACCATTTAAACCTGGAATCTAATTGCTAACCCCATTAGTAGCTAATAGCATTCAACTGCTAAGACTAGACTTTTGCAGACAGGCCTATTAACAGCTAATCCAACTAACTCTAGTATCAGATGCTAAACCTGGTAGTAGCCAACACTAGAATAGTTAAGACTAAGATTTAAACAGCTAACTAGCATCCAGCTAACTCTAGACACTAACCCTATTATTGAGTAGTTAACACTAGTGTCAGGTGTTTTCCCTGGTAGTAGCAAATAGGCCTACAAGCATCCAGCGGTTAAGACTAAGATTTAACAGCTAACTAGCATCCAGCTAACTCTAGTGTCAAGTAGCTAACACTAGCATCCAGCTGTTGAGACCAATATTTAACAGCTAACTAGCATCCAGATAACCCTTTAGTCCAGCGGTTAAGCCAAAGATTTAACAGCTACCTTTAGCATTCAGCTGCTAACCGTGGTAGTAGCCAATACTAGCATCTGGCTGCTAATAGTAGCATCAAGAGGCTTGACTGTGAATTTTCCTTTTAAAGCAATATAAATTTATTTTGCTATATTAAAATATCTTTGCTAGATCTATTTTATTTTTTTCATCAATAAACGACAAACATTTAGACACTTTGCCAGGTCCAAATCACAAAACGACTAAGTGATGCACCTTGCAGTTACAGATGGGCGCCTGACCACACAGCTAAAGGTACCAAAAGCTGGCTATGCGATATTCTAATTTTCTGAGATGCTGGATTTAGGTTTTTCATCATTTGTAAGCCATAATAATCAAAATTATGAATAAAAGCTTAATGTATGCGTTTCAATTTCTGAAACGATTAATCGAAATAATTGAACTTTAAAAGTATTTTATTTCTCAAGATGCATGTAGAGGTTACTCATTTCAGTGCCTTAAGTGGTCAATAACAGTTTTTTCTTTAAACTGTCAAATGTTCAGTCAGTGATTCAAGAGAAACCTTTGCAAACAGACCCTGCAACAACCAATTTGAACAGCACTGATTTCTCCATTCATCTGAAATCCACATCTTATCCCCAGATCTTTGGTCTGTCACTGCCTGTGCGTTGGTTGCTGCCATGCTTCCTGCTGGTGAATCGTTAGGTGAGGCTTTTTATTAGCCTCTGTTGTGATGGGAATGGGAAGGGGAGAACGAGAGGTGGGGGGGGGGGGTCATCGCTTCGGCAGTAAAACAGCGCCGCCATCAGCCCCTACACACGGGAACAAACACCCCATTAAAACAAGGCCTTCACATATTACTGTAATAAAAGCCCCTGCTCTCGCCTTTATGGGCTTTTTAATTACGTCTATTCATCTTCCCGCGCACGTGAGCAACAGTTCATGATGATTTCATGAATATGCCACTACAGGCAGAAAACCTGGAGGGGGTGTGAAGAGAAAGCCTGGAAATGTCCAGAATCGAAAAGATGACTATCGTTACCAAAAACTGCTTGATAGCTCAGCGGTAATGGCATGTATTGGATTATGTCCCGGCAATCAGGCAAGTGGAAAAAGGACTTCCTGCAGGTTCTCCAAACAATGAATACCAATCATTTATGCACGTACAAAGCACTTTGGGTCGTTTCATACCCGGAGCACTTTTGTGCTGGTAGATCTTGAATATCCCTCAAATGAGCAGGCACATACTAAAAATCCCAGTATAGTAGCTTCATCCAACTCAAGGAAGTCCTGCCTAAGACAAGGATATGATTGATAGCGCAATATACCTGTACATTTTCTACACTGCCTAATGGGAGAACTGGTGAACTAGTTTTACCTCCATTTAACCCTGGGACCCGTGGTTTAAAGAAAATTAGCTAACTTTAACCAATAAAAGATGGCGATACTAAGATGATCCATATCAGTCTTGCTTCACGACCTTAAGAGAAAAACCTTCAGCTGTGCTTGAAGACAAAAAGAGGAGCAACTTTGTTAGAAATGTTTTATTGTCTTCAATCGGGTACAAACAAGTGCCCAGTGCTTTTGCGGCGTCTGCTGCAGATTACAGCGCTCATGAAAACCAACACCACAGCCAGCGATGCACCTGCTTTACGCAAAGAGAGGGTAGTAGATGAAGACTAGGCTGAAGAGGGAACGGGAGCAGAAAAAAAGACAAGGGTTATTGGTTCCATTACTTACAGCAGTTAGAATTAGCAATTAAACAAGACAAGCAGAGGAAAGTGATCCTTACTACTATCTTGGGTATCTTCTCATGTCTGCAGCTGAGGAATCGGTTTAGGAGGAAGCTCTTCTTGCCGAATGACGTCTTCCATCAGGACGGGGCCCAAAGCTGCCGTCCCCTCCCAATTCAGAGCTGGGACAATGTCCAACTGTCCAACAGGTGATCAAAACATAATCCAACTTCTAACAGATCCGTGTCAAATCATAGCAAGAGACTGACCTCGCAAGAGGATTAATTACATAAAAGTTTTGGTCATTCCAACATGCATCATTTCTTCTGAGAGCTCAGACAGGAAGTGAAACAACATTCAGTACCAATATTTACCACCCTGAATGCAGGTCATCTGCTCGTTAGCCATCCCATAATGTCTTGTAGCGCCACCTGGGTGAACCATACCTGCATCAGCTGCGAGGCTTCGCTTTTGTCTCGGCCCTTCACAGCTGGTCTCACAGCAGCTACACACGTTGTTGTCTCCGCCTGATGCCACCCATCTGTCCAAAGTACAGTATATTTAAAAAAAGGCTTAAAAAAAGGATTCAGATATCACAGATTAAATTTTACTGGATATGTGAAGACAATGCTAATTGGTATTGGGTTACGATATGAGTGAACCAACCTTCCGGCCTCGGTTAAATACGAGCAGGCTTTGTGTTGAGTGTCAATGGGCCCACTAAGTGCTGTCGCTTTCAGATGGCAGGTTAAATGGACCTATAAAGAAACAAAAAAGATTTATATTGAGTATGATGTGATTAGACATTTCACACAGGCACCAGAATTACAAAAAGATGGTTAAACTAGTCAATTTTGTGTATTGATCAAGTCTTTCAGCTTCTGGAGTCTCCATAGCGAGGAGTTCTCCACCTTGGTCTATTCTCACTCCAACATGGCCTCTCCAGCAGAGATGTCCTCTGTCTTTTTCTTTGTACAGGTAGTCCCCGGTTTCCGACCGAGATCCGTTCCAACGACCCGGTCGGATACCGATTCGGTCTTAAACTTGAACTGCTCCCCCTTTCGGCCGTAAACGAAACCGAAACTAAAACGGCGATCGGTCACGTCTTTTTAAACATGCTTTTTCAATGTAAAACAACTTTGAACGGCCGTATTAATGTTTTTAAATGTGTTTCCAAGCAGTTCGTTAACAAAATACCCTAAAAAAACCCGAAAAAAATATATATAAAATGCTGCATAAAAAAGGCAACGAACGGCGCGATGACGTCACTGGGGGGGCGGTCGTAAATGCGGAAATTCGTAAACAACGACGGTCGGAAACCGGGGACTACCTGTATATGCATTTCTAACTTCCTTCTACCAATACACACACTGTCCCTCCTCTGGACATGTCCAAACCATTTCATTCTGGCCTCTAACTTTATCTTCCAGTTGTTCAACATGTGCTGTACCTCTGATGATTTCATTCCTAATCTTCTCCATCCTTGTTGCCACTCTTAAGGAGAACCTCAACATCTTCATTTCTACTACTTCCAGTTATGCTTCAGCTTTTTAATCGGTTCCATTTTGGATTATTGATAATTTTTAGTGTAATTTAGCAATGCAAATGTCTTTTTGAAGAAAAACGTATGCAAGTTTATTTAATGTATATTTTTTTAACTGATACACTGACTTGTGTCATTATGGATTGGATATGTATAAATTTGGAGCTCCAATGTTGATCATGTATGAAGAGGTATTTTCCCCCACCTTAGATTATTACAATCCATAAAACATTTTATGTGGCAGATTTGTACAACAGCCAATGCCTTCAATGCTGAAAACCATATTTCCACCAAAAACAAACTGTACTCACAGAGTTCTTGTCCTGTTGTGGGAACTTAAAGGCTTTCAGCTGGAAATTAAGTTTATCCTCCTGGCTTCTCGGCAAGAAGAAAGACTTGGCTCCCGTCAGCTTAGAGTCCGTCAAACACCTTGATGGCAAAACATACAGAACTCAGGTTGACAAAACATTAAAAACTTTTTTCATTTAAAAAAAGGCGATTGGATTTTTTTTAAAAGGTGCGGTTCAGGAGAGCTATTTTCTCACCCATGGTTGTTGATGAAGGCGTATCTGAGCGCCGAGTCGGGATCAGGGTTCATAGTTGCCACGCAGCTGTCCACAAACGCCCTCAGAGGGATGTGGAAACCCCGGAGGATGGCCACCTCGATGTGGATGGTGTCGCTCAGGAAGTAAACATTGGAAGGTCTGGGCGAAAGCCAGTCCTCTAATCAAATACAAAGAAACATGGGCTGAGTGCGGGGGGGGTGGGG
>JARVGV010000713.1:7116160-7130352 GCA_031762435.1 Hypsolebias longignatus
CCCCCCCCCCCCCCCCCCCCCCCCCCCCCCCCCCCCCCCCCCCCCCCCCCCCCCCCCCCCCCCCCCCCCCCCCGAAACGACTGTCGGGATCATCAATCTGATTAGAGGAAACTAAAATGATGCCCGAGGGAGGAGAGTGGTCAGGGAGGCAGCAGGGAAACGGTTATAGATACAGAAAGTGGAACAATAATTGTATCAACCTGGATAAGAACTGAATGAGGGGTCTGTGCCAACAAAACAACGGTTTAAAAAACTTTGGTAATTCCTTTATCAGCTTTGTGGTTTTCCATGAAGCAGATGTTTTTTAAAGTAAGTTCAGAGCAGTCATCTGGTTGGAATTAATTACGAGCCGTAATCAGCGGGATATTGATCGTCTTGTCGCAAGAGAGACCCAGTTGGGTCATCTGCGGAACACTAGGCATGTAATTTTATCTCAGAAGTTTCTCTAACGGTTGCATAGAGTGATAGCGATGATACATGCCGCCGAAAGCAAATCAGATGTTTTCTTTTTGCTTCTCCCCCTGCCATCCCGCAGAAGACGCCGTCTGCCCACCTGTCATGAGACGCTGGGAGAAGTGAAACTGCTGCTTCGTTTGCATTTCCATTGCGACTGTCGTCCACGTGGGCCTCACGGCATTGCTGCTCGCGAAAGACCTTCTGTGAAGAAGAAACAGCAAGGATGGGTTTCATTACGGACATCAGGAACGAGTATAACCCTGGAAACGCTAAACTTTGAAGCATTTATGATGGTTCGCTGAAAAAGCTGCCCATCCATCAATTTTCAGCCACTCATCCCTAGTTTGGTTGAGGAAGCGACGGATGGGGAGGCAGCCAGACGTCTCTCCCCAGAGACACTCCAGCTCCTCCTGAGGCATCTCCAGACCAGAGGACATAATCCCTCCAGCAGGTCTGACCCACGGTTGAACACATTTCATCTCAGCTCCCATTAAGCCTGTAGATGCTCTTAGTTTAGATTTGAATACGTCTAGAACCCAAAGGTTAGCATCAAAGAGTGCCATGTTCAGTCTTTGATTTCCAGCCTGTCCTTTGTTTACGAGTACTCTGTATTTTGGGCCAAAGTTCAGCCCTGAAAATTTATGGCCGATCGTTCAGGGTTCATCCTCCTTTCTGGATATTGCTAAACTGACTGGACTTCCGTTATTCCTTTAAAAATAAATCCCTCAGCTATCATTGTGTATCAGACACGTGCCCCTAGCGGTGCACTGTTCCTGCACTGTAAGGCACCTTTACCTGAACCACCAGCCACAAGACTTTCAAAAGACTCCATCAGTCCTTCAGCCAAGAAAGATGCAAGATTGAGCCATTTCTTTCTGAAATATCCAAACATTAAACCTTTTATTTTTCCTCATTTGCAGTACAAGTGGTGACAATTTAGAGCACACAGGTAATATATGGCCCAAGGGCCAAAAAATACCCTTTGACAATCCATCTGGTCCCTCTTGTTCCCCATGTTAAATTAACCAAAAACAAGCTGAAATACATGTAGACCTTTTGGGTTTTAGGCCAAAACATTTGTGTTTTCCTACAAGTCCTTTATTGAGTTTCCAGAATTAGACTTCATCTTTAAGATTTCAAAAATCTAACTATTTATTGCATATTTTAAGCCAACAAGTTGGAGCCAATTCACCAAAAGTCTTACATTCCTGAAAAGGTATCAGTGAGACACTAAAGTCCAAGCTCAGTCCAGGTATAAAATCCAACAATGTTCAGTCAGGTTATCTGGACTTTTTACTTATTTATTTATTTATTTATTTTTTGCTGAGACTTTTCATGCAAAGGACTTCAATCTGAGGAACCACCAAACAAAACTGATTGCCACAAACGGCATACTCCATAGTGGAAAAAAAACTGCTGGTGCCAAGATGCCCTCTGGGACCCACCCTCTGCTTTGGGGCCCACCCCCTCCCCCATCAATTCCTCTGAGACATTCATGTCCTGACTGAGAAGAGGGCGGGCCCCGGAGGAGAGGGCGGGCCCCGGAGGCCATCTTAGCACCAACAAACTTTTTTTTTGTTGCCCCCATTGGAGTATGCTGTTAGTGGGAATTAGTTTGTTTGGTGGCTCCTCAGATTGTAGAAGTCCTTTGGATGAAACATCTCAGCAAGAAAAAAAAAAAAGTCCAAATGACCGAACATTGCTGTATGGGTCAGACATTTTTTTACCAAGCATGCCGACTATGCTGTAACAAGAAAGCTTCAAATGTCTTCCAGATAATCAGCCTCAAAGAAAACTTATTTGCTTTAAATGACTATATGACCCTCTGGAAACAAAATGGTGCCCGCCCCTGCTTTACATTAAACATGCAGCTTTTTCCTGAAAGTACACAAAATTCACCGTATGTTTATTGGTTTCATCACCAGCAAAAATGCGTTCTTTTAGCGAGGGGCGATAACATTTCAATTTAAAATACCTGTCTTGTTTAAGTTTAAGATATCCAGAATTTGGTTTTTACAATTATAGCTTTAGTTTTATTACATTTAAAGGTTGAAACTATGTACTGTTTAAAGGTCAAACTGGATTAAAAAAAATAAATTACCAGCAAAAAAAGAAAAAAAAGCCTTGCGAATCCCCATGAAGGATTTTATTAAAAAGTTCTGGAAAGTAGCTCTTCAAACTGATTAACTTCTGAAATTAAATCAAAGATGGCCACCAAAGCTAGCCCCCATTAACAAACACTAATGGCTATAATGCCGTCATTTTAACAGTTGTTGAACTAAAGTTTGGGGTGGTAGTAGCTGAGAGTCATCACAGAGGAATTGAATTAAAGACAACACAACACCAAAATTAAGTAGTATTCCACGTGTTGAGGATGACCCTCAGCTACTACCACAAACTTTTAGATCAATATGTGTTACAGCCATTCCTGTGTTCGCCAAGTTTAGTCTATGGCAGCCATCTTGAATTTGGTTGAATCCTAAAGTGATTCAGTTGCATAGTGCCATCTAGTGAATATTCCCCAAATGTTTTTAAATGTGTCAAGTGGTTCATGAGATATTTTGTTAACAGATAAGATGCAGTTGACTCAGTTAATGGGAAGAATTGGAAACAACAACAACAGAGTATGTGTTGGGAAAGACTAGCAACTACCACACCTAATTTTATCTCAGTATTGGTCAAGTTGGCTGGGTTGTAGCCATTTTGCGTGTTTAGCTAGACGCAGCTAACAGCAGTTCGCTTTACCTTTAGCTGCAGCTAAAATGCGGTTAGCTTTACCTTTAGCCGCAGCTAAAAAGCGGTTAGCTTTATCTTTAGCTGCAGCTAAAAGCAGTTATCTTTATTTTTAGCCACAGTTAAAAGCAGTTAGCTTTACCTTTAGCCACAGCTAAAAGCAATTAGCTTTACCTTTAGTCCCAGCTAAAAGCAGTTAGCTTTACCTTTAGCCACAGCTAAAAGCAATTAGCTTTACCTTTAGCCGTAACTAAAAGCAGTTAGCTTTACTTTTAGCCTCAGCTAAACGCAGTTAGCTTTACTTTTAGCCTCAGCTAAAAGCAGTTAGCTTTACTTTTAGCCACAGCTAAAAGCAGTTAGCTTTACCTTTAGCCAAAGCTGACAATGGTTAGCTTTGCCTTTAGCTGCAGTTGACAGCAGTTAGCTTTAGTTTTAGCCGCAATCAACAGCGATTAGCTTTACCTGTAAAAGTGGCACTGGACCGTCACCTCGGCAGGGCTGGTCTTCAGGATGGAGGTGTTGGTGATGGGTGTTGGGGAGTACGTCAGAGTGAATGTGTAGATGATGGACGTTTCTGTCATCTGAAACACAAGAGAAGATTTTAGACATGACAGGGAAGACCGCCATGCGGAGGAAGAGGCACAAACCGTTGTGGTGCTGCCACAGCTGTGCAGCTCCGTCTCGAACAGCAGGATGCCGTCCACCGTGCCCATCGCCAAGCAGCCACCCAACGTCAGATCACTGGGACGGATCAACTGGCCATTACCTGGGAACAAACACACAAACATAAAAACAGACCATTTCCCGAGGCCTTTCTGTTGTAGTCCTCACAGCGAGCGGAAATTCAGCTGCAGGATGAACAACAAGGTTTCAAAGGCTCCGCTGTATAAATCGGCACAATGGATCTTAGAGTGAAGAAATCAGAGGGACCTTATTGATCCCTTAGTCTACAGTCTACCATTTGTTTGATTGTCTGACTTAGCTTTACTGTTCCATTCAGACCCTACAGCTAAAAAGAACATTAGAGATGGGCCTGCTCTGGTGCCACAGCAGACAAAACTGATCACTTCAAACAGTTAATAGGCAGCCATTACCCAGAAAGTCCTGTTTGACCTCTACAATTGCCTTTCCTTCGCCGCAGTGCACCGACACGCTCTGAGCCGGCGCAGGAAGCTGCTGCTCCACCTGGAAGAACCAGCAAACAGAGTCATACTCAACAAACAGGTGGACCAGGACCAGAGAGGGGAAAGAAAGCTACCTTTGGTTCTTTGTCGGCAGGTTCAGACGTGGGCAGGTTCAGACGAGAACTGCGGACCAACAAGGCCTTCTCACTTTGGACGGTCGTCTTCTGCTCCAGCAGCTCCGAGGTGGGCTCCAAGGCGTTCACCGCCTGAAAAGTTTTTTCCTCAACATGCAGCTTTTGTTTGTCTAGGTGGACTGGGTTCTGGAGCTGGTAGGTCTTGAGCCGGTAGGTGACAGGAGAGCGAGGCTTTTGCTCTGTCTGGTTTGCCTGCTGCGAGCCCTTGACCTCTGCTTCTGGTCTCATTTGGTGGAGAGTCTCATTGGTGCCAAAGACGACCCAGCTCTGTGCAGCGGAGCCCAAAGGTCCACCTGCCAGGAGAAGCACAAACCCTACCAAAACAGCCCCTCTGGACCCCATTGCAACGGTTCACACAAAAACCTGAGTTTTTGGTGATTTCAGAGAGAACTGCCGCCTTCCTCCCAAAAGCTAATAAAACTTTTCTCTGGCTCCGCCCACTCCTAACGACCTGATTGGATTCCAGCCTGGAGAGCTCAACATTTGAAGCTTTCCTTTCCACCAAAGAAACCCTTAAATTATTTGATACACTCGGCCAAAAATCTACTTTTGGTCATCGCCTGCTGCCAAAGGCGAGAGGCGATCATGTTTTTACCCTTGTCTCTGTGTTTGTTTGTCTGTAGCTTTGGCAAAACCTCTCCTGAAACTCTCAGAAAGTTTTCATTGTAGTCAACTACTTTAAAATGGTTGCCACCATCTATTCTACATTTCCCCAAAACAGATTGTGGACAACTTAATCTATGTAGAAGGTTTTGACCAAAATGACCAAGACTCCAATCCTTCCAAGATGATTTATTCTAAAACTCTGGTATGAAAGGCATCCAGCGGTGTCCATTTCATTACTTGCTGTGATGTTAATGACAAAGACCTTTATGAACAGAAACAAGCATGACCCCCCCACCCCACCAAACAGAGTGTGGCTTTCACCACTGTCAGCCCAGGCTCTCAGGGAGTTCAGACCGGCTACGCAGTCCTGACTGTCAAGGTGACATGGTCAACGGTTTGCTGAGTTCCTCTGGAGTCGCTTATAAAACTGAGGTTTGTTGTTGTCAACTGTGAGACTTTATAAATGTCACCAGCACACAATATGTGTGTTTGTGTGCAAGGAAGACTGTGAGCTAAGCTTGTACCAGTCGATTCATCAATCACACATAAAAAATGGAAACTGCTTTCTATGTAATGGTTTAAATCTTCATCCGTGCACATCTTGTTCTAGTTGCCCATTTCTCATGAGAATATCCTGGTTCCCCAACATCTTGAAGTGGACCTTGTTAGTCCAGGTGACATCTGAGCCTGTGTGGCTTCATTTTTAGGTCTTTTGCTCATTGTTTGGAGGTTGGCACTGGGATGTGAACCCTGAACTGCTGATCTCCCTGCACTGGAGTCACATGCCTTAACCACTGCGCCAATGTCCAGCTGAGTGACTGGAATAATATACAGGAACATCTGTGTTGAGTATGGACTGGACGTCCCCACAGTCAAAGTGGGAGAGTCCACCAGGGTGGTGGAGAATGGAAGGACTAAGATACTGTGGGACTTCCAGATCCAGACCAACAAACAGGCGATGGCTAACCAACCAGACATTGTGATGGTCGATAAGCAAGAGAAGGTGGCTTTGGTGGTAGATGTAGCAATCCCAAGGGACGTCAGGAAGAAAGAGCAGCTAGAGAAACACCAAGAGCTGAAAGAGGAAATAGAGAAGCTGTGGAGAGTCAAATAATCCATAGTTTCAGTGGTCATTGAAGGACTTGGTGCTGTGACCCCAAAAACTGGAAGAGTGGCTCCAACAGACCCCAGGAACAACCTCAGAGATCTTTATCCAGAAGAGCGCAGTTCTAGGAACAGCTGAGAAACTGAACAGAGCCCAGGCCTCTGGTAGAGGACCTGCATTTAATGTGAAGTGGAACCACCCAAGAGGAATATTTGTAAGGATGCACATCCCTTATAGGAAGTATATCATGAATTAATGGACACATTTTAATGAAACTGTCTAAAATAACTCATTGAATGCACATCTACAGGCAACCTGATTCAAAATGGCTGCCTACATCTGTAAAAACGGCTCAATACACTTTATCTGAGCGCTAACACCTTTGCATGAGATTCAAGATTGGACCAAAACAGCTAAAACTCTGCACCTTCTCTTCCAAATCTTGAGTTTTGTGGTTTAGTTAAGTGGCGGGTGATATGTAATCCTTTATTTTCACAATAAGAACTTGAACTCGTAGCAGTGTACTGCTAATCAGAGGCTAGCTTACCTTTACAGGTAAGACATGCTCAACCACCGAAACTTGGCTCTGAAAGACTTTCAGTTTGAAAAATAAACTCTGTTGTTGTGTTTTTAAATGGTTGACATTCATAACTCTATGTGCTCAACAACAAATACATTTTTTCCAAGTGTCTTCCTCCTTAGGTGTATTAATTATTTGGGTTCTGGACATTTTCCAGTAAAATACATCACATATAGATACACAGTGTAAGAATTTTACTGTGTATCTATATTAGCATAGAAGAATTAGCATTAGCTCAAGTTTATACGTAACCATAACAACAAGGTGTTTTTTTTACAACCAGGAGCAGCTGATTAACATCTCAAAAGGTCAAATAATATCTCAACTACAGCCCCAAATTTCAAACGATTTGAAAAGGAGGCACCGTAGATGCATTCCAGTCTCCTTGCCGGCTGTGCTTGATTGCCTGACCACTGAGATCCCGGAGCTAGCGTGAGGCACGGCTCATGGTGGTGTAAGGATGAGATCGTCCCCTGGCACCTGCAGCCGGCTGTCCACAGCGACGAGGGGCTCGGCAGGCTGCTGGGAGGAGTGGCCGTCGCTCTGTCCAGCATTCGGGTTGTTCTGCAGCCTGGGGGAACCAAGAAGCTAGCCGTGTCTGGGTGTATGGATCGGACGGCATCTGCGGTCAATTTCTTCGGCTCTACTGTGGGACAGACCTTTACAAGAGACCCTTCCTGCCATCAGTATATAACATCTCTAAATGAAACAAGGATAATGAGTTACAACATTTAATTTCCCTTTGGGATTAATATTGTATTTTTGAATTGAATTTAAATTGAATTAAATACATTTGAAAAGTATTGAACCCATGATTTTAAGAAAAATGTCTTATTTGCCATCGTGTCCAAAATTACATTATTTTTCTACAAAATGGAACATTTGAAATGTTAATTTGGGAATGAAAGATGGGTTCGTGAGATCTATTAATCACTGCTTTCAGGTTTTCATTCCATTTTACACAACATCCCATCTTTTAGGCTCAATGAGTTCATGAAATCAGACCTACAAGAATCCCTTACAGCTCTTTGCTTTTTGTCAGGATGTCCCTGCAGACTCCACAACTTCGAGGCCGCCGTTGTCAGGTACTGGCTTTTATCTTCTGCTGATGGCTGTCGAAACAAAGACAGGTGCTTGTTGTGTGTGTGGTTGGACTAAAATCAGCCCATTCCTGCTGGTCAGACCCCCTCCCTCGCTGCTGATCTCTAACTTGGTTAGTTACCTCTAATTTGGCCCCAGAGGGCCTTAATTTGGTTCCCTGTGGGGGGTTCTAAGAAAGGTCTGGCTTCCTCTTCCACACACAGTCCAATCACTTTCTCCCCCCACCCCCAATAATCCTAATGCGCTTTTACACAATGACAAAATAATGCAGGTAAACAGGTTGCACTGGAGACACACATGTCCTACTTGTACCAGATGGGAAATTGTCGACAGCGATGGCAGACCAACGACGCAGATGCTCGGTGGCAGTAATACATACGCAGGAGGAAACAAACGCGTGTCCCTCGTCACGTTTTGCTGACAGCACAAAGTCATGGAAACGGCTCGATCGGGCCCGAGCTGCACGGCACCATACGGATTATGGTTATGGAGGCTCATTAAAAACATGTAGAGGGAGACGGATTAGTTAGAGCCTGCTGTTGTGGGCGAGCGGCGTCCAACATCAGTGGATTTCCCTGCATTTTGTCGGCGCTTGTGTGGCGGTGCGTACATTTGTATTGAGCAACAGGAAAATGTTGCTTTCTATCTAGAAACCATCAATATTAGAGTTCCAAAAAAACTAAACTCGGCAAAGGAATACAATGTTTTTTCCATCAATTTTCATTCATACTAGAATCGGCGCTTCAAAAATGGTGGCATTTGATTTCAGAGGTGAGATTTCTGTCGTATTAGTTCATAATTCACGTTGTTTTTAATCAAAGTTCACAAATCAACACTATCTGTGCTGAAGTGATAAATTTTGGGGGTTTGTTCATGGGTGAGGGAAGAATGGAGCATGGGGTCAACAGATGGGTCCGTGTAGCTTCCGCAGTATTGCGTACACTGTGCTGGTACTTTGTGGTGAAGAGGGAGCTGAACTGCAAGAAGTGCTCTCTTTACCAGTTGGTCTACGTTCCTACATCACCTATGGTGACACATTTTGGACAGTAATAAAATAACGAGATTTCAGTGTTGCTGGGCTCTCCCTTTGAGACAGGTGAAAAGTTCAATTTGCCGCTGCTCCTCCACGTCGAGAAGAGTCAGTTGAGGTGGTTCAAACATCTGGTCAGGATGGATCCTGGACCCCTCCCTAGGGAGGGTTTCCAGGCATGTCCAACTAGGAGGACACCCCGGGGAAGACACAGGACAGGTTGGAGAGGCCATGTCTCTCAGCTGGCCTGGGAACGTCTTGGGGTTCTCCCAAAAGAGCTGGAAGAGGTGGCTGTGGAAAGAAATGTCTGGACCTCCCTGCTCAAGATGCTGCTCCCACACCCCGACTCCGGAGCTAGAGGAAGATGATGGATGGACGGTAGTTAGTAAGTCACCCAGCTCTGGAATCCTTAAGAAAACCTATACCTTCCAAAAACACCAGTAATCATGTGGAACCAACACTTTGATCAGTTTCAACACATATTCTAGCCCAGAATCAAGTAGGACAGACTGGTAAATGTACTGACAACACAGAAAATCTGCTCACAGCTGTTTCCATAGTTTCCATAGTCCAGATGTATTTTATATGGTTTATGTGTAGTTTATATGATCCATGTGTAGTTTAGTCCATGTGTATTTTCTATGGTTCATGTGTACCGTAGCTTTCATGGTCCAGGAATTGTTTCCATGATCCAGGCATATTAGTTTCCATGGTATGGGTCTTGTTTCCATGGTCCAGATAGAGTTTCCATAGTAGTTTCCATAGTCCAGGTGTAGTTTCCATGGTCCAGGTGTAGTTTCCATGGTCCAGGTGTAGTTTCCATGGTCCAGGTGTAGTTCCCATGGCTCAGGTGTAGTTTCCATGGTACAGGTGTAGTTTCCATGGTACGGGTGTAGTCTCCATGGTACAGGTCTTGTTTCCATGGCCCAGGTGTAGTTTCCATGGTACGGGTCTCGTTTCCATGGTCCAGACAGAGTGTCTATAGTCCATGTGTAGTTTACATGATCCAGGTGTAGTTTCCATGGTTTATGTGTAGTTTCTATGGGTAGAAAGACAAAGAAAAACACGTTAATGATAGAAATAATTAGAAACATAAAAAGTAGAGTGAGTCAAGACAGTAGCAGAGAGAGGAGAAGTGGTCAGTTTGTCCTCCAACTGCCCTAGCCTATAGCAGCAGAACTAACAGATAGCTCAGGAAACTCATTGCAATATTAACTATAGGATTTATCAAAAATTCTTAAGCCTGGTCTTAAAAGACAGTGAGTGTCAGCCTCAAGGACAAAATCTGGAAGTTGGTTCCACAAGACAGGAGTCTGATAACTGAAAGCTCTTTTAGAAATTCTAAGAATCGCGAGTAAACTTGCAGTCTGAGAGCAAAGTACGGTACTCTGTTAGGACAGTAAGGAACAATAATATCTAATATAAGATGGAGCTAGGTTGTTGAGAGCTTTGTAGGTTAAAAGTAAGAGTGTTATTATTTTTTTTTTTTTTTGGACAGACAGACAGAAAACAATTAAATTAGTCTAACCTAGAAGTGATAAATGCATGGACCAGTTTTTCTGCATTGTTTTGGAACAAGATGTTTCTAATTTTAGTGATATTTTACTGATGGAATGATGTAGTCCTGTTAAAAATGTTTAAAGTAGAGGCTAATTCACACATCATATTCAAAATTACCCCAACATTCTTTACATTTGAATTGGAGGCTGGATTAATGCCATCCAGAGGAAGTGAAAGGCTGCGAAGTTTGTTCCTGAGATGCTCAGGTCCAAAAACCACCACCTTTAAGTTTAAAAGCAGAAAACTGAGCGTTATCCAGGTTAGTCTAAGTAACTGATTGGATTCATCAACCTTCATGAATAAATATAACTGAGTATCATCAGCATAACAATGAAAATCGATCTTAAAAACTACTTAATGGAAGCATATTTAAAGTAATGAGTATTGTTCCGAGCACAGAACCTTGAGGAACTCCATGACTAACTCTAGTAGCCTATAGGAAGATTACGTAATTACATGGACAAACTGGAATGATTATTGTGTTAAATGCAGCACTGATTTTTAAGAGGACTCCAAAGCTGTTTAGTTGTTAAGGTCAAGCCAACGATGACTAAGAGTTAAAAAAAAGTTCAGTGGTTCATGAGGTATTTATTAATGCTACAAACAAACAAACAGACATGGGCAAATTTATTCGTGTTGTTTTGCCTCCAGCAGCAGGAGATAAGTAAAGACCAAAGAAATGGGGTAAGGGTACGGCTAAAATGGGAATGTCCAAAGTCACAATATGTGGGACAAAGGAAGAGAGAGTGAAAACTGGGGAAGAAGAAAACATGGATGGGGTCAGTGACCCTTCGGGTGAAGGATAACAGACAGCAGCTCGTCCCGGTGGGAACAAAAAGAAGAATAAATAAATAAATAACCTGCATGCTCTGCTGTAATTCCCAGCCCCTCATCCACAAGGATTCTGTCTTCACAAGCCATACAGGACATGCAGTGAGCTAATGGACTGTTATTAAAGACATGCATCACACCCCGTCACGCAGTGACCACACACAAAGCCACATCTGCACGGAGGGGAAACGAGTCCCCAGCTCCGCAGTAACAGCTGATGTATCGTTTTGCTTGAAGCCGTGGTGACCAAGCAAGGCCAAAGCACCCAAAACCAGCACGAAAAGAAGCAAAAGACCCACACGATCACATTCTGACCTCATCTCTTCATCCCAACATCCGTGACATTTCTTATGAAAGGATCCTTGTCTCATGATATAGCCTTTGTCACCTGTAAAGGTCCTTGGCGCCAGTTGATTGACAGATGTCATCACCCATGTAGAGGAACAATAAAGCGGCAGGAGACCTTTAGCCTTAGCTGCACACCTACATCATGAACTCCAAAGTTTCTCTCATGGAAAACACTTTTTTTCTCCTTTTTGACTCTGATCAGAGCTTCAGGACACCTGATAGGATTATATGTAGCTAGTTGCAGGCAGCATTGTTGCTATTGTTAAAGTCCACTTTGCAAAACGCTGGTTAACAGCTAGCAAGGCCAAGACAGGGGCAGAGAAGAGACCCGTTAAGTAAATTCATCTCGATTTGTCAGACCCAAAGAAGGAATTTCACAGAAACAGAAGCGTTTGAGCTGCAGGATGGACTGCAGCATCTCAAATGGAGACTGTGGTGAAACGTACTTTATCTTATGGAAGCAACAACAAAAAGGGAGATGCTCCGAGCCTTAGCCTCAATGTGTTCATGTTGATTTTGAACATAACCCCCAGCTTCACATCACGGTATAAGCAGTGGCGCTTCCAGGAATTCTTTGTTGGGGTGGCCCTGTGGTGGCCACTGAAAATCCAGGGGTGGCACACCAAAAACCAAAAGCCATAAAATACTTTAAAAAAAATTCATATGCTGTAGTTGTAAAATGGCAATTAGAAAAAACTGGCAATATAAAAGTTAAGAAAATACCTCTTATTCTAACAAAACATTTATAGAAACAAGCGTTCTCAAGTTTAAACCCACTTCTTTTAATTAATTGAAAATAATTTTATATTTGCTTGTTGCTGTGTAATTTTGTGGCCAAGTATCACAAATATCCAAAACTAGTAATGAAAAGACAAGAAAAAGCACAATCATGAACTACCGGTATGTGCATTTTACTACAGATTTATCCAAAAAATATTCCTTTATTTGTTTTTTTTTTCTTGCCATATTAGTTTCAGAAAAGAACTGTCACCGCTCAACTTACTGAAGCTTGTCCTCTACAAAATGTTTACGTATAAATAAATCAATAGCTCAGAAACAGTTAAGTGTATGAGGTTCTTCTAATCCTAAATAGATTTACTTCCTGGTAAAATAAAGGTTTAAATAAAATAAATAGCTTGGGGAAATAAAAAAAATGCACACCAAGCAAAAGCTAAGAACTCAAGAAAATTAAACTGTCCAATGGGAACCAGTGTGTATGTGTCTGTGTGTGGCAGGGCAATTGTTTTGTTGTGGCCATTATCCCCCTTGGCCCCCCTTAGTGGTGCCCCTGTGCATAAACCAGGGTAAGCCGTGTTACATGAATGATGAAAGCACACTGGTGGGGCTCATCCTCCTGGACGCCATAGAAAATGCATTGTAGGGCCCACAAGTTAGCAAAAAACAAGTTTAACATTAACATTTGGGGCTGGGCAATGGCGGACTTGGTCTATGTTGCCCCTGAAGGGTCAGGACTTCACAAAGCAAAACTCTATGTTAGAGTTGGTTGGACAGTGACACAGAGGTGGGACAATGGACCAAAGAACTGGATAGAAAAAATGTCTTTCTTTTCTTTATTTGGTGGGACATTGCCCAGTCGCCTGTGGGCTAAGAACAAAGTGGGTTGCTGCCATGTTAAAACAACATTTCATAGTTGGAAATGTCAATTGCCTTCATTTTTATTAATATTTCAGTAATAAATAAATAAATAAATAAATAAAACTAAATACATGTAATATATTTGAAAACACTGAAATAGCAGACGCTATAGCATTTCCAGCAGGTGTACCATGACATTTTTGTCAGTATAACCATGTAAAGTAAAACCGATGGGAACTTAAAGATTTATAAAATAGGAGACAGGATGGACGAAGGAGGTTAGATCACTACAACAGCACTGGCATGAATTGCTATCTAAGGATTCAAGTTTCTTCATTTGTCATACGCACCACATGTGGTACATGTGGTGGAACGAATTGGGGAAACAAGGTCCTAGTTTTAACAAAAAAAAAAAGTATTAAAATGTAAAAGAAAAACAGTAATAACATCAAAGGTATGAATTAAGAAAAATGTTGACTAAAAATACACAAAGCACTAGCAGCATTAAAAAAAACATTAACGCCGAACAGCAGCACGAACCTGAGTCTGTGTGAGCAGATGAGTACGAATAAACACAGCAACATTCTTTTCTCATTCAACATTTATTTAAACAGATAAATCACATTGAGCCTCGAAGACTCATTTACAAGTGAGATCTGTTTAGACAGACAATAAAAGTGGTGAAAAATAAAAGGATTTGGAGACAAAAAAATTCCTAACATACTTCTAACCTCTGGTTGAAGGTCAACAGTGTGATAATGAAAAAAAATCTTGCACACTAGCACATAATGACGTCAACATTACGAAGGGGGTGGGGGGAGACGCAAGGGCGGTGAGCAGCCAGAGACATTATACAGAGGCACTGCAGAGTTCAGATAAAATCACTTGGTTTAAATAGTTCTCTCTGGTGATGTCCGTGCACACTTGG
>JARVGV010000713.1:7132980-7146389 GCA_031762435.1 Hypsolebias longignatus
ATATATGGATGCAGTTAGAGAGGACATGGAGGTAGTTGGAGTGAGGACAGAGTGAGATGGAGGAGGATGACTCGCTGAGACCCTGAAGAGGGAGAAGAAGAAGTTACATACTGTTGATTTATTATTTGTCATCATGATTGTTGTTTTAAATGCTTTTGATTTGAACTTGTCTGCTCCACTGAGACTGAATGGCACAATGAAGAGACAGAGCAAACTGACACGCAGACATTTATCTTTCCGTCAGCTTCCTGTCACCAAACCTTAAATTAACGCAAGAACTGCACAAACAGCAGCCAAACTAGAAGATAAGAAACCAAAGTAGGTAAAGACATATCTGACCCACTGTAGCTTTCATACACATTTGGCTGCTCCACACAGCCTGCAGGTATTCTTTGAGATGTGGAGAGTTCATCAGAAAAAACGTGAGGGTTAATGGTCGAAGGGGCTTATGTCAGACATTGATCCACTCGTATAAAACAGAAGGATGACAGACTCCGAGTGGAAATGTTCCTTCAGCTCTGAGCCTGAAAACTAGCTCTTTTTACCCTCACCATCTTTGTCTTCAAATCAGTCATGGGAGTTGTCTACAGCATTGGAGAGTAAGTAAAGAAAAAAGGAAAAAAGTTTAAATTATGTGTCTCGGGGTCCTGAACAGGATGGTTTTCTCTGCTGTTAAACCCGAATGGCAAATTTAGATTTGCAATTGACATTTTGCGCAGTGTGAGATCTTCCATTGTACCATTCATGACAGTCTGAATCCAGTTTCTTTAAAGACCCTGGTCATTCTTGAAGTAATGTTCTGTCAAATATCCTGATGCATGCTCAATATTTCAGGTAGAATAATCTAACAAGGTTAAGTCAGGTCCTCTGGACAGATTCAAAAATAAGAAATAATTGTCTTTTTTTTTTTTTTTCTGAAACATTTTGTCATTTATCTAAAAACTTCATCAGTCTGAGGAGTTGCACTAAACTCAGTCTTATAAATTGCACCTTCTCATAGTGGATCAGCAAGTTTGCTGCTGACAACCAAAACTAGCTGTTCACATTATAAAGGAGGACCGTCAGCCTATTGATGGATCATTATATCGTCAGCCAGTGCACTAACAATCGGTCTTTTGATCATATGAACAGTTAGATTTAGATTTTTCTACCTGGATTATTGAGCATGTATCAGGATATGTGAGCAGCTAGTTTTGGTTGTCAGCAGCAAACTGGTTGATCCTAAGACTGAGCTGAATATGTACAGCTCCTCAGACTGACATGACAGTCTTTTAGATGAAAAACGAAACGTTTCAACAATTTAAAAAACTATTTTTTTTTTTTTTTTTTAATCTGTCCAAAGGACCTGACTGAACCTTGTTAGGTTCAGTCAAATACTAAAAAAGTTAAGACTGGTCCTCTGGACATTCCAAAAAAAAAAAAATAAATAAATAAATAAATAAATAAAATAAAATAAAATAATATATTTATTTATTTATTTTTTTGAATGTCGGACTAGACTTAACTTTTTTTAAAATTTCTACCTGGATTATTGAGCACGCATCAGGATATTCTGTCAAATAGTTAACATTTATTACTTTACCAGCTGTGAAATTAAGGCCCCCTTTTAAAAATTTTCAGGCTCATAAAACAACTCTTTTTGTCAAAAATGACATGCTGGTGTGAAAGAACGTAACATTAACTAATTTTCAGCCTCTACATTTTTGAATGACACCATTTGTTTACGTTGTTACTGTTATCTCAACCGAACAACGTCCATGTTACCATGCAAACGTGTGCTTTAAGTGCACATGATCTATATGTCAATGGTGCTGAGGCTGGGAATGTGTCAGTCAGTCTAACAGACATATTGTACTGATCAGGTACAATGATACACTCAGCAACCTCTGCACTATCTGCATATCTACATGGTTTATGCTTTGTTCACATACATTAATAATAATAATAATAATAATAATAATAATAATAATAATAATAATAATAATAATAATAACAATAATCATCATCAGTAAATAATAAGGTAAGTACATAAATTAGTTAAAAAAGAATTGAGGAAATGCATTAAAATGTTATTAAGAAACAACATTCTTAATAAATAAATTGTCTAACTGCAAATGTATAGTCATAAAAGATTAACTGTGAACCTGTCTATTTGACCTCCAAGTCTGATGTTCATATCAATGTACAAATGTGGTCATGGTTAGACATCCAAAAGCAGACCTTGTTTGCACGTCGGGGTGGGGTGGGTGGGGTGCGTCCAGGATTGGTCTTTGACCGACGGATAGACGTAATCAGCATGTCCATTCGACGTCTAATGTTTAGTGGGTTCCCTTAGTAAAACTAACTTTTCTGGTTTGATAAAACTGCCCCAAACAAACAAAACAAAAAAAGCTATAGAAAAGTGTCCCACAAGATAAAGTTGTTAATTAAGCCTGAAAATGTGGTTAAAAAATGGACATTTGGTCAGCTAATTAGCCTAGCCTGGATGAAAACTTTTGCCTCTTTTTCCATGATCTATACTCTTATGACTGATGACACAGCTGATGAATTATACAGTTAGACAGAACATTACTCCAAAAACGATCAGGCTACCCATTTTGGGTCGAATCAGATTTACATTAATCTGTAACTTGATGCAGGCAGCATGGTGGCACAACTGCAGAGCTGCTGCCTCTCAGTGAGAAGGTTGCCGGTTCAGATCCCAGTCCAGGGGCCTTTCTGGGTGGAGTTTGCATGTTCTGTCCGTGCATGCGTGGGTTTCCTCCGGGTACTCCGGTTTCCTCCCACAGTCCAAAAACATGCATGCTAGGCTGATTGGTAACTCTAAATTATCTCTAGGTGTGAGTGAGAGAGTGAATGGTTGTTTGTCTCTATGTGGCCCTGTGATGGACTTGCGACCCGTCCAGGGTGTACCCCACCCCTTGCACAGTGACTGCTGGTCATGGGCACAGGCAACACCCGTGACCCAAAATGGAAAGAAGCGGGTAAAGATAATGGATGGATGAATGGATAGATGGATAGAAAACTAAGAATTCACACGCCACTCACTAATGGCTGGTCCAAGCTAGGCTTAAGCCAAAGAGGACTCTTGCAAATAGCAGCAGCAACTAGTTGTTGCACTTCCTGTGCAGATTAGGGCACGACAAGTGGAAATTATCAGTTCCAAATTGACATTGTGTAGTTGGCAAGTTGGCAACTAGAAACTTCAGCTTGGTTATTTCACCCAATAATAAAGTCTAGGTAAATTATTTTCTGTTTATCGTATTTTTCAGGCCATAAGGTGCACCGGACTATAAGGCGAGCTGTCAAATTTACAGAATACAGTATATATGATGTTAGCCCGCTAATATATAGGACATTAGCTCTCGAGCTAATATAGGCTATATGGCTTTAGGTCCAGAGCTAATATATATGATGTTAACTCTGGAGATAATATATATGATGTTAACTCTGGAGCTAATATATATGACGTTAGCTCTGAAGCTAAATACTGTATATTATGTTAGCTTGCTAATATATATAGCCTATTAGCTCCCGAGCTAATAGGCTATAGCCTATGGCTTTAGGACCAGAGCTAATGATGTTAGCTTGCTATAGTATATAGGAAGTTAGGTCTGGAGATAAACATGATATTAGCACTAAAGCTATTATATATGATGTTAGCTCGCTAATATACTGTATGTTAGCTCCGGAGCTATGGCTTTAGGTCCAGAGCTGATATATGATGTTAGCTCTGATGCTAATTTACACAGTGTTATCTTACTAATATACAGGGCATTAGCTCCAGAGCTAATAGCTCCAGAGTAAATAGTTTGCTCCAGAGCTAATATGTATAATGTTGGCTCCAGAGATAATAAATTAAACATCACATGTTGATCACGTTTCTTTCGTCCCATGTATTGTGCACAAGGTCTATTGCAAATTATAACTTTATTGTCACACGTTAGGCTATAACTTTTTTGCTTTGACTTTGTGTTTCAGTCTCCTCTACAACCATGTGCATCATCATCCCATAATGCATTGCGCCGACAAAATAATGGCATTGTCTTTAGGTGAAATATTTAATAAACATGTATACTTTTTTAACTTATTAAGAGTTTTCATGTGTCACAAACAACTTTTAGTAGCATAAAGACATAACAACATATTAGGGCTTGCATGTGCACATATTTGGAGATCCCTTTAATAATACAAAGACGTGCTTCACTCATTTTCACCAAGAATGTTGGACATGCTTGAATTCTTTGTTAGAAATGGACATAAATGGTGTGTTTGCAAGAACAAGAGCGAAACAAAAAGCCTTTTTTCCCTTACATGGAGCAAATAATGTGTGCATGAAGTCACGCACACGAGAGTCAGGCAGCCCCCGGCTCTCCTTCTGCCTCCCCAATCCTCCTCAGTTATGCTGCAATCCAAGCCTTTTGTTTAATAAACAATTTGTCAGTGATGTATCGAACGCCAACTCTAATTTGATTGTCTGTGAAATGTGCATGGAGGCGCTGCCTGCTCTCCGTCTCCCTGTCTGCACGACTCAAAAGTGATACTCTAGCCGCCCACCCCACCCCCCCCACTTCCTTTCAGGTTTGCGTGCACGTCCGTGCGAGGATGCAAGAGCAATCCTTAAGGGTTTGCAATTACATCTAAACGGCACAATGAGACATGATGGATGGCTGTTGCTTTTGCACAATGTCTCTGCCGGTGCAACGAGGTTAGGAGGAGAGGATGAAAGATTTAATACTTTTGCTTATTTCTTTCTTTTTTTTTTAATCCACTCCCTCAGGTGACTTGACCAACATTTAAGGAGTTTTATCACAAGCAAACTGGCCTGAATAACTTCATTCTGCACTTTTATTGCAAGATTTTTCAGTTGTTTTTTTTTTTTTGTTTACCTTTGCTTCTGTGCAAACAAAAAGAGACCACATCATCTTTGGACATCTTGAGTTGTCCATCAGGTGGCACTGTGGGAGCAGAAGTACACTGAAGCACCTGCTGGAGGCTCAGGAAACCACAAACAAGTGAAAGGCTCCTCTTAGATCCTCTTATATGGACCATCTCAGTACCTTGCATGAGCTTTGATCACTCAAGATATGTGTCGAGAAGGACTCTCGGCCACTACCACATCACAGTGAGCTGTGGTGGCCAGTTTGAACTGGATTGACCCCAAAAGTTAAGCAGCTGAAAAGGTACAGAGGATAATTACTTTCTTGGAGTTGTTCCTGAGATATTTTGCTGACAGACAAACGGTGTGTGACTCCACAGGTTGTGTTAAACATGTTGCTCAATGTGTTAGACACCGAAGTATTTGTTTGTCACTTTAAGATCCGAGATGCAATGTCTGAATAAGCATTTTGAATGGGTTGGACATGTCTGGGGCTCCTCCCCGAGAAAATTGTGAATAAAGTGGATGCCATTTCCTGCATTCTGGTGTGTTTTAATGGGTTGTTAAAAATCTATGTTTACCTACACGAGTAACTTGGTTCAGTAACTATTTTAGAGAGCACGCCACAAGAAGTAGCCTGACCAACAGCTCTCCTTGTGTGAATAGAACATGCTCTGCTTCTCTCATGCATCCTAAACTCCGCCATCCCACATCAAAAACTGCCACAACTAACGTAGCACTAAGCTAGCGGTGCACAACACAGCCACGTTAGCCAAGATGCTACAGACGTAGCGCTCCGCTTCTCTCGCAAATCCCCGTCAATAACTGCCAAACCTGGAGTGGATTTTTAGTGGTTTGACTATTCTCCTGTCAATCAAGTGGAATGGATTTGTTCATGAAGAAATAGAAACAGCGCTATGTGAAGAAATATTTCATGGTAAATGGGGAGGGACGGGGGTCCAAACAAATATTATATTTTTATAATTGTTGCAACGCCTATGACTGGACAAGATTTTTGTAATTACAGCGACTCTGTAGGAACTCAAACTTCCTGCTGCCCTTGGGTCAAAATGACCCTAGAGGCCTCTCCGTTGAGGCTCTGGTTGCATAGCCGTGACGACTGGTCAAAATAATTGATAATGTAAGAAACATGGCTCATATTTATGGGTAATGTGGTCATTTGTAAGGGAAATGTATTTATTTCCACCTAGCCGTCTTGTCTCGGATGATATGCTTGTATGATTTGCTACCTAACCAAGGCTGAGAGGATGCAGCCTCGTATTTGTGTCTGATTTCGGGGTATGCAGTCGTTGCCTCAGGCAGTTTGTGGTCAAACAGAGTTGCCTTGAACATGAGCAACGTTTCCCACAGATAAACTCGTTCCCTCCTTCTGTTAGCTGGTTGAAACACATGTTCCTTCTGCTTTAAAACACCCACTGTTTTTTTTTTTTCCTTCCTGCAGCCAGCCATTAAAATGCAAACACCCACGCCAAAATGATCACTGAAAAACACAGCAGAAACAAACGACCGGGAGAAATAGCCGCTGGCGGTGAAATCACTCCTGCCCTTAACGTTGGCAAATCTGCCAGTGAAAAACAGGGGCGACCAGAGAAGAGCTCTCACCCCAACCCCCACCTTGACTCTCCCCATGACGTGAAGGAGATATTTATCTTGTAAAGATCTTGACATTTCACTGGGCTCTCTAATAACATCCTGAAATATGAATAAGAGTGCGGCGAGGAGAGAAGCCCGGCAAAGCTTTTGTTAACCGGTATTGATTGATACAGAAAGGGGTAAAAAAAAAAAAAAGGAAGGAAGGAGTCGGGGCCACGGGGAGCCTCTTTTTACTGATCATGTGTTAACCTTGTCAAAATTTCTTTTAAATATCTCACAGCTTCCTCACAGTGCCTGGAGCACCGCTGGTGGTCATCTCGTTCTTATCAAAGGAGGAAAAAATCCAGCCTACAGCGCAGTCCACATGTAAGACCGATGGTGTTCGACCGCTCGGTCAATACGCGGTGACACTGAAAAAGTGGTGAAGACCTTCGAGAAAAGGCCACCTGCTTTCTCATCTGCACAGGCCATCCAACTTCAAGACCGTTTAGATCTTTAAACGACGTTTGGACTAATCACTGCGGTCAAACCTAATTTTATATTTATTTTTATACATGGATATTCTCTATGGGGTGCCGTTTGTAAAGTTACACAGTGAAAATAAACATCAATATTTTATTTATTTACCCTTTAATAACAAAAAATGTGTTTTTTTTTCAGTCATATTTTCACCATGTTATTCATACATTTATAAATGTCATAGTTCCAAACAAAATATTTAATTTACAAACTAAACAATTAGATTACAAACCAAATATACATAACTTGCAAGCTGTTAAATATTTAGTTAACAAATTAAATATTTAAGTGTAAATTAAATATTTAATTTCCAAGATAAATATTTATTTTCAAAACTAAACATTTAATTTCCAAACTAAATATTTATTGTCCAATATAAATATTTAATTTCCAAACTAAACATTTAATTTCTAAACTAAACATTTAATTTCTAATCTAAACATTTAATTCTTAAACTAAATATTTAATTTGCTAACTAAATATTTAGCTTACAAGCTATTTTTTTAACTTATAAGTTAAATATTTAGGTGAGAGTTAAATATTTAGTTAGTAAACTAAATATTTAGGTGTTAATTAAATATTTAATTTCCAAGCCAAATTTTTTTTTCAAAATTAAACATTTAATTTCCAAACTAAATATTTATTGGCCAAGCTAAATATTTAATTTCCAAACTTAACATTTATTTTTAAGCTAAACATTTAATTCCTAAACTAAATACTTAATTTATAAATAAATACTTAGCTTGCAAGCTAAATATTTAACTTACAAGTTAAATATTTAGGTGAGAGTTTATATTTAGTTAGTAAATTAAATATTTATTTTGGAAATTAAATATTTAGCTTAGAAATTAAATATTTAGTTTTGACAATAAATATTAACTTGGAAATTAAATATTTAATTTACACCTAAATATTTAGTTTACTAACTAAATATTTAGCTTTAAAGTTAAGTATTTAGTTTGTAAACTAAATATTTAGCTTATATTTAGTTAGGAACTATGACATCTATTAATGTATGAATATGGTGAAAATATGACTTTGGAAAAAAAAAAGACTAAACCTAAAAAATATTTATTTTAATTTCTGACTGTGTAACTTTATAAACAGCACCCCATACTTCTCTGTGCTGCAGAGATTCGGCATGACCGTTGATTAAAGACTTTACGGATGTAAAGTTGTCTTTGAAACAAACTGAAGGACTTCATCAGTAAATAGCAAAACGAGGGAAACTTTTGAACGCTTGAACATCTGTTAATATCTACCCATTAGAAGGAAATAAAACTGAACTCAGTTAATTTCTATAGCGCCAATTCACTGCAAACATCACAGGGAATTTTTAGGGACAAGTTCAAAATGTTCCATCTTGCAGAGCTGAAACAAAAAATACACTTTTCTAAGTGCAGGAGTTGTTTTCCGTCTTATCCAAGAACACGTCACCACTGACATTTAAATATGAGGTGAAACGGAGGATCTTCAGCCCGAGCTGATCTTCATGATTGCTGAGATCAAGAGGATCCTTGTGGAATTCAAGATGAGCGCATATGTTGCTACACTTGACTCAAAACCTCGAGGAGCTCACGGCCAGCACTTACATGAATACATACAGTATTATTTAAACGACATGTGACCAGACAAACTCAGAAGCTTTGGATAATTTAAGTTTCCGCAATCCTAAAAAGCAACTTGAGGCGATTAGAGGAGATTGTTTTTACGGGAGATCGATGTCTCACTGCAGGCTGCGGCTTGGAAACGGCGCTGCATCATTTGCTGAAATTACTGCCATTGATTGGGCGTTATTAGTCATTTTAATTCAATTTTAAATGACCGTGAGGAAGCGTGGAAATCTGACTGGGATTGTGGAATATCGGGGAGGAAGAAGTGCAGGGGAATAATCTAAATTCCCCCTGCCAAAGGAAGATCGAATTAACCAGATTAATGGTTGTTCGCTGTGTTGAAGGCTTAGGGCCTTTTTTGGGGCTTTTCTTTGATTCTCATCACATTTGATTTGTTGAAAAGTACCGTATTTTTCGGACTATAAGGTGCACGAATTATAATAATAAGGTGCATTAAGCGAAACAAAACAGTTAGATAAGTTAATCTTTATTCAATAACAATAACTCTCAACATTGTTCAGTTGTACCACATAAAATACAAAACAATAGGGATGCACGATATTATCGGCATGTAAATAAAGTTAAATATCAGACATTGGCCATAGGCCTGTCGTGATAAACAATAAATCAATTAATCGCATGACGAATGAAAATTATCGACCTCATTTTCATTTACCGGCTTCATCGATTCTTCGTGTCTCTTTAAAATCTGTTTTAATCGTTGAAAATCACATTTTTGGATCATTAAAAGCAGCTCAGCTCAGACGCTAAGCTACGAGCTAAGCTAACAGGCTAACCTCGGGAATAAACCTCCGCCTTGTCGAGCTCCAAAAATCATGGTTGAAACCCGTGGCTTCATGTAAAAAGTTGCTTTTCTCTGCAAAAAGAAGATAAGAACTTGTTTACTGAATTTTTATAAAAAATGCTATCCTAAAGAGCTCAAATCACCGAGCGTTCGCCATGTCAACATGTTAGCTCATGTCACGTCAAGGGCCTCCCTCCCATTTTTCTAAGACACGCTGCTCAACTATCCTTTGGTTCAAACAGTTATAGTGCCATCAGGTGGTCAAAACAGGTACTACACACCAAACAAATCAACATTTATTCTAAATTTGACAAGTAGTTATTGTTAAATTTCAAACAATATTATCGTTTATCGCAGTAATTTCTAAGACAATTAATCGCCCAGCAAAATTTGTTATTGTGACTCACCGATATACAAGACTCTGTTTATATATGTATGGTACTGTTTTTGCATGACAAACCAGTGACAAGGATGCCAGCAGCACCAGCACAGCGTTATATCGTGCACGTTGTTGCATTTAGATTTGTGAAAATAATGTAGTATTTTAATTCCACAGTAGAGAAAGATATGTAGTCTCTGTAAGTTGGTCAAGGAAATAAAATATCGGTATTGGTATCGGTTTTAATATATCGGCATATCGGATATCGGCCAAAAATCCAATATCGTGCATCCCGACAAAACAATACACATTTTTGAACGCCGTGTACCACAAAAAATCGGTTTGAGGTCGGTAAGCACAACCAGAATCAATACATAAGGCACACTGTTGATTTTTGAGAAAATTCAAGGATTTTTAAATGTGCCTTATAGTCCAAAAAATATGGTATCTAATTAACAGGTGAGTCGGCTCAGCTGAACGACGTATCCATCGTCTGTCAAAAGTTTTACACCCTCAGCTGTGAGAGTTTGGGGTCGTCTGGGTGTACGGTCGAGCGCTAGAGTCAAGCGCCGTGCTAATGAGCTTGAATCACGCCATTAAGCGCCCACGCGCTGTCGACTCTCGAGCACCTATTGATTCCTTCTGCTACTCCTCCGCCCGCTCAACCACTCGTCTTTTCCTTTCCGTTCTGCTCTCCTCTTTTTCCAGCGCTCTCCCCGACCTTTTCCTCCTCCGTTCACGACTTTTCCCTCAAACATGACAGCTCTTTGATTTCTCGAGATCCGCTCTCTTTTAGTTGAGTCTGAGGGAATGTCAGGCGCTCATGAAAAGGTGCTGATTCAGTTCTCGGCTCCGGCAGGATCACCTGGAGGGCAGCTGGTCTTGCCGCAGTGCCGATGAAGTAATTGAGCACGGCACTCTGCACCGGTTTGAACTCTGATCCACAATGTAACGTGGGTTTGCTGCATACTCCATGTTGTTTTGACGTATAAAAGACCCATCCCTAACTCCCCAGATATTACCCATGCATGCATGTAGGGATGTTCAGCTTCTTCAAACTGAGCACACCATCTTCCTAAAGCTGCCCGGTTTTAAGAAACCTTTTAGATCAAAGCAAGTTATATTGATTTTCTCCTTTTTTGACTGTAACACAATCTTTTCATAAAACAAAAAGTGCCCAAACAGCAAAGCTGTCAAAATTTATACTTTCCCTGAAAGGATGGACCCAAACGCAGACGAGCAGGAGTCTCAGGATCGAACAAGATAATTAGATAAGATCGTTTATCTGAGGCAAACAACAAACAGTACCGCATTTTTCAGATTATAAGGCGCAATAAGTGAAACAAAACATTCAGATAAGTCAAACTTTATTCAACTCATTCACAGTAACTCTCAACATTGTTCAGTTGTACCACATAAAATTGGTTCCGGGTCAGTAAGTACAACCAGAATTAATACATAAGGCATACTGTTGTTTTTTTTGTTGAGAAAATTAAAGAATTTTAAGTGCGCCCTATAGTCGGAAAAATACGGTAGCTGAAATAACTGTAGGTCAACAAAATATCTGAGAAAGATCTGAAGAATATCAAGAAGTGATGAATGACAACATGTGTGCTGATTACTAATGAACTGCAGGTAAAACAATTAATACAGGGGTGTCAAACCATTACAAAATGGGGTCAAAATTAAAACTTGGTTCAAACGAAGAGCCAGTCAATACATAAACTCAAGTCCTGACATATTTTCTTTGTTGTGAGTTCCTTAACAAAAGTCTGACAGTCTTGCGTTAAAAACATCAACTTGGGGGCCAGATAAGATGTTTGCAAGGGCTCTATTTGGTCCTCGGGCCTTGACTTTGACACGTGGTTTTATACAAATAATTATTCAAATTTGATCATTTATTGAAATTCATTCATCACAGTAGAGTTATCTCACGCTATGGTTCCAAATATAAGCAAGCTTAGCAAATACAAATAGCCAAAACTTTATTTATTTTGCTCTAATCTGGTTTGAGAAGTGAAATTTGCAGATATTAATGATAAACTAAAAAAAAACATGAAACTGATACTTTCACAGAGAGAATATCGTAAAGCTTTTAAGAAATAAAAATACTGACCGGAGTCACAACTTTGCTGGTTGTGTTGTATGCTGATGATGACACTAAATGTATTAGTATGAAGTAGCAGGGTGGTTTTAAGGGGTTATGGTTTATCGACACAGAACTGGTCCTGCTCTATATTATAGGACATTTAATAATTTATGATTCATCATGATCTTTATGGGGGTGTTGGGGGGGACCACCCTTCTTGGATAATAGAAGGGGAAATGCTGAATACTGAATACAGCAAACTGAATACAGTAGTCCCTCACTTATCAAGGGGGTTACGTTCCAGACACCCCCACCATAGGTGAAAATCCACGAACTAGGGATATTATATTTATTTTAAGGCTTTATAAACCCTTCCCACACTCTTGCAATGTTCTTAATGTTCTAAACTCTCTAAATGTTCAAAAGGAGCACAGCCAAAGAGAGCAGACAGACTGATGCTACAGTTACTGAGTCAATCAACATCTGGGGATGGACTGGCCATTGGGGGCACCAGGATATTTTGGTTTGGGTTAAGGCTAGGTTCGAGTTGTGCTTGATTATTTTAAATAAAACAATCCATGCCGCTCAATCCCGCCTCACTGAAGCTCCAACAGCAGTGATGGGGAAAGACAGACCTCGCACCCTCCTTTCTCTTTCTGAGGCTGTCAGCCTCAGAAAGAGAAAGAAAGATAAAAAGAGAGAGAAAGGCCCCCTTCAGTCAGAAAGAGAAAGAAAGAGATAAATAAAGAGAGAGAGAAAGGCCCCTTCTGGGGCCGTCAGACTCAGAAAGAGAAAGAAACAGAGAATGAGAAAGAAAGAGAGAAAGGCCCCCTCCATTCTCTTTCTGGGGCTGTCAGCCTCAGAAAGAGAAAGGAGGGGGCCTGTCAAAGATCACTGAGCAGCCAGGCCACCGGGAAACAATGTGTTCAATCTTATGTTGAAAACTTGCGCAAAAGTCAAACTGCGAAGTATTGAGGGACTACTGTACATTAAAACAGTATGAAGCACAACTGCACCTAAAGGGAGAATAGAAACTACCCATGCCAAATTGTTTCCTGACACTTAGCCAATCAGAAGAGACGATTGGAGTCTTTAAACGAAGCTGGTGGGAAAATGGCTCGTTTAACGTAAAGAAAAGGCAATAAAACAAACAAACAAAAAAATTCCTTTGGCGAGTTGTTCACCGAAGAATAAGCACAGCTTTGACTCCTCAAACAGCTTTTCAAAGAGGGTTTTCTACTTTAAAGCCATTTATTGATGCTTTAAATCGGAAAATGATTTACAGAGGGCTTTTAGCCATGAGTGTTTTATTTTTATACATAATTTTTCACCAGAGCAGGTAGAGATGTTTGTCAGGTGGAAATGTGTGTGTGTGTTGTGATTTGCAGGCCACTGGTGTGTTTAATGGAGCTGATGAAGCAATGATCGCTCATCCTGTCCTCCCTGATATTACCCCCTTCTCCACACGGATGCAACAAGGTGGTTGCACAGCTCACCCCCCCCCCCCCCCC
>JARVGV010000713.1:7161618-7172511 GCA_031762435.1 Hypsolebias longignatus
GGTTGGATGGCTTTATAATTAAATTCAAAACAGAGCGCTGGTGGAAAAACACCCAAACAGCTTCGTAATGACACGTGGTCCTGTGGATCAGCGAGACACTTTCATGTTTGTTGATTCCCGTCAAAAGGTCTTTTTAAAAAAAATTTTTTTTTTTTTTTACCCTTTTTAAAAAAAGTTTTTCTCTTTCTGGGTTTCCTTCTATACTCTGTAGATACACCTGTTCATACGTCCTACTGCACTCATTTCAGTTAATTTTAGAAATGATGTAAATACTGTTAGAGAGTATTTGAATCTACATTCCTATAACTATCATTCTTCATTAAAGAAAAGCTGCTGTGTTCCGTTCCCCGTTTTTACTGATTACCATTAAAAACTTAAACGTTTTTCTTTAGAATAGCGCTCTATTGAACATGATGTCATCCCAAAACTGGCGTTTACTATCCTTCCCATGTCGCCGCCTCAGACTACGCCCTCTGCCAGCACATAAATGGTCGGTTAGACGAAGAATGCTTCCGACCGTCAGGCTGGACCTGATTTTCAGGTCCGGTGGAAATGCTTGAAGAAGACACCTTTTGGAAAAGTTTTGTCTGGATGCTGAAGAGGTGTTTTAGTATTTGCAAAAAGTATTTTTTTTTTTCTGAAATTTCCGGTGTCTGCTAGGAGATTTTTTGAAAAATGCAGGATGTTTAAGTGTCAGGAGAGTTAGTACTTGTCTTAATGTCATTACTTGGGTCATTAAAAGGAGTATGGATTTAGTTCACTGGTAAAACCAGCGTGAGCATCTTTCTGATAAAGCAGAAGTTTGTCACGGCCATCGAGTCATTCCACTCTTTGAGGCTTATCTCATCTAAAAACACTGTGCTGATATAATCCAACCTTGTTCTGTTTATTGGTACGAACAGTTCCTAATAGGCCATTTTCTGCCGCACATGGTATCAATGGAATACGTGTACAAGTGTTGAACACGTGGTGCAAAAGGCCTGGAAAGTCGTGACACCAGCTGAAATCTGTTAGTACCGTAATTGGAAAGCAATCCTGTCACTTAATGCAAAATCAACTGGTTAAAGTGATGGCCATAAAACGGCGTCTCATTACCAAGGTGCCACACATCTCACGATGGGTGCAACCAGTGAGTTGTCTCAAGACGTTTGCAACCGTATTGTTGCAGAACATACTGGTGGCAGTGGTTATAGAAGAATTCTTAAATGTTGGAGAAAAATCTCTCTCGCTAACGTTGTTTACCCAAAAGAATCACACTCAACGGCAGGAGATTTCTAATCGGTATTTATACGTGCAAGGTCAGATTTCAGTAGAGGATGCATAAATATACATAAATCACAGAAAAAAACCATGAGCTGCGTTATCTTTTGGCTTTTATTCACCTTTCAGCTCAGCTGAGTTCAGAGTTCAGGTGTCCTTGGAGCCAGCTGCAGCCTTCTTGCATAGCACTTTCCATTTACACAAACATATGGTTCATGGGCAGAGATAGGACGGTGTCTTGGGAGCCGGTTTTTGCTTGTTTTGGGATTCTTGTTCTCAGGACAGAGGGCATGAATGTTTTCAGCCACATTCATAAAAAAAAAAACAAAACATCTATAACCTTTGACCTGAAATTTCCTGACACTACAGCATTACCCCTAGGTCACTTTGGGTCCTAGGGGTAACGTTCTGGGAACAATCTCGGAGTTCTTTGTCCAAAGGAGGACAGTCCTCTGGTTGTGGATTGGAGCATTTCAAACCTGTTGGACCTCATGTGAGCCAAACAAACAACAACAAAAAAAGTAAATAAGAAAAATAACACCTCCAGACCTTTTATATTCCTTAAAAACATCTCAAAATCTGTGCTTGCGCTCAGTTCTCTGACTGAACAGGACCCAGGGTTACAAGGATCGTACCATCGGCAAGAGACGTGCAACTGTCGTCATTGAATCAGTTTTCTTTATTTCCTCGTGCTAATTTGAACCCCCCCCCCCCCCCTTTTTTTTTTCCCTCACAGGATGGAGATATGGCAGTGAACATTCACCACCTGGAGTACGATGATGGAGGAATCCTGGACATGGACGACATGATCAGTGATCTAGTAGAAGACCGAGAAAAGGTGAGGAAGAGTTGGATGCATAGATTTGAGTTTTTTTTTTTTTTTTTTACAGAGACCCATTGCAACAGATTGGAAACATGTATAAACATTCAGTCTATCTTCTCATTTCCAGTGTTGACATCTGATAGACAGCAGAGCTTTCTTACGATTGGATCGCTCAACAGAACAAATTGAGCGTTTGCTAGTAATGTTATTTTTACCTGGTGTGATGGACAGTAATTTAAAGTAAAACGTGTCAAACTTAGCCACACTTGGAGTCCGATCCCTTGTGACAAATTACCCATCAGGCAAAGCAATAGTAATTGCACACAGTTACCTGTTTTAAAAGAGAATACACCTAATATTAGACTAAAACAGTTTTCAGTAAACAGTTTTAGCCGTTCCTTTTATTTTTATATTTACCTGCCTGAATACGCATACAAGACTTTGGCAGAATTTAAATAATGAGCAAATTTATTCTCCTTTTCTAATTCCCAATAATGTATTCATAAGATGTGCTAATAAACTGCCCGTAATCCATATTCATAAGCCTCGGGTCTAGGTGAATGATAAATTACCAACACTTAGTCAGCAAGAAGGCCAAATAAAATGGAAATGGAATATTAAGTCAAATCCTGCGCTGGGCATTATTAGCTGGTGTTTTAAGCTGCAGAACAGCCGTGTGTGTGTTTTCAGGCTTCTTCTTGAGGGAAATAGTCTTTTTTGCAAATGGGGACAAAACTAAATAATAGATGGGAATCTTCCGTCAAGGAGAAACAGTTTTTCGCAAAACAAAAGCTTCATCTTTTGGGAGGATCTGCATGCGTGCAGGAGTTGCTGAATCGCAGATTTTTATTGGCTCATTTTGAAACTTCAACTAAGAAAGATGAAGTCGTGTCACGGTTAAACTTGGTTTTTATTTTCTTCCTGCCTGTGGCGTGTTCTGTGAGGCATAACAGGCGCCACCAAACAAAATAGAACATACACTCTTCAGGGATTGTCCTAATTTCACCTGGTCAAAGGAAAGATTTACAAGACAGTAGTGAGACCAGCTATGCTGGTTGGTCTGGAGACAGAGACAGGGACAAAAGGACAGGAGACAGAACTGGAAGTGGCAGAAATGAAGATGTTGAGGTTCTCCTTAGGATTAACAAGGATGGATAAGACCAGGAATGAGATCATCAGAGGTACAGCACATGTTGAACAACTTGGAGATAAAGTTAGAGAGGACAGACTGAAGTGGTTTGGACATGTCCAGAGGAGGGACAGTGGTTTGGACATGTCCAGAGGAGGGACAGTAGTTTGGACATGTCCAGAGGAGGGACAGTGGTTTGGACACGTCCAAAGGAGGGACAGTAGGTATATTGGTAGAAGGGTGTTAGAATTGCACCTGCCAGGAAAAAGGCAAAGAGGAGATGTATAGAGGACATGGAGGAGGATGACTCTTTGAAGAGGGAGGAGCCAAAAGAAAAAGACAATCTCTTCTGGCTATAATCCAACTCTAAATGCGTCTCCCCGTCTCATATCTTTTTGTTTTCGCTGCCGATGGGAAGATAACAGATGGAAGTGGAAGAGCCGCCGTGATCTTCGCCACATGCCAGTCACTCGACTTATCTCCGGGCTTCCAAACAGCGCCGGCTCTCGTAGATTAATGAGCCGTGCCTGGCATTCTCGATTAGTTTGACTTCCTTTTGTTTGTGTACATTTTTATTACCTCTCCTCGGTTGGCAGATTGTATCGTTAGCTCTTTTCCTTTTTTGTTGCGCTATTGTGGCCGACGCTGTTCACCATCAATCATGCACGAGTGGTCCCAGTGTGAGGGCCCTCCACCGCACAGCGTGGGCTCCGTGTTAGCCACGGATGCTAATGAGAGATAATGGTTAGTTATTTGTACTCCTAGTGCTTAGCTTAGCTACAAGACCAGACCTCTTTTTCCGGCCCAACCCCCTGGCCATTATTCAGCTCACACACACGTCAGCTGTCCGCGGTGTTTGCGGCGTGCCACAGTCGAGCATGTTGGTGTGTACGGAAAGAGCGCCGCTGGTGGTTGATGAGGGCGGAGATGAGGGGGCGACTGTGATTTGATTACAGCTCTGCCCCCTGCATCTGTGACAAGCGAGTGCGCTCGTACACACCGGCACGTGCGCCAGCTCCGTTCGTTAACCCCCCATCTTGAGACACAGGCCACCAGCCTCCTCATGAATATTAATCTCAATGTGATGAATGTGGAGAAGACGAAGGGTTGTTGCGTTAGCTGTGACCTCGGATCCATGAAGCGCACAAAAGGGTGCGGCGCAAAGAAACCACTCCAGGTCACGGTAGAGTCTGTTATACTCCCTTTTCCTTCTCTGTCAACAGTGGGGGGTGTTATGTGTGTTTTCCATGCCCTGCAGTGTTAAAATGACTTTTGGGAAAGTAGTCATACCCGTCAGACACCCCCAAGCTTTTCTAATGGTGCCCAGAAATAAAATTACTGGATCTGTACAATTTCTACAAGTATTTCTATTTGTCAGGTGATGATTTTGTTTAAAACTGCTCCCCACTGAACTTACAGATGCCTTATGTCACAGAACACCAAAGAGGGTCAGTTTCTATACCCCTAGAAAGATTGACGTATTACGGTATAGTCTCCGTACGCACGAAAACTTCCACAACTTTTGATCCTCTCAAGATAATTTAACAAAATTTGATAGACACATGCATCATCACTAGATGGCTTGTGCAATCCTTTAATCATCTCCGTTTAAAGGTCAAGGTCACAAATCAAGATCAAGGGCTATACAAGGTATTTGCTTGTCTGGACCATTGCTACAGATTGCTTTATATTAGTTGGTCGATACATATAATGTGCAGCATGCAGTACTGTTGTTAAAGAAAGTTAATGTGTGGATTAGGTGCCAAAAGCAGATGAAAGGCAGTTCAAATCAAAAATGAGATGGGTGAATACTTTTTTTTTTTATTATTGTCCAAAACAATTTTATTCACAGATTGTGGCACTTACTTGATTAACCTATGGCATTTCATGTTCTACTTCTTGCATCGCTCGTATCTTACTTTTCATAACTCAAGTCATTTCATGTCTTTATATCTCGGTTAATTTCTTGTCTCAAATGTCTCATTTGATTTGATTTGATTTGATGTTTATTTATCCATTTTAAAAAAGAACAATAGAAAACAGTTTCATCAGATACAAGAATACAAATATAGGATAAAATGAAAGGAGCAGAAAGAAGAAGAAATCTTATAATAAGAAATCTTAATAATAATAATAATCTTAATAAGAAATCTTATTATATATTATAATATATTATATAATATATTATTATAATATAATATAATATATTATTATATCTCATCTCATGTCTTACCGTTCATGTCTCCTGTCTCATTTCATTTCATTGCTCTTATTCACCATTTTATACATTCTTTATTTGTTGCAACCATCGCTCTCATACGCTTCCACGTTGGACAAGTTGTCCAGATCAGAGTACCAAACATCTGATTGTGGGCCTCCTGTGTGTGCGTACAGTGTTTTCATTGAGATTTATTCTGGTGAACGGATTAAACTGTGCAACACAAAGATCGTAATGTTTTTTTGGCTCAGAAAGCTCATTATTCTACGTCCCAGGTTTGCCGCTGAAATCTGAATGTTCTACCTCTGTGACCGTTCTCTCCAGTTTTGTTGATCTCCACCAGGAAGAGAATTAATGTAGAATAAATTAGTTTATTCTGTGAGTCACTCCTTGTTCCGAAACACGAAGCAATCCGCACAGATCTTTTTTTAATGAAAAGAAACAAAACTCAAACTCTAATTCCACTTCTGGAAAGAAAAACAATAACTTCATGGGAAATGTAACTAAATAAATGGGATATTTTCTCCAGCTCTCCTTAATTATCTCACCTAATTGCTGCTTCTTGGACACCCTTGAACCTTCGGTGCTCCTTTTCCAAATGCTGAAATGCAAATGTAAGAGCTCACATCTCAGCTGGTCAATCCTCTGAACTCACCTGAATTCCTCCCAGAGACGAGGGACTACACTGGCGGAGTCCAACCTGCAGTGAGAATGAGCTTGACTTCGAGCAAAGAGTGCGGATACATCTGCTTGAGGTCTACAGGGACCTGATAGCTCTTACACACAACCCTGGCACCTCATAGCGCTCCCCACAGAATGCTTTAGAGAACATGGTTGTAAACCTTCTCCAGGTCCAGAAAACACATGTAGACCGGAGAGTCCAACTCCTACGACCCCCTTAACAACCTGCAAGGGTAAAGATCTGGTTCACTGTTCTACAACTAGGACAAAACTGCTCCACTCCTCCTGAATCCGAGGTTCGACAAACTGCAGGGCCTCCCTTCCAACACCCTGGAGTAAACTTTCAACGTACAAGCCAAATTGTCTGGAGTCTTTGCATCTTTTGCTTCATAACAACTTCATACAGAACCACTAATGTCTGGCCAATAATAATGTGAGAGAATATAGTTTTTAATGCTAGAATACCAGTTTTATTTGCTCTACTTTAACTCAACGTTTAATTTGCGCTTCAGCAATCGTAACGTTGGGCATCTTTGTTGCCTAAAAAGATGCAGTTTTCTAGAATATGCATGCCGAGATTTTTAATCTCGAAATTTAATATGAAATGAAATGTAGATTTTGTTTCCAGGAGCTCTAAGAGTTGTCATAAGTTAGGTCTGAAATAATTTATTAGAAGTTAAATGTCATTGCCGTGTGTCAGACAACAATAAGGCATCACTTAAAACCTGCAGGAATGGGGAAAAAAGAAAGTTGGGTGAATGGGATGTGATTGCGAGGTGCAGACGTGCTGATTAGCCTTTGATGCTTTGTGGCATCCTTCACCTCTCTCCCCCTTTATCCCCCACATTCACCAACACCTCGAACTGCGTTTTGACGGGCACCTGAATAGTCTTGTAACTGCACGCCGTATGAATCGTCTGTGATGAACGCAAGCATGAGGCTTGAGTGCGCTGAATAATAATAAAAAATGACATTAATGTCAACCCAATCAGAATCTATACCTGCTGCACGTTGTAATTACGATCCACACATCTTTACCAGTTACAATGGAAGCCTCACACATTTGAATATTCATAAGTAATCTTTAGTGTATTCTGAGTGGACTGCCATTACATTTCTCTGGGGGCTTTTTGTGTTAAAAGCCAAAAAGAAAAAGTGTTTTAAGAAAGGATTTAACAATAGAAAGTGAGCTGATGTGCTAAGGCAGCTTGTGCTGGTCACCTCTCAGCTGCCTCTTTGACTTTAAGATGACCAACAGGAAGCTGGTCCGCCGACATGAGAGAACAGGAGGGCTGGAGCAGGTTGGATAGGTATTATAAAACCATGAAGACATTTAAAAACACACACAAAAATGTTAAAAACCAACCTGGAAACGAACTGGAAGCCAATGTATCGATTGTAAAACGTAAGTGATGTGCTCTCGACACAAAATGTTTGGTGGTAAGCTAAACGAGTTGAGATAAAACAGGGATTTAAAATCTCAGTGATGCCCTGAAATAAATGATTTGATCCAGGCCATTTGTTTTATGTGATAAAAGCTGGACTTGACCACTATTTGAATCAAGTTTAACGTCACTGCCCAACCTCACACCCAAGTTTGTTGCTGTTTGAGTCAGATGTTGTACTACAGGACCCAGATCAGCATAAACTTTAGAAGCATCTCTTGGCTTAAAAAAAACAAAAACAAATCACTATCTCTGTCTGTTCGTTCAGATGTAAAAAGTTCACGGACATCCATGCCTTGATTTCTGCGATACATTCGAACAGTTGGTTCATAGAATGTTGATTATCTTGTTTAATGACCATTTAGATTTGGGTGCCAATAGCATAAAAATGATGGAGACACCATGTCTTTGGAGAACTGAATCGAGTTGATATAAATCCAAAGAAAAGAGAAGAGGGCCAAGTGTACATCCCTGAAGCACCCCGCAAGTAAGGGGTGCTACAGACAGCTGCTGTTTTCTCAAGATGGCAGCCATTAGGGAATATAAAAACTGTGAAACAACAAAAGTGTATTTTTGCATTAAAGCAGATTTATTTATTTAGTTTGTTTTAAAGATTAGAGGATTATAAACGCATACAGCTTGAAAAAAGGGTGGCCATTTTGATTTTTTCAGTTCCATACAATAATCCTATCAGAATTTAGGTAAATGGTTTTCATTTTTCTACCACAAAACATTACACTCATTGTGGGCCATCTTTAAAAATGGTGACCTTTTTGAATGTTCAGTTCCATACAACAATACTATTAGTAAATTAGCATGTTATATTTTCCTAACATCAAACATGGTCACTTTATACATTTATACATTATAAATTTGAAGGTATTGAAATGCCATCTTCAAAAATGGTGGCCATTTTGAAAATTTGAGTGGCTAACGTGGTATTCTAAAAACATGGCCTTACAGACGCTTGCCTCATCATTTGAAAGATTATTTCACGTATCTGATGCGCTGTTCATTCTTTTAACTTGTCTGCGTTATTTCTTTACGTCGTTTATGACGGTCCCCTTCTTTTGGGACTTCCGGTTTAATGCTAGCTCTTAAACGTATCCGGTAAACCAACAATACAGCGATTAAATTTGAACCATCACTGCTTCCTGCTGATGAGATCAAATCAGGCTTCCGCGTTTTGCCCGACGGGATTCGGTCACTTGAGCCGATTTGATCAAATCCCATCAGGCCTGAACTCGATGCAGCCCTCCCATCAGAGCACCACAACAGCTCTAAACCTGATTTTATTCAATTAACAACGCACACTCCCTCTCAAACACACTAAACAAAAACCCAGTTTGATTTGTAATTACATTGAAGGGGGGGTGGGGACTCAATGAAGGCTTAAGGAGGAATCACTCCTGCCATGCCATTCTGATTTTCATTTCAACTGCATGCATGTTGGTTTTTCTCATAAAGTTGCGCACTGGAGTTTTAATTTCTTGACGCGATCCATCGCTCTACCTTTTGACTTTGAATAATGGCGCCTCTCCAAAGTGATTTGTCAGTTCAGTGAAGCAACAGTGCCGGGTTTCAGTCAGGATGAGGCCAGCTACAGTTTTCTTTGTCGACCCGTCGAGGCGCCTGCCGGGGCCGTCTCTGATCGGCGTCTGCGCTGCCCTCTGTGTCAGTCGCACCGACCATTAGCTTCAAATGGAGCGAGACGGTCAGACCGTGACCTGCCCTTCCTGCGCCTGCTGTAGTCTGGCAGGAGGAACCTGACGGGGGTGGTCCGCTAGACTAGAGCCTGCAAGGCATTTAGCCTCTAGATCCATTCATGGGGTCTTCTCCGAGGCTTATGCCGGTGTTTGCTTCCCCCGTTAGCTTTTGAATTTTGGCCGAGGAGCTAATCGCATCGGCTAATGATCTATAATGGATCAATTTGTTTACCAGAAATCTGCTCTCTGACCTTACCATCCTCACACCATCTGTTTTCCTACAAAGCGTTGCTCCCTGAGCGCCGTAGATACGCGAGGATGTTTTTTTGAGGGTGTGTGGAAAAAGTGTGGAGCTTTCCCCTCCACCCACCGAGCCTCTGCTCGCTCCAGCTGCTAATAACTCAAATTAGCAGGAAGTCACACTCCCTGTTGTGTCTGTGACTGTGTACGTGTGCACGTTTTACAGCAACCATGGATGGGGTAAATGGTTGCAAATACCAAATCCAGCTCATTTAGATTAAATATTTAATGATTCCTTCCACAGTTACTCAGCTGAAGCCACGTCTGTGCTTGTTGTATTTCACATGCAGACGTTATTTTATCATTCCATTTTCCCTGCCTCTCAGGCTCTTCAGCTAACTGGTCGGCCTAACCAGTGGAGTGTTGTGTGGGATCTCCTGATGCATGCTCAATAATCTGGTAAAAAAAAATCTAAAAAAAAAAAAAAAAAAAAAAAAAAGCTCAGGTCCTCTGGATGGATTCTTCTTTGTTGAGATGTTTCATCTTTTATCCAAAGGACTTCTTCAGTCTGAGGAGCTGCAACAAACTCAGTCTTATAAATGGCACCTTCTCATAGTGGATCCACCAGATTGCTGGAGACGGCCAGAACTAGTTGTTCACATGACAAAGGAGGACTATCAGCCTTATGACTGATCATTAGTGCCCTGATGTCCGCTTGCTATTCATAGAGGGCTGAGTGATAGTAGCAAGAACAGCATTGCAGGCGGGGGACAGTTAAACACAGAGGCCTTGGCCCCTCAGTGTTTTTCCTACCATATTGTACAAGCAGAGTGCTCCACACCATCAACACAACGGAGCACCCTGCCTACCGAACACCCCCCACCCACTCCAGTGTACAACTGTTGGTATTCATATAGTGCGTAGCGCAATAAAAAAATATAAACACGCTAGCAAAAATGCTATAGACGTAACGCTCTGCTCCGCATCACCCCCTCGATAAAAAACCAGTAGCAATGTAGCGCTAAGCTATCTGGCAGACAACAAAGACGAGACACTCCCGTCATCAATAAAAACCAGCAGCAGTGTAGCGCTAAGCTAGCTAGTGAGCAATACAGTTGTCACCCCCCTCCCCCAATTATCTGTTAAAAACCAGCAGCAATGTAGTGCTAAGCTAACTGGTGAGCAATACAGTTGTCACCCCCTCTCCCCCAATTATCAATTAAAACCCAGCAGCAATGTAGTGCTAAGCTAGTTGGTGGGCAACAAAGACGAGACACCCCACACCCCTGTCATCAATAAAAACCAGTAGCAATGTAGCGCTAAGCTAGCGGGTGAGCAAAACAGTTGTCACCCCCCTCCCCACCAATTATCAATTACAAACTAGCCGCCAC
>JARVGV010000713.1:7233224-7246964 GCA_031762435.1 Hypsolebias longignatus
GGTCTCTCTTGTAAATGAGTCCTCGCGGCTCAATGAGATTAACCTGCCTAAATAAAGGTTGAATGAATGAAAAATTTGTTGAAATAGCTTCAAAACTGTGGGACGATGAATCGCGCCAACAAAGGTACAGAAAAAACAGGATCACAACAGAGTGAACGCTTCTTAAACATTCAGACAAAATTCATAAACGTTCCCTCAACAATCTGTTTTTACGACATCGTTGAATCGACGCCGTCCCAGTATAGATCTGAGGTCAGACCAGGCGGTGCCCTGCTACTGACATGGAGGTCAAAGGGCGGCAGGGGGCTATCATGGGACGCTCAAGTTTCCTCACCAACTTAAGGGAGACTTTCGTTCTTCTTTCTTTTTTCCGTATCTTTCTCTCCTGGTTTGATTCCTTCCATCCTTTTCCTCCCTGCGTCCCCGCAGGGCAGTTTTCTGCACCGCCTCTCTACCAGAGGCTGCTATTTAAAACACTTAGAAGTGATTTAGTGCTCACAGAGGCTATTCCATTAGCTGGTTTATGTATTTATCATGGCTCTCCCACTCTGGGTAGATTGCGAACTCCACAATTTTCTTCTCGCACCCCCCTCCCCCTTTCATTTCCATCTCTTTTATTCCCCTGCACACAAACTCATTTTATTCTCGCTCATTCCTGTCCTTTCCAGGCTTAAAACTTAACCAGCCACAGTTGTGTGTCCACTTTTACACAATGCGATGCACTTCCTGGTCATTTGATGGCCAACATATCAAGAGTTTGAACTGCTTTTTATAAAAAGTAAGGTAGCAACATGTATAATAGTTGGGTCAGGGCCATCTTTCCCCTCTGTGAAATATCCCCTCCAGGACCTGAGAGTCCAGGACCCGAGGAGACCAGTTCTGAAGGTTTTTGACGTGGAACGTTGTCCCATTTTTGTCTGACGTGGGGTACTAGCTGTTCAACAGTCCTTTGTTCATTTGAACTACGACACCATGTGGTTGTAACCATTGCCGTCAGAAACATTTGTAATGTAGGGGGTGGGGGGAGGGGGACACATTGGTGTGGGGGGTGGAGAGTATGGGCGTCCTCCCCAGAAAATCTTGAAGTAGATGCCATTTCCTGCATTCTGGTGTGTTTTTAATGGGTTGTTAAAGCGGCACGCAATACAGACGCACTAGCTAAGATGCTACAGCGCTCCGCATCTCATGCATCCTAACCCCACCCCACTCAACATCTACCCGCACTAACGTGGTGCCAAGCTAGCATGCAACACAGAGGTGTCGCCCCCTCCTCACCCCGCCCCATCAAGTGACCTTGCGGTGTGGTGAGTTGTTGTAAGTAACCAGGAACACCCGGAGTGGATTTTTTTTAGTGGTTTGAGTATTCTCCTATTCGTTCTTTCACCCTTTATTTAGACAGATAAATCACACTGCGCCTCAAAGACTCATTTACAAGTGAGACCTGTTTAGACGGACAAAAAGTAGTGGAAGTGACACTTGTATAGGATTTGGAGGCAAAACAAACTCACTCCTTGGCCAAGGAGAGACACCCTGATATTGAAAAAAACACCCTGCACATAGTGACTCAGACATTCCGCAGGGTAGGAGACAACAAGAGCGGTGAGCGTATCCAAGGACACTCCAGAGGCACTGTAGGAGTTCTGATAAGAATGGTACAACCAGTCAGTTCCCTCTGGTGAGATCCGTAAACACTCTCGAGGGGTTCCGAGGTCACCCTAGGACAGCGCCAGAGAGAATCCAAGAGTTATGAAATGATGACACAATGTTAGTTCAGCCAAGTCCCTCTGATAGGTCCGCAGACTTCCTCGGTAGGAGAGAAGAGGAGGGGGCACTATTAATCAAGTGGAATGGATTCGTTCATGAAGAAATGGAAACAGTGAACTAATAGTTCATGATAAATGTGGGAAGGGCCAAACAATATTTTTGAAATGTGAGGGAGACACGTCCCCTTCACGTATTATCGTTGCAACACCTATGGTTGTAACGGATGCAGTTTGTGGTTTAGCCATCGTCTTGCTGAAATACTTCTCCGGCTGGAGAAGCTGTTCTAAAACCCGTACATGCATTGATGCGTTGAATGAGCCTTTCCAGGTAATTGTTTTTTCAAATATTTATGCATCTTATCATCTTTTCCCAACAGGACGGTCGGTTGTCCATTAACGACCAACTGATCGCTGTGAACGGCGAGTCGCTGCTCGGGCGCTCCAATCACGCCGCCATGGAGACACTGAGGCGGTCCATGTCATCGGAAGGAAACGTCAGAGGCACCATACAGCTGGTGGTCCTCCGCGTACCAAAACAGGTTAAAGCAATCCCTTAGTTTCTGCATTTGTTTGGTGAATGTACTTCATGATACCGAACAAACGTCTGACAAAAGGGTCTAAAAACACTGAGGCTGCAAACTTTGTAAAAAAAATAAATAAATAAAATTGTGCCATTCTTAAACCTTTTGACCATGACTGCAAGTCATTTTGGACACAGTTTGTTTGACAACGTCTTCTTTTTCAGGTGCACAGCGGAAAGTCTTCAACGAGTCTCTCCTCCGGCCAGCCCGACATCCCCGCAGGCTCCACCAATCAGGTACGAGTTGGTGACGTCTGCCAGCTGCAACTCGCCCGGCCTCGCCGCTCCTCCTCCTCCCTCCTCCTCACGCTTAGGAGGAGAGCGTCTGAGCCGCTGACTCAGCGTTACGTACAGCGGCCGGGGGAGACCCACACCAGATACACCTACAGGTTTAACCAATCGCAGGAGGGGGGCGATAAAGGGAGGACCACGCCAAACGCTCCGCCCAGATCAAAGTGCAGGGCTGTCTCGGTCAGCCAGTCTCTGAGCAGGCCCAAAGACGGGAACTTAAACCGGGACAGGAAGCAGCGTCTCGATAGCGCACACGCTCCGCTAGCCGACTCTCAGGCGAACGCGCGGCACGCCCACAGGCGCAAGTCCAGACACGCGCGCAGCCGCACGCTGGACGACGTCCACAAAGACGACGACCTGTACGTGGAAAACATCCGAGCCATGGCGGGGCGGATGTACGGAGACCCGCCCACACTCGCCATCAGAAACGCCCACTTACATAAGTCCGCGCGCAGCCGTGTCACGAGCAGGCAACACGTCCGGCTCTCAGACGGACTCTGATGCGAGTTGAAGTCTCCATTAATAATTATTTTTTTATTTATTTAAATTACTTCAGTCCTTCACTGTTTCTCTTCTGTCACTTTGCTTTGAATCACTGAACTTTTCTGGGGGTTTCTATCCTGTACGGTATTTTCTACTTCCTGCTTGCTTTGTAAAATTTTGTACAGACTTTTTTTGTTTTTCTTTTTAAAGAATGCAATTTTGTTTTCCTGTCTCGCCTGCTGTTCTGTTCCTCCTTGAAATAAAGCTGATCTAAAGCCTCCTGCATGCCCGCCTGTCTGCACTTCTGTTTCCTCTATGTTTCTGAAGCGTTTGGTTTCCTGATTCCTTCTGTTCTCTCCTCTCTTTCTGCTCTGACCTCAACTTTAGTCCTCGAACCTTGTTACAATCATTTAATGCTCGCTGCACGTAAAGTTTCTACTTGTTGAAATCCCAGTTTCTATACGCCCGTCAAAAAGCAGACATGGTTTAGTCTCGGTGCGCACACACACATCGCCTGTTGTCGAGGCCTTCACTTCTGATCCGCTCAAGAGAATGTAACGAAACTTCATATATGTTTGCATCATTTTAAAAATTATTTTATTTAACTTTTATTTATCCAGGTAATTGTCACTGAGTCACAAGGACTCATTTTCAAGAAAGACCTGTTTTAGACAGATGCCATTTAGTACAGACAACCATATACAACAATAAAAAGCAATTTAAATAGTGTTATAAAAACATCTTTATTGTTAGCAGCATGGTCCTGTTAACGGCATGCTCCTGTTAGCAGAGTGGTCCTGTTAGCAGCATGGTACTGTTAGCAGAGTGGTACTGTTAGCAGGGTGATCTTGTTAGCAGCATGGTACTGTTAGCAGCATGGTACTGTTAGCAGCATGGTACTGTTAGCAGAGTGGTCCTGTTAGCAGCATGGTTCTGTTAGCAGCATGATTCTGTTAGCAGAGTGGTACTGTTAGCAGAGTGGTACTGTTAGCAGAGTGGTCCTGTTAGCAGCATGGTCCTGCTAGCAGCATGGTCCTGTTAGCAGAGTGGTCCTGTTAGCAGCATGGTACTGTTAGCAGAGTGGTACTGTTAGCAGCATGGTACTGTCAGCAGCATGGTCCTGTTAGCAGAGTGGTCCTATTAGCAGCATGGTCCTGTTATCAGCATGGTACTGTTAGCAGAGTGGTCCTATTAGCAGCATGGTACTGTTAGCAGAGTGGTCCTATTTGCAGCATGGTACTGTTAGCAGCATGGTACTGTTAGCAGAGTGGTCCTGTTAGCAGCATGGTACTGTTAGCAGCATGGTACTGTTAGCAGCATGGTTTTGTTAGCAGAGTGGTCCTGTTAGCAGCATGGTCCTGTTAGCAGAGTGGTACTCTTAGCAGAGTGGTCTTGTTAGCAGCGTGGTCCTGTTATCAGCGTGGTACTGTTAGAAGAGTGGTCCTATTAGCAGCATGGTACTGTTAGCAGCATGGTTCTGTTAGCAGAGTGGTCCTGTTAGCAGCATGGTCCTGTTAGCAGAGTGGTACTGTTAGCAGAGTGGTCTTGTTAGCAGCGTGGTCCTGTTAGCAGCGTGGTTCTGTTAGCAGCATGATACTGTTAGCAGCATGGTACTGTTAGCAGCATGGTCCTGTTAGCAGCATGGTCCTGTAGCAGCATGGTCCTGTAAGCAGCATGGTCCTGTTAGCAGCATGTTACTGGTAGCAGCATGGCCCTATTACCAGAGTGGTTCTGTTAGCATGGTACTGGTAGCAGTGGTGTTCTGTTAGCAGCATGGTCCTATTACCAGAGTGATTCTCTTAGCAATTAGGTTCTCTTAGCAGTATGGTACTGTTAGCAGTGGCATTCTCTTAGCAACATGGTTCTGTTAGCAGAGTGGTCCTGTTAGCAGTATGGTCCTATAACCAGAGTATTTTTCTTGTCACTTAAGATGTTCTCTTATCAGTAAGGCACTGTTAGTAGTGTGGTTCTGTTAGCAGTGAGGTTTTCTTAGCAGCATGGTCCTGTTAGCAGTGCGATCCCGTCAGCAGCGTGGTCCTGTTAGTAGAGTTGGTTGACGGGTGTATGATGTGCCAAATGAGGTACTTAAACCCATGCGTTAAAAGAAGATGCTAAGTTGTAAACATTTTTCACATCGTTAGCATGACCTCTGATCTAACGTTTTATCACCAACACTCATGTTGAGCTCTTCTGCCCTTAAGAAACCAAATTATTGCACAGATGGACAGAGGAGGAACTTACGAAGCATGAAAAAAACAAGAGAAAACGGCTCCTCGGTTCTGCTGAACCCAGCGATGATTTCAAAAGACGTAAAGAACGTGTCACGGCAGCTTTAAAGCAGATGTTTAGTGATAAATGCTGGAAGGAAGAGGTGAAATGGGAGGGTCCTGGTTTGACCTGCTCATTGTGGCATTTTCATCCCGTCGATGGCTCCCCCACACTGTGTTCATTTTTATTTTTTTATTTTTTTTTTATCTTTAAGTGATTTGAGCCTGTGGATAAGTGGAGTTGGACATGGTTCAAAGTTCAAGTCGTATCTGCATAGTCCATCTTTTTCCATCCTTCAGCAGCCTATCTGTGGACTTTATAATGTTAAATTAAGCAAACGAATGCAGAACCCCCCTCAGTGTCCCTGTTTGTGTCTGGAACTGGATAGTGGAGCCTTAAAGGGACACTTCAGCTCCTTTAAAATGGAAGGCCTTTCAATAAATGTGTTACCTGTTGTAGATGACGTAACCACTGGACAGATTTTACTGAAACTGTCAATTAGTAATCAGTCAAGTGAAATTTATACATAAAGAATATTTAAAAACAGCAGCTGTTACCAAAGTGCTTAACAATAAAATCAATGGCAGTAATTAAGGGGGGTGGGGGGGGGGGGAATAATGTAATTAAAAGCATCAAAAGAAAAAATAACAGAACAATAAGGAGAATTTTAAAATCAATTCTGTTACATGGAGCCAGTGAAGGGAGGACAAAACTGGTAAAATGTGCTCAAACCTATGAGTTCCTGTTAAGAGCAGAGCTGAAGCATTTTTGACGAGCTGGAGACGTCCAGTCCAGTCGGGTTGTAATGAAGGCATGAACTGTTTTTCAAGGTCAGATCTGGTCATCACGGACTTCAGCTTAGCTATCTGCCTCAACTGGAAGAATCTTTTCTGCAGAACAGAGTTAATCTGTTAGTCTAAAACCATACTGAGATTTATAATAGACTTGAAAAGATATGGTTTAAGAGAGTCCAGATTTACAGGAACAGAGACAGGCGTAGAGCAAGGGCTAAACACAATGACTTCAGTTTTCTGATCATTGAAACTTAAAAATTTGAAGCCATCCATGCCTTGATGTCATCAAGAAAGTTTAACAGAGGTTGAATTGTTCACAATTATGTGGATTTAAGGGCTGATAAATGTGACAATCATCAGCATAACAATGAAAAGAAAGACCATGTTTCCTCAGGATAGACCCCAAAGGGAGCAGATAGAGTGAAAACAGAAGGGATCCATGAATCGAGCCTTGCGGGGCCCCGCAGGAAAGGGCCACTGAAGCAGATAAAATATAACCAACATTAACACCAAAGCTCCTGTCACTCAGGTAAGAATCAGTAAGTACAGTTCAATATGGCCACCACAGCAAAGCCACACTAGCCAACACACCCAAAAAAAATGGATGTCTCAAGTCAGTTTTGCTGATACTAAGCTAAAATTCAATGTGGTAGTATCTAAAAGTGATAATTACAGAGTCAGAGCGTGATGTCTTGAAATGCAATTCTTCAAGCAGCCTTAAATTATAAAACATTCAGAACGACTGTATTTGTAAATTTAGTCAAATATTTTTATTTATTTGTTCCTATATATGTGGCCCTGTGATGGACTTGCGACCTATCCAGGGTATTCCCTGCCTCATGCACAGTGATAGCTGGAAATGGGCAGCAGTGACCCCCATGACTTGAAAAGGAAGAAGTGGGTAAATACAATGGATGACGGATGGATGAATTGTTCCTATATTTGAAAGAAAATTTACCAGGTGTCTCCACACCACTTATTAAAAAGTAACAGAGATAACATTTTAATTTCGGCTTAGCAAAGAGGAGGAACTGGAAATATCCTCAGTCCGAAAGTCTGTCCGTGCGTGTTGTGAGGGTGATAACTTGCTAAATAAGTGATGTATAGAGTTCCGTTTTGGTGTGTGGCTGCATCTAGGTATAAAAGAGGTCACTGTCAAAAATCGCATGTCAAAATCCAAGATGGCCACCGCCATGTATATATGTAAACTGGCCACCCTGGTCATTTGATGCTTTCTAGTTTTTATATTGCTTAAAAGTGTAGTTTCCTCAAATGAATGGGGTGACTGAAGATTAATTTATGGGGGCCAAGGCCACCATTGGCCACCCCATGGCTTCTTTATTGTGCCAGATGGTGGATATACAGTATTTCGTCAGGATCCATCACTCTGACATGCCTCAGACATATACTGTAATAATAATAATAATAATAATAATAATAATAATAATAATAATAAATTCAATTTGTAACGCACTTTTCATTAACAAAAATCTCAAAGTGCTACAATAGGTGCAACTAAAAACAATGTTAGAAAGAGATAAAATCAAGTAAAATCAGTGATAAAATAACAAAAAAAAAACAGTGATAAAATTAACTAAAAACAATGATATCGAGTAAAATCAGAGATAGGGTTAGCTCTCTTAGCTACGGTAGATAGGGTGGAGCTCTTAGATAGTCAGGGAGGGAGTTCCATAGGCGGGGGGGGCAGCCACACAGAATGCCCGATCTCCCATTGTCCTTAATTTGGTTTGTGGAAGGTGAAGGAGATTACTGTTCAGTGACCGTAGAGACCGAGTGGATGAGTATGGTGCAAGAAGGTCCTTTAGATAATCTGGTGAGGTTCCATTTAAGCATTGATGGGTAATGACTAGCATCACTGCTAGGCAAAATGTCATACACAGTGTAACTCTTCCCCACTTGAATCCATTTGTCTGTCCGTCCATCCCATCTATTCCAAGTTGTGTTGCGGAGGCAGCATCTTGAGCAGGGAGGTCCAGACATCTTTTTCCAAAGCCATCTCTTTCAGCTCTTCTGGGAGGACTCCAAGGTGTTCCCAGGCCAACAGAGACATGGTCTCTCCAGTGTGTCCTGGGTCTTAGGGAGGTGCCCAGGAAGCATCCTTACCAGATGCCTGAACCACCTCAACTGGCTCCACTCGATGTGGAGGAGCAGCGGTTCTACTACGAGTCTCTCCAGTTAAATATCTTGAACCAAGAAAATTTAGGTTTACTTTAATTCCCAGTTCAATTACAATCCAGAAAAACACTCATCTCCAAATCGACAAATACTAACTATTGAAGTCTCTCGGTGATGGGGGACATCGACATTCCACTTGTTTATACAGAAAACAAACCATTGGCACGCCCAAACAATGAAATAAACGAACGCTAACGAGGCAGAAGTTTTTTCTTTTTGGAGTGTCTGACTCGGCTGTTTAAGACTGCATCTATTGACAACACCCGCCTCCCCCGGCGTTTACCTATTGTTGAGGGATTAAGATATCTTTCTGCCTGTCTGCCGCTCTGCTTCAAAGGCCTCGAGCTGAAGGACAGATGGAGGGATCGCTGCAGGGAGGGCCGCTCTGATAGGATTTACATGTCATCGAGAACCGTCAGAACTTTCTTATTGCTCTTGGTTTGATTGACAGCTGAGCGATATCGTGGTATATCGAGATGCGCGCTCGCCGCTAATGACACCTCAGGGACCGCGCGACGCCGCAGACGCACTGACACCCGCTGCTTTGATGCGAGGAAGCAGCCGGAAGACACCTTTTCATGGCTGAGCGCCGTCTTTGTGGCGTGTGTTGGTGGACGGCGGCAACCGCTGGACCACAGAGAGCTGCTTTTATCTTCTGGGGGCTCTTCGTTGTGTTGATAACACTCCTGCCTCTTCTCAGAGTTGTTCAGTCGCATCATTGTTGATAATTCACTGACTTTTTTTTATTTTTTAATATTTATACAACCTTCGAATGAGCTAAAGTCTCCTGCCGCCTGTAAACCTCTTGTACCGCCCACAACTTCTGATCTGCTCTAGATGATTAAATATGCTGGTGAAGATTCTGTCATCCAGGACATGATAAAATCAAAAAAGGTTCAATGCGTGCGTGTGTGTGTGTGTGTGTGTGAGGATCATCACCAAGAGTGTCACATGCACTTTTATCCACCACCCCCAGCTCCACGGTCAAGGTCAGAAATCAAGGTCAAAGTTAAATATATCTTTGCTTGTCTGGGTCGTAACTTCTAATCTGCTCAAGCTAGTTTAACAAAATGTCACACACGTATGCATCACCGCAAGGCAAAATGTCATACACTTTTGCCCCCACCCAGATCAAGATCATAAGTCAAGATCAAAGTTAAAACAAGGTCCTTGGTTATCTGAACAATGTTTTATCCTCTTGATTGTTTCTTGAAACTTCATAAACATATGCATCATCACTAGGCAAAGTTGCTTGCCGTACATTTAATCCCACCAACTCCAAGGTCAAGGTCACAAATCAAGGTCAAAGTCCAGGCAAGATTTTGCTTGTCTGGGTCGTAGCTTTTATTCTGCTCATGATAATTTAACAAAACGTCATACACATATGCAGCATCACTAAACAAAGTGTCATGTGCACTTTTACCCGCACCCAGATCAAGGTCATAAGTCAAAGTTAAAACAGTCCTTGGTTGTCCGACGCACATCTGATCCACTTGATAGTTTAATGAAACTTCGTAAACATATGCATCATCACTAGGCACAGTGTTGCATACACTTTTAATCCGCCATGGTCAAGGTCACAAATCAAGGTCTAAGTTAAAGTGGGATTTTTGCTTGTCTGGGTCGTAACTTCTAATCCAATCGGTTTCAGCTCACAGACAATATTTTTGACGCCCTCTGGTAAACGGGGTTGTTTTTTTTTAACCCGTAAGTTTCACGTGGAATCCAAAAGGCCGGTCCTGCGAGTCATAAGCGACAGAACTTTGACCGTTCTGACGTGCGAAGCGGCGACATCCATTTTTCATTTGACACAGTTCTGAGTCTCCTCCTTGTTGACAGGAGCCTCGAGGCCACGACGCACTTCAGAGACTGCCAGGGCCCACCGGGACTCTGGAGTCCATCGTCAACGGCACGGGTCACGCTCCGAAAGCATCCGGCGCTTACACACACGGAGACTCCGGAGGCGGTGAGACACACACACACACATGCACGCACACTATTTGTCGAGGTTTGGTTACACACGTGTGACTGCTGAAGCTCCGAACCCTCATCCATCCATCCATCCATCCATCCATCCATCCATCTATCCGTCATTCATCATCCATCTTCCCTTTTTCCTTCCTTTCCTTCCTTCTTTCCCTCCTTCCTTTATTTCTGTCTTTCCTTCCATCCATCCATCCATCCATCCATCCATCCGTCATTCATCATCCATCTTCCCTTTTTCCTTCCTTCCTTCCTTCCTCCCTTCCTTCCTTCCTTCCTCCCTTCCTTCCTTCCTTTCTTTATTTCCTTCCTTCCATTCTTCCTTGTGCTCTCCCTTCCTTCCTTCCATCCTAAGGTGACATCATTAACAGTTTTTCTGATGCTTGCCATTCGTGTGCACAAAGATGTGACCTTGGACTCGTAAGATGTGACCTTGAACCTGATGAACCAGCTGCTAAGTGGTCCAGATGTGCGTGCAGCTCCAACTCTGCCGTGTTAAAAAGAGGAAGGAGTGAAAACTGTTTTAAATTCTATCTTTTCATCTTTCACTTGAACCCGTCGTGAGGAGGCTGAAGATGCTTCTTCCACCTGAGACCGTCGGGCGGGACGTGTTTCCAGCAGAGCTCATGCTCTTTGGAGGCGGCTTCTTATTTTGGGAACCTGCATCTGAACGAAGCTCTGATTTGTTTGTTGGTTATTCATGAACAGGATCTCCCCTTTGATGTAAAGCTTGTTCTTTCTGATCGTCCCTGTTTGCATCCAAGTAGATTTTTCTTTGCTTTTGTTTAGAAAGTCAAACAGGATTTTAAAGCATTTTAAACTCTAGAATCAGCCCATCGTTGATGTTGAAATGAATCCAGGCAGCTACAACAATTAAAAAGTCAACGCCTTTCCGGTTTGTTTCTCCTCAAACCAGATCTTTGTTCCTCCCCGATTAACAAACAAACCCTTTGTCTGCATCTTTTCTTTCCTCCTCTTGTTGGATTCTTGTTCGTCTTCAGTCGCCGCCACCTTCACAAACGGCAGCTACGGTCACTACAGCAACGCCGGCGACGAGCAGGGCTTCCCCCCGCCGCCCTCCCCTGACTCTGTGGAGGAAATGAACAGAGACTTGAATCTGACTCCCCCACACCGCAGGTAACCCCTCAGAGCTCGTCAAGTGCAACAACCTACATGAACACGCCGCTAAGCTCCACGCAGGGCCAGAGTTATGATGGTGTCACTCTTCATCGTTGTTCACAACTTCCACTGATTTGTGATATAAATATATATCGATATATCAACAATTGAGCTTTTTAAAAACATTATCTGGGTAACTGCAGAGCTAAAAGATCTGTGTAAATCAATTCAGGTGGAATTGGTTTGAACAGTTAGTATCTTACCTGCTATAGATAGCTCTTTGAACAGCAATATACTGTATATATTGATATTGATATACAGTATATCGATATGATATGATTATCAATATATCAACAATCATCTCTTTTAGCTTTTAAAAAGCTTATGTGCAGATCATTTCAGGTGGAAAGCGTTTGAACAATTGGTATCGTACCTGCTACAGATATGTCTTTGAACAGCGATATATATTGATATTGACATACATCGATATCAATACAAATATCAATATATCAACAATTATTTCTTTTAGATTTTAAAAAGCTTGTGTGGAAAGGTTTTGAGCGATTAGTATCTTACCTGCAACAGCTAGCTCTTTGAGCTGCAATATATTTCAGTTTGATACATATTGATATTGATATATTGCTATATGTATCGATATTGATATATAGCAATTCATCAACAATTAAGCTTTTTAAAATGATCTGTGTTAACTGCAGAGCTAAAATAGATATGTGCACATAAATTCAGGTGGAAAGGATTTGAACAGTTAGTATCTTACCTGCTACAGATAGCTCTTTGAACAGCTTTGGTTTGGCTAAATTAAGTGGATTAAAAGCTGATGGCTACTCAAGTGGGGTTGCTGTTGTTGCAAACTTTCTGTTTTCAAATAGTTCAAAAATGTTCATGCAAATACTATTTAATAAACACCGGAGTCGTAGTTTATTTCATTCTACGTCGTTTTTGTACCCTGTTGCCGAGCGACAGGAAACCATCCGTTAGTGCATGTTGTGAACACGTAACATGATAAATAAGTCAGATGCCAACATCCACTAGGCATTAAAGATTCCTCATCAAACATTGGGTTGGCTACAAAATCCAAGATGGCCTCCTCCATATGCATTTAAACCGACCATCCTAATCGTTTGGGGAAAATATTCTAACATTTGTTTTCTCAAATGATTTGGGTGATCGAAGATTTATGTTCAGTGGCCAAGTCCTCCATTTACTTCACTCTCTCTTCAGTTCCAGTCCAGAAAAACATTAATCACTAAAACTACAAACATTAACTACTCAAAACCCTCAGCGACGGAGGACATCAGCGTACCGCTTGCTTTACAATACTGTCACTGATGTCGGGCGTACTTGAGTTCTTGTAAGTTAATTTGAAACTACGTGTTTTTTACTGGGTTGTGTGTTTGTTGTTTTGCAGCGAGCGGTCCGACTCGCCTTCGGATTTCTACTCGAACCGCCAGCTTCTCCACGACAAGCACAACATGCCTCGCAACAGGACGTCCAAAAGCCTGGACATGGGTGAGCTCGCGATCTGGACAATCGATCTCGTCCCTCCGGCCTTCACGTGTTCAGAGGCAGGAAGTAAAAACACTGCAGTCTCGGGCAGGAAGTAAAAACACTGCTGTCTTGGGCAGGAAGTAAAAACACTGTTGTTGGGCAGGAAGTAAAAACACTACTGTCTCAGACAGGAATTAAAAACACTGCAGTAAAAACACTGCTGTCTTGGGCAGGAAGTAAAAACACTGTTGTCTTGGGCAGGAAGTAAAAACACTGTTGTCTTGGCATGAAGTAAAAATACTGCTGTCTCAGATACGAAGTAAAAACACTGCTGTCTCGGACAGGAAGTAAAAACACTGCTGTCTTGGCATGAAGTAAAAATACCGCTGTCTTGGGCAGGAAGTAAAAACACTGCTGTCTTGGGCAGGAAATAAAAACACTGTTGTCTTGGCGTGAAGTAAAAACACTGCTGTCTCAGATAGGAAGTAAAAACACTGCTGTCTCAGACAGGAAGTAAAAACACTACTGTCTCGGCATGAAGTAAAAACACTACATTCTCGGCATGAAGTAAAAACACTGTTGTCTTGGGCAGGAAGTAAAAATGTTATGTTGGGCAGGAAGTAAAAACACTGTTGTCTTGGGCAGGAAGTAAAAACACTGCTGTCTTGGGCAGGAATTAAAAACACTGTTGTCTTGGCGTGAAGTAAAAACACTGCTGTCTCAGATAGGAAGTAAAAACACTGCTGTCTCAGAC
>JARVGV010000713.1:7247064-7260228 GCA_031762435.1 Hypsolebias longignatus
GGACAGGAAGTAAAAACACTGCTGTCTCGGACAGGAAGTAAAAACACTGCTGTCTCGGACAGGAAGTAAAAACACTGCTGTCTCGGACAGGAAGTAAAAACACTGTTGTCTTGGCATGAAGTAAAAACACTGCAGTCTCAGACAGGAAGTAAAAACACTGTTGTCTTGGCATGAAGTAAAAACACTGCTGTCTCAGATGGGAAGTAAAAACACTGTTGTCTCAGACAGGAAGTAAAAACACTGCTGTCTCAGATGGGAAGTAAAAACACTGTTGTCTCAGACAGGAAGTAAAACACTGTTGTCTCAGATGGGAAGTAAAAACACTGCTGTCTCAGATGGGAAGTAAAAACACTGTTGTCTCAGACAGGAAGTGAAAACACTGCTGTCTCGGACAGGAAGTAAAAACACTGCTGTCTCAGACAGGAAGTAAAAACACTGCTGTCTGAGACTCTGAAGCTTCTTATTGGTGCATTTCTTTGTTGTGGTTTCTGCTCCGCGACTCTCGTCATCAGCTCGGAGGGGTTTGACCTGCTGAACTCATAAAGCCCCCCCTGTGTTGGTGGGGGGTCCCTGTGAACTGGTGTGTGCGTGCAGATGTGTGCACCCTCTGTATTTGTGAGCAAATGAAACAAACAGGTGTGTGAGTGAGACGAGGTAGATTTCCTCATATTATCACAAACTGACCTTTCTTCATATCATCCCTGTTTCTTCCTCATTTCCTCCTCATCCCCGCTTTTGTTTCCGATCCTGAGCTCCATCTTTTCTTTCATCCGGTTGTTTTTCAGCGGATGACTTCATCGCTCTCCGACTCTTCCATCCATTTTGTTTCTTCTGTGCCTCCGTGTGATTTCCAATCCCGCTTCATTAGGTTCAGTGGATTGGCTTTCTTCCTGCAGCACACCCCTCCACCACCTGGGCTGATTGGCTTTCATTACGGACAAGGGTGGCCTACACACACACACACACAAACACACACACACACAGTGTGCTGTATCCCACTGAGGACCCACTCCAATACCCGCCACTATCTGTCACCTCTCTTCCATCTCTGGCCTTTCTCCATTTCAATCTCTCTTTTCTGTCTTATCACGTCGGTTCCATTCGTCCTCGCTCCCGTCTGAAGCACTCGGAGGTGAAATGAAGCGGTTAGCCGAGCTTTGTGCGCGTCTGGTTGGGTAAAGACAGCGGGAGCCGGGGACGCGTGCGGGACCTCGGACGCTGACCCTGCCAGGACGGGTTTTATTTAAGGAGATGCACGTGTGTTTTTTCCTCCTCGGATGAGGTCCTCACCTGTGAGCTCGAGTCGCAGCATTAGAGGAGGTTAGCTTTTTATTAAACACCACTTGACAGGAGGAGGTGAGCAGCTTTTATTGACCCTGAGCAAACAGTGTGTTGACTCGTGCACACACACACACACACGTCCTTTGCCTACCCTTGTTGAGATGAGCTGAACTAATCGCTGGCCAAACTGCAAAGTATTTCTGGTGTGTTTTTTTTTTTTTTTTTTTTAAATACTTTTTTTTTAATGTGTGTGTTTTTTACTTTGTCACCAAAAGTTGCGCCGTACGATAATGATCTAGCAAAGTTAAGTCCTCTGGGTCCTACGTCCTCTGGATGGATTCTTCTTGTTGAAACGTTTCGTATTTTATCCAAAGGACTTCTTCAGTCTGCGGAGCTGCAACGGTCAAATGGTTTGTTGTTGACGTCCAGAACCAGCTGTTCATGTGATCAAGGACCGTCAGCCTAACGACTCTTCGTTGTTGGCTGCTTGTTATTCGCAGAGGGCTGAGTGATGTAAGAGGAAATGGAGGCTCCGCCCCTGTTAAATGATGGATGGTTTCTCTTCATAAAGTCGGCCTCCTTCACTCGTCTGAAACCATCGTTCCTCTGGCCTGGAGATGAGTGTAGACCACAGAGTCCTGGCCTGATGATGTAGATCTTCTCTGCTGGTTCATCCTTTTGGCTAGTGGCTGTTAAGTTTCCCCGATGTAAGACTGATCACCCTCCTGACACTGAACAACATACACAATATCACTCTGTTTGTGCCGGGGGACTGGATCTTTGGCATCGATCGTAACTTTTAACGAGCATCAAGGAGGACGCATCTATCTGTGTGAAAACTCAGACTAAATTGCATAAAGTGCAGGAAATCTTCAGCCCTGTTGGGGTTCAGGACGGTGATCCACTCGACACTGAGCGATTTTTCTTTTCTGCACAACGACCGCGTCTTCAAAACGGACTAGGTTTCAGCCGCGAGACTCTTTTTGCTAAATCTTTTCAAGTTTGCTTCAAAGTTTTGTTTTAATTTTTCCAGTTTTAACAGCAACTAGTTTGACTTCCAGTCAGTTTGCTACAAAACATACAACATAGATGCACTAGCTAAAAAGATGTAGCGCTCTGCTCCTGTCATGCCCCTCCATGGTCAACAACTGCCAGCACTAATGCAGCGCTAAACTAGCAACACAGACGAGTCTCCATCTCGCTCGCACTAAGACTTGGCGATTGTTTTTACGCCGAATGTCCTTCCTGTCTACCACAGCCGTCTGTGTGGAGCAGAGAGCTGCTGTCTAGGGCGCCCTGGGGAGCAGATTCTGGTGGTTAAGGGTCTTGCTCAAGGGCCCAGAGTGGGGCAAACAAAGGTGGAGGTAGGTGTGGGCGTTTCACCTTTCCCACACACAAGTTGATGATGTTGGTTCAGCAACCTTCCAATCAGAGGCCCACCTTCTCTCAACTCTGCACCACCACTCCCCCCCCCACACACACACACACACAGATGTATACTGTATATATATTATGATTGTGGTGGCTCAAGATTCACTCATGGGGGCCAAGGCCACCATTGGTCACCCCTTGGCTCCACCACTGCACGGGACAGTGGCTAAAACTCCTCCCTTTATTCTCCAGGATCCATCACTCTCTTGAATATCTTGCACCCAGAACATTTGGGTTTATTTCATCCTCTGACCAGTTCCAGTTCAGAAAAACACTCCTCACTAAAACTACAAACACTCACTGTTCAGGTCCCTCAAGAGACGAGGACATTGACCTGTTCATGGTTTTATTTCAGTCTTTAATGCTTCTTTTATTTCCATTTCATTCCAAGGCTGCACAATGTCTAGAAAACACATCAACATTGCAATATCTAATAATATTGATTAATCATGTTTTTTAATGTTGATCCTCACACAACCCTGAAATATCATTTTATTTTGTGTTTATCACTTTTACTACGTATTTTCACCCTATAAGTCACACCTTTTTGCATAATTTGCATACTCTGTGACTTATACACAGAAGCATCTCATTCTTTTTCTCATATTTATAAATAAAATAAAAATTTTGTCTGAGATATGACCGTTTTCATTCATTCTGACTGAAAATATCGAACACTACCATTTTCACAACTCGAGTAGTATGGCATGCCGTTGTGTCATGTAATAGGTAAAAGTGGCTATTAATGACACAATCGGCTTGCCATATTCTGCTACCTTCTTTCAGCTCGCTTGGAGCAACGGTCAAATCAGCTTAATTTCACTGCACCACCCCAGCAAAATGCAGCTGATTTGACCATCAAAGTGCATTTATTAATGGAAAAGTTCGACTGAGACATGGGCTTCACAACCATTATATGTGAAGGGGACGTGTCCCCCCCCACACATTAAAAAAAAAAAAGGTTCATTTGGACCCCATTTACCATTAAACATTATTTCACTCAGCGCAGTTTCCATCCTTTTCACTTGATTAATAGGAGAACACTCAAACCACTAAAAGTCCACTCCAGGTTTTCCTGGTCACCTCCAACCCTCCAGCAGCATGCAGTGCTCCACCTCTGCGTCTCCTGCCTCGGCAGAGAACGCTCACAGGTGGTTGAGGCGGAGACACCTCTGCGTTGCTCACCAGCTTAGCGAGTTGAGTGTGAGCAGTTGTTGACGGGGGGTGGGGGTGGGTTTATCGTAAACGTATTCACGTTTGGAGGACGCTTGAGCGAAGTGGAGCGCTACGTCTGTAGCATCTTAGCTTAGCGTTGGCGTGTGACATTGTAAGACGCTGTGTCAAAGTGCATTAAAGTGTTAATCTTGTTCAAATCCTCCCACGGCCGCCATTTTGCAGCCAATCGATTGATTCTTGGCACACAGGCCCACATTTCCGGATTGTCAGTGGGCGACACGTAATAGGTGCGACTTATACGGCGAAGCGACTTATTGTTGGATTTTTCCACATTATTAGACTTTTTTTTTTGACAGATGCGACTTATAGGCCAGGAAATACGGTACCTTTATCGCTTCTTTCTTCCTCCACTTTTCCTCCTTCACTGCAGGATTTTGAACTTGCGCGACATCGTTTTTATAACGGTTAAAAATGAGGTTTTATATTTTGGCCTTCCACTGCAGCAGGATGATTTCTGGCCACGCAGAGGTTTTATCTTCTCTTCTCCAACATAAGTTTTTTTTTTTTAATTTGTTTGAGGTCGTGTGGGCTGCAGTAGTTTTTACATTCAAACTTTATTTTGTCTTTCACACGCGCACACAAAACCCTTTTTTTAATTTCCTCTTTACCGTTTCCAATTGAAGCATTTTTTTTTTTTTACACGTGTACCGGTAGTCTCATTACATCATTCCCTCGCTCGGTTTATTCCGTCTGCAGGGAAAAATTGACCTCATGAAAAATGAAAAGGATTATTTAAGAGAAAAAGCAGCTTTAATGGAAACCAATTATTTCCTCTGAACGCACCACGTGCGGCGGCTGCTGACGGTTGGGCTCCAGGTTGGATTTCCGCTCGTTTTCTTTCCTTTTTTATTAGTTGTCTCATCTTTATCTGCTCTCATTTTCTCGCACAATCCTGGTCTTTATTTCTGCTGCTTTTGTTGTATTTTGCTGCTTTTTTCATTTCCTGTCTCGGTGTGTCGTTGACGCGGTTTGCAGGGATTCATTTCCAGCGTACGCCCGCACCTTTATGAACACGGGCGCCACCTGCTTTGTATGTCAGAATATAATTTTGGTGCATTAAAGGGTAATAAGTGTGTTTTGTTGCTCTTTATTTCTTGTCCCAGTGGCCGATGAGAGCAACGTTGGATCAGTGGTGCGTCGCAGAAATGGTGAGTTTGATAGAATCACCGTAAATAAGCTCTAATTCAAATGTTTTAATTTATTTTACATAAAAATGGACCAATTTAACCAGTATTGTGTATAAATTCTCATTCCTCGTGTTTATTTGATCTAATTCTTAATTTCCTATTTTGTATCACATTTTTAGTGTAATTTCTTTTGTCCCTATTTTATTTTTTATTTGATCTTAATTTTTTCAATGTTTTTAGTTCCTCATCATATTTTCATTTCGTCTAATCCAGTTTGTCTTGTTTTATGTCCTTATTTCATTTTTCTCTGTTTTTTTTTACACACTGTTCTCGTTATGTCGCAATTTTCCCAATATTTCATTTTATTCCAACTTTATTTCAATTTCTTTTCGTCTAAATCTGTTTTCTTGTTTAGTCTTATTTGTTTTACCATTATTTCATTTCATTTTCTTGTTTTTAAGAATAATAATGTTATTTGAAGGTGCCTTTCATGACCCTCGAGGACACCCTACAGTAAAATACAATATGGAACGTAGTAAAACGAAAGTATAAAACAATAAATTATAAAGAACAATATAAACATATGTAACATATGTTAAATACATGTAATATGATGAGAGTGATGTGAGGACCTGAGGGTCCAGGAGGGTGTATTGATTTGGAAAAGTTCTGAGATACTGAGGGGTGAGGTCATTGAGGATTTTGAAGATGACGAGCAGGATTTTGTAAGAAGTGCAATATTCATTGGGGATCCATTGAAGCTTCTTCAGGACAGGGGTTATTTGATGGGTGGAAGGAGTTCTGGAGATGACTGGAGCGGCAGAGTTTGGGGCCAGTTGGAGTTTAAGGATGGAATTGTAGTTGGACCAAATGTTGAGACTTGCAGTAATCTAGGTGGGCTCGGACCAAAGAGTGAACCAGAACAGCAGCACTGTTAACGGACAGGGATGGACAGAGATAAGCAATGTTACGGAGGTGAAAGTAAGCTGAACGAGTGATGTTACCGATACGGGATTTAAATGATGACATGTTGCACAGGATGACACCCTGACTTAAATAAGGGGGAACTGAGATGGTTGATGAGAATGGAAAAGTTGCCCCGTTTTTGCCAGAGTGGATTTGGCGCCAATGTGAAGAAGTTCTGTTTTGTCACCGTTTAGTTTGAGGAAGTTGATTGGGAACAAGGATCTTATGTCATTCATTCAACTTTATTTATACAGGCTAGTCTTATTGAGCCTCAAGGACTCATTTACAAAAGAGACGTGTTTTAATCAAAGAAATGAGAAAAAAAAAATGAAAAGAAATTATAGAAAAAAGAAACAAATGGCTACAATGTAAAGCGATAAAATCACTTCTTGATGTTAGAGTACACCCTTCTGCAGCTTCTGGATCCATGATGGCTGCCAATTAACAACACCTGCAGATCATCCCACTAACGAAGATGCCTCGCTACTTAAGGCTGCAGTTGTCAGAGGGTGAGGTGGATGGAAGGGTTAAACTGGTGGTGGTGGACAGATAGATCTGAGTGTCATCCATGTAACAGTGGAGTTGGATATTATGTTTAAAAAAAATGTTGCCAAGTGGAAAGAGGTAATGATAAAAAGAAGAGGACCGATGACAGAATCTTGTGGAACACCGGAACAGAGAGGTACATGAGATGATGTCATTTTCTTTTTTTCTTTTTTTTTTTTTGTCATTATTTCTCAGTGTCCAACAATTTTCAGTGAGGTCATCTGGACAGTTTTTTTTTTTTGTGCTGAAACGTTTCACCTTCCATCTAGAAGGCTTCATCAGTCAAGAAAACGCACAAGGCAAAACTGATTCTTCCCCCAACACCTTACTCCAAAGTGGAACAAACCAGTTCTGTTGGTTCTAAAAAATAAAAATTAAAAAAAGAAACTGTCTAGATGACCTGACTGAAAATTGTTGGATTGTATACCTGGATTATTGAGCATGGGCTTTGTTGATTTTGAACCAGTTTGACACGACTGTTGACGAGGAAGAGGGCCGGCACCGGAGGAGGGGGCGTGCCAAAGAGACCACCTTAGCACCAACATAACTGGATTATTGAGCATGGACTTTGTTGGTTTAATTCTCAATGTGTTTTTCATTCTTCTCATTTGATCTTTTGCCATTTAGCTGCAGTTTTACTACCAATTCATCTCATTTTCTCACATTGTCTTACTTTCAAAAATTTATTTGACTTTTTCATTTAAATCTTTTTTCTTGTTTTGTTTTATTCATTAGATTTTGTTTTATTTTTAATTTTATGATACTTTTTTCTTTATTAAAACTTTTTTCTTAGTTTCTCGTTTTATATTATCTTTTCTCAGTTTTTCTCATCACTCTCCTTTTCTAAAAATGTCAATATTTAGGACCTATTTTTGTATGTACCTAATTTGTTTTTCAAATTCTACACCATTTGTTCATTATTTTATCTCGTCTCTAACCTTTTTTTGTATTTAATCTTTTTATTTATCTATTCTTGGGACTCTCCCTCCTTCCACTGCCAACCTGACAAAGTTGAGATACAAACCCGGGTGTGAACGCTGCTTCAGAACCATCACAAAGCTTGCAGCGTTCAGTCCTCACCCAGCTGACAGCAGCAGGATTACATCACAGTTTCTTTAATTTTGTTCATTCCGCCTCAGTTTTTTTGGAAAAATGTCTGCTCAAAGACAAACTGGCACATAGGTGTTTTTTTTTCCTCACAGTGATGGGTTGAAGCACTTCAGAGCTATTATGCTCTTAATATGAGAAAGTGTTCATAGTTCAAGAACAGAAAACACAAAGAAAGACATCTTTCATATCATACTGGCTGACAGGATCTCTTTAAAGTGTGTTATGCAGAAACCAAAAAAAGAGACGTAAGTCAACCTGCTCACAATGTTGTCAGTCCTACTTTCGGTGGTCTACTTGTCCATCATCGTGGAGCGAAGGGGGGAAATTAAAATGCCTTTCGTCTGCTTGTCCGTCTGTCAATGCATGTTGTGAAAATAACTTGAAAATAACTGAGATGATGGGATGGGCTGTAACTATAACTGTGACACAACAATGAAAATTATTAACGTCTAAAACATGTCACAATATTATAAAATACAATTCTTTGTATTAATGTTTTTATTTTTTTGAGTGCCATGTGTTTGACTTCATCAAATAGCTTAGAACCCACAGTTTCAGATTCTGTAAATAACTCAAAATGACCCAGGGAAGACTTGTTCCTGGTTTCGCCGTGGCCAGTCACAATTGTCCCGGCGCTCGGCTCAGATTCCCCTCGCTCAGCATTCCTACAAGTGGCTCCGCCCCCTCCCCTCTCTTCGTCATAATTATTAGGTCTACGATGAATAAAGCGATCCGCTCCTTCCGTTCTTCCTGCCTTTCCCCTCTTTTCGTCTTCCCTCCGTTTGACATCTCAGCTAATGCGTATTGACGGGGGCCTTTGCGTGTTCTTCGTCTTTCTGCTGACACGGCGTGTTCGCCTAGCTTCTTGTGGCGCCCCCCCCGACGGTGCCGCTGCCCTCCTCCCTAAATGGCCTTACTGTTTCTTTATGGGCTTTGACATACTGTATTTCATTAGGCGGATGGTCTTAAGAGGTCCGCCTGGCTTCTTTAATCTGGCTAAAACCTTTTCTTTTTCTCCTCCTGCTCTGAGGTGCGCTCTCCCCCTCTTTCTCATTTATTTCTTCCCTCCATCACGTTTTTTCCCCCACTCCCTTCCTTTTTCTGTCGTGCCTCTCCATTTTATGTATATATTTTTTTCTCTTGTTTTTTGGCGGAAACGTCTTCCTCGCGGCTTCTCTTCATCGCCTGCTCTCTGTCGCCAGCTCGTCCCCCATTTTTAGCATCCTCCCAATCCCAAAACACCGTTCTCCCTTTCTGCCGTTCTATCCTCCCCTCTGTTCTACATCCAGTTCTCTCTTTATTTTCGCTTTGGTTCTCTTCTTCTCAACAGACTGATCCTTTTTTTAGGATCCCTCTCCCCTTCCCCCCCACCTCTTGCTCTGTCGCCGCTGGATGTGTTCCAGTCTTATGTGATTATGGTGAACATGCTCCAGTCTTGGAGTTTCCTCCTTCCAACTGATTTTGGAAACTGAGTGTGTGTGTGTGAACACCCTGCAGACAGCCAGAGGAGTAATGAACAAGATATTCCTTCATTCATTCCTCCAGTTCGCTCCCGTAGAGTCTCACATCTCCTCAGGCAGCAGGCTGCCCTCTTACAACACACCTGGGAGCTCATCCAGCACAAACTCCCACCCACTCATCCTCACACGAGATAACCACACTCACACGGTGTGTGTAGTCACAGGAGGAGATGAGCCTAATGCTAGTTTGGCTGCATTTCTGTATTTTATTTTATTTTATTTTTGGTCTTTAGCTTCATTGAATGTTTTCGCCCGATCATTTATAGACGGCGACGATTGTCTTTGGAGTTCGTCTTGTTGGCTAAACTCTCATCAGGAAGTGTGGCCCTGTGTGGCATTAGTCCTTAGTCTTTAGGAAGGCCTCGTTCACAATTTCCTTTATTTTATTTCAGACATTCACTCCACGTCTTTTGTCTAGGCCTGTCGCGATAAACAATAATTATTATGAATCGCATGATAAATTAAAATGATCTACCTAATTTTCATTTATCGGCTCAAGTCCGGTGCTCTTCACTGACCCCTCCCTTTCTATTTTCTCTTTAAAATTCGTTTTGTCGTCCAAAATTGCATTTTTTGGATCATTAAAAGAGCTAAGCTGAAAAGCTAAGCTATGAACTAACCTAACAGGCCGACCTCTGGGGGAAAAAACCTCTGTCTTGTCAAAATTCACGGTTGAAATCCGTGCCTTTGTGTAAAAAGTTGTTTTTCTCTGCAAAAAAAAAGAGCTGAGAACTTGTTTACTGATTTATTTTTAATTTTATTATGAGCTTTGTTTGACAAATGCTATGCTAAAGAGCTCAAACAACACCGAGCGTCCGCCATTTTGAGAACTGAAAAACAGGAACGAGACACAGCCCATTTCATGTCAAGGGGCCTCTCTCCCATTTTTCTTAAAGGCACACTGCTCGCTCCCTCACTATCCATCCGTTGGTTCAAACTGTCTTATACTGCCATCCAGTGGTCAAAAAAAGTACTGCACACAAAAATTAACCGTTTCTACTTCAATTTGGCAATTACGAATTATTGTCAAATTTCAAACATTATCGTTTATCGCAATAATTTCTGAGACGATTAATCGCCCAACAGAATTTGTTATTGTGACAGGACTACTTGTGTCTTAGTTCTCAGTATTTTGTTGATTTCATGGTGGAATTAATTTCAGAGCAAGCATTAAGTTAGCAGGATGAATGGGTGGTTGTGTAACTCGTCACAAGTTGTTAAACATGGCAGGTCCACTTTAGTATGTATTCTTTAATCCATCATCTACTGCTTGTTCTGGAGTCGGTTAATGGGAACAGCGGTTTAAGTGGGGAGGCCCTGACATCTCTTTCCGCAGCCACCTCTTCCAGCTCTTGGAAAAAGGTCCTTATCAATACTGGGTTGCAAAGTCAAAATCTAAGATGGCCACCACTGTACATATTTGTTCCTGGCCGCCTCTATCATTCAAAGAAACTAAACAACACCATTAACCCATTCCGTCTGCTGCACCAAGCACCCTAGATGGCCGCTCTCTGCTCCACACAGAGGGCTGTGGTAGCTCTGTGGTCAGGAAGAACGTCTGGCTTAAGAACGTCTGGCTTAAAAACGATCGCCAAGTCAGCTTGCAAGTTAGTTCACTGTGGCGACCCCCTGTAGAAGGAAGCAGACGGGGGGGAAAAAATAGTTTCCTCAACTTATTAGGGTTGCCATTAGGGTGGCCATGACCACCATTGCCCACCCATGGCTCCGCCCCTTCTAGTAGATAAAATTACTCCCTCCACTCGCCAGGATACGTCACTCTGCACTGCCTCAGACAAGAAAAAATGTTTACCTCAGTTCTCCACCACGTAACTCCTCCATTTGAATATCTTGCACCAACAACATTTAGGTTTACTTCATTCACTGTTCGGTTCCTGTCCAGAAAAACACTCATCTCCAGAACTATAAACATTCATCATTCAAATCCCATCGGCGATGGAGGACATCTACATGCTGCTTGTTATTTAACCAGAATTAGACAAAAAACGTGCAGTTTGTGGAAAACAATTTGCTTTAGTTTAAAATCCGTCCGTCCGTCCATCCATCCACCCACCTACCTACCGTAGCCGCTTCTTCCATTTCGGGTTGCAGGGGTTACTGGTGCCCATATCCAACAATCACTGTGCGAGAGGCGAGGGACACCATGAACAGGTCTCCAGTCCATCGCAGGGACACCATGAACAGGTCTCCAGTCCATCACAGGGACACATAGACAAAAGAGACAAACAACCATTCACTGTCTCTCTCTCACCTAGAGACAATTTAGAGTTAATAATCAGTCTAACATGCATGTTTTTGGTCTGTGGGTAGAAACCGGAGTACCTGGAGAAAACCCATGCATGCACGGAGAGAACATGCAAACTCCACCCAGTAAGGTCCTGGGCCTGGATTTGAACCGCCGACCTTCTCTCTGAGAGGCAACAGCTCTGCCAACTGAGCCATCATGATGAAAAATAGGAATTATGAAGAAATTATATTAAATGATTGTTGACCGTTTTACTCTTCAGTGTTTCCCCTACCATTATACAAGCGGGGTGCCCCACCCCGTCAACAGAACTGAGCACCCCGCCTACCAAACCAAACTTGACCCACCACCCAGCACTGGCATAGCACTAAGCTAGCAGATCAAAGTACAGGCTCTCTAGCTATAAAGCTAAAGGGAGCACTCACGTTGCCTCTTCCCTCATGCTGAATGCTCACTGCCCCTACAAGCTGCACTCAGATGTGTCCGTCCCCCGTCACAAAAATCATAGATGAGATGGGCACCCCGCCATGGCAAGATAACTAGGGGAAACACTGAACCTTATCAGCTGGTTTCAGCTTCTTAGCAGCTTTCAGCAAAAATCATTCAGCAATAAACATTCAAACGAAAATGACATGTGAAGAGTTGTTTAATACTTTTTCACTGTTGATTCACAATTTACAGTAGGAATGCCATTTTGCTCTGAGATAATGTTTTTTCCCCAAATCAATGTATTTATTGAAATTCTTAAATACATCAGCCAGAAAGAAGGTGTAATGATTATACAAGAAAATCTACAGTAATAAAAGCAAGCAGTTATAAACAGTTTAGGTAGCTATGTCATTATAACTTGACAGTAAAGTGAGAACTTACTAATTACATCCCACATAATATTTATTGTACAATTCATTAGATTATTACAACCTTGTGTTATGTGACAAAATCTAATCCCACTAAGAGCATTAAGAAACTGAAGCAAGAAAATGAAAGCAGAATGCAAGCATGCAGAGTATAAAATATGATTCAGATCTGCATTAGGCTACATGGTTTCATATGAACAAAAAGTATGTTACTAAAGAAAGAGCTGTCACTTGATATCGAGGCAGAGGTTTGTGAAACAATCATGCACAACAACGCTCAAGTCTAAGGTCAAGCCGACCTAAGAACCAGACTGGTCATGAAGTTCCAGGATTTGAAGAGCTTATCTAAGTAACTGGACCCAGAGAGGCAGACCGCAGGTGGTGCAGATTAGAAATACTACCTTGTTCACATTGAAACACAAAAGTGGCGCTCCTCAGGGATGTGTGCTCAGCCCTCTGCTCTACACTCTGTTCACCCACAACTGCTCAGCCACGCCTAGCTCAAACAGCATCGTTAAATTTAGTGCCAGGAAAAATAAATTTGCTGCTTAATGTCATGAGACAGTGCATCTGGAAAGTATTCACAGTGCTTCCCTTTTCACACATTTTGTTATGTTACAGCCTTATTTCAAATTGTATTAAATTAATCTCTATCCTTAAAATTATACACACAATACCCCATTATGACAATGGGAAATAAATAGAAAAGAAATCACATTTGCGTAAGTATTCACAGCCTTAATACTTTGATGATCATGTATGTAGACAGTACTGTATATGTGTAAGAGTGTGTGTCTATATATATATATATATATACATATATATAT
>JARVGV010000713.1:7287858-7305138 GCA_031762435.1 Hypsolebias longignatus
CGATCTTATATATATATATGTATATATATATGTATATATATATGTATATGTGTGTGTGTGTACACTGCTTATGTAAAATGGCCACAGCAATCATTTGAGGAAACTATGCTTCCTAGCTACAGTGTTAGCTGTATAATACAGTTGTCCCTTGCTATATCGTGGTTCTCTGTATCGCCAGTTTTAAACCTTTTTTTTTTTTAACATTGAAAGATTTATAGGAGTGTGGGAAGGGTTTATAAGTCTCAAACCTATATAAATATTAAAATTAATAGAATGCCGCTACTTCATGGCTTTTCACCTACCGCTGTGGTCTCTGGAATGCAACCCCCATGATACGTGAGGGATCACTGTAGTTTGCCAATGGGTGTGTAATGTATCGTATGTGGTATTCTTTTTACCAGAATGTCAATTTGGAAAACAGAGGTATGTTGGTAAAATTGAGGGGTTTTTTTTAATAGAGGATTGCTAAACAGAGTTGTTGTGTTTTAAAAAGAGAAACTAAGGAGACCTCTGTCACACAATGTGCTGACACTCCAGGTCAACCCAGCTGAGGTGAGTTCTCCTTCATGCCTTGATGCTTGTCTTGTTTTGTGTTGCTTCGGGACAGGTGCTGTACTAAAAGGTGTTTGTCATCACGGGAGTGTGCACAACCTGTTTAACACTAAAGACCTGTATCTGTTTGCCTAACTTAGTGTAAAAGTGTGTTTCTGTTAAATTAGTATTATTTTCTCTGTGAAAGTGTCAGTTTCACCCATTTTAAAAATTGTCACATTTTGTGCTTTGCACAGTACAAAATACCTTTAAATTAGCCATTTTTATTATCCAGACTGACATATAACACTTAATTTCACTTGAAGTGATTAGATTTTAAAGATTTCAGTTCTCATTGTGAATACTTGAGTATTTTGCGCATTCTTAGTACAGTATTTGGTTTTGCGTCCCAGGGCGGGGTGTCTGGACAGTTTTCTTTCTCCAAATGAGGATGGCTTGTCAAAGAAAAGTGAGGACCACTGATAATAGAACACCCTTTTACAGTCTTATTTTAGCCGTTGCAGAAAAAAATCCTGTTCATTATGAAAGTTTGGGCTTCCAATTTAGATTTTTATCCCTTGTGTGTGTTAGATTGAAAGCAAAACAGTGTTTGCTGGGAAGAATGGATCCTCCAGTGCTCTTCCCATGTGGGTCACATGTTATGTTGAGGGTTAGCATGTCTTTCTGTGTGCTTCCGCCCAATCAATGTATGGCGAGTTCAAGAGATTCATCAAGGCGAGTGATCTTTACACATGCTACACTTAGAGTTGATTAATTCTTCCTCTTCCCTCTGGAAAAAAGAGACTTTCTTTACACACATACGCCCACATCGCCAGCTGACAGCCTTCTCACATCCTCTGTAACGCCTGGCGATAAACCAACCACCCACTGACTGCCTGTTGCACCAAGCAGGAAGGCTTATTAGGACCTCACACACCTTCAGAGTTGTCACAGTTGCAGTGAGCGAAGAAGTTGCAATGCAACAAACAGAAGTGGTGGCATTCTTTCAGAGCCAGTTGTGATGCCAGTTTGCCCTCACGTTGAGCTGTTTTAGCTCTGAACTGAAATTTCATTGCACGTAATAGTCTGATAGTGTGAGCTAGCGCTTCTGCTCTTTCCCTCCTTCCCAGAGGGCTAATTGCACGGGTCAGGTTGGTGACACCACCGCACTTGGCTAGCTGTGATCTCGGTTACATTCAGAGCCTCATTAGAGCTCGGTTAACTGTGTGTGTCTGTGTGTGGGTGAACATCTTCCTTTTCTCTCTACATAAACAACAATTCCAGTATCTACACTTATTGTAGCTTCTTGGTTTTGTCTTAAATATTGCATTGATTCACATCGAAAGTCGTCACTGATGGTGGCCGTTTCTCATGGAAAAGAAGCTTGAAGTCATTCTCCTTTGCAAATAAATTACCTTTAAGTATTCCCGTTGGCACCTGCTTTGTGCATGAGAGCATGACAAATAAAATATATCAATGCAGATGCTTTTGTAGTTCAGATGAGAATGAGCAGAAGCTCTCGCTTTACAGACCCTCTCCTTGTGGGGCTGCTGGGGCGACGGCAAGCGCGGCAGGCTAATGACGACAGCGGCACTAATAATGGTTCCTAGTGGCTCCTGTGACAGTGGGGAGCATATTAAATGGGACACGGGCTCAGCCTGGCTCACTTGGACCCCCTGCATCCCAATAATGAGAGTTTGATGGAGTAGTTGTGCAGGTAGATAATGCTAAGTTAATGAGACATCCTTTTCCACAAGACCGTTTGCAGTTCCCTGTGGAGTTGGTGTGTATGCTGCTGAGGTGATGTACTGTATAAAGCTGTCTTCTTGAGCATGTGTGTACTTTTTATACACACATCAAAGGTATTATTGTATATCAAAGTTCATGATCAATAATCCCAGTAAAAAAAATCCAACAAAGTTCAGTCAGGTCATCTGGACGATTACTTTTTTGTTGAGTAGTTTCCTCTTTCATCCAAAGGACTTGATCAGTCCAAGGAGCCACAAACAGACTTAGTCCCACAAGCATCACACTTGCATAGTAGACCAACCAGTTTGCTGGTGATAAGATGGTTTCTGGGGTCCACCCTCTCCCCCGTCGACTCCTCTGAGGCTGCCATAGCCAATGTGGTATTATTGTATAGTCTGTACGTACATAAAGTTTTTCTTGTCCCGCCCATAACTTCTGATCTGCTCAAGATAATTAAATGGAACTTAATCAAATATGCATCATCGCTAAACGGAGTCTTGCATTCACTTTTTTCCCACCCCATCTTCAAGGTCAAGGCCACAAATCAAGGCCAAAGTCAAAACTAGGTCTGGTATGGGCCATAGCTTCTGGTACGCTCAGGATAATTTAACAAAACTTCTCACACATTTGTTCCACCACTAGGCGGTGTCACATACACTTTTCATCACTTCCGCTTTAAGGTCAAGATCCCAAATCGAGGTCAAGGGTTATATAGTCTTTTCCATTGCTATAGATTGAAGTATACCAGTAATCGTTTGTTGATGGGCGTATAGTATTATGTATAATGTACATACTGTATATTTACAGTGTTTCCCTTAGGTCACTGGCCTTGACAGGGTGCTCATCTCTGTGGGGATTATTCTTGTGGCAGTGGGTTGGTTGAGATGGAAACATATCTGTGATGTGGGCTAGTTTAGCGCCACATTAGTGCCAGCAGTTGTCAACCGGAAGGGAACACCACCTCTGTAGTTTCTCAACTAGCATGTTTGTATTGCGAGGCGGTAGGATTGTTGGCAGGGCACTCTGTTCTGTTGACAGGGCGGGGCACCCTCCTTTTTATAATGGTAGGGGAAACACAAACATATATTTACAGTGTTTCCCCTAGATCAGTTCCCTTGGCGGGCACTTGTATTTAATTTTTTGTAGATGAGAGACTTGGCAGGTGGGGGGAGGGGGGTGTTGCCATTTCTTTGTCTGATCATTTTTGTGTTGCTGTGTGTTACTACGGTTGGAGCTCAACAGGAAATTAACTGTCAGATTCCTGAGTGGCAGAACAAAACGTGTCCAAAGGCACGACAGACTCCATAAGCCGAGTGAAAATTTGTGTGAAGGTAATAAACATATGAACATAAGAGAAAAAGGAAAACAGCGCGGCGTCTTTAACAAACTCTGATCTCAGTGGTGTGAAAATATAGGAGTCGGTGATGAATAAGTGATAAGGCGATGGGAGAGTGAGGGATAACCACCTCTCATGGCAGGTATGTCTCTAATTGGATGTCCCACCACCATCCACTGTCTCCCCCCCCCCCCAATCTTCTGAGACAATGCAAGTGAGGAAAATCCTATTCCTAATTAATGCAGATATAATGATGGGTCCAGCTGTGCCCCCTCCCCTCCCCCCTTAGAATGTTGATTAAGAAGCTGTGGAGGTGGGAAATCCACCAGATAAACCTGAACAGTCATATGTTTTTGTTGTATAATTGATGCAAAGAAAGAGTTATTTCTATACAGTAGTCTGCTTTTGGCTACAGCATAATGTGGGAGTGCTTTAGTCAAAATAGTTCCAAGAAAAGAAAACGAATAAAAAAAAACGTGCTGTGGCAGCACCCACACTCTTACTGTGGCAAGTGATCTCAAGGAAGGGAGGTGGAAATGCATTAAAGCAGCAACGGCTCAGCGCCAGTGATAACACGGTGAAGAAAAATAAAAGTAAGAAGGGATGTTAGTTTCTTGAACTTCCTGAAATGGTTCAAAGATCTGAGTACGGATGTAATAGGTGCCAGTTTTGCTTAAAGGGGCACCATCCAGATTTAGCGCACCGACTTCAGTGCACCAGTTATGGCTGCAGCTCCTTTACCAATAAATTTGTTTTATACACCTTTTTATAGGAGCTCAACACCCACACTGCTGGTGTGACAGTGGCTCAGGAATTAAATTGGACGTATGTGATGTGTTGTTGCCAGTTCACAGGTGACCAATGGCAAACCTTGTAGACATTACTAGATGTGTCTGTATGACGCAGGGCTTAACCGAGGTAGTTCAAGGCAGCATGGTGGCTCAGTTGTTAGAGCTGCCACCTTTCAGCGAGCATGTCGCCTGTTCATATCTCGGCCGGGGGCCTTTCTGGGTGGAGTTTGCACGTTCTCTCCATGCATGCGTGGGTTTTCTCCAGGTACTCCGGTTTCTTCCCACAGACCCAAAACATGCATGTTAGACTGATTGGTAATGGTAACTCTAAATTGTCCCTAGGTGAGAGAGAGAGTGAATGGTTGTTTGTCTCTGTGTCCCTGTGATGCACTGAAACATGTCAAGGTATCAGTCATTGACTGACTGACCAACCGACCGACGGACGCACTGACCGACCAATGGATGCGCTGACCAACCAACGGACACACCGACTGACTGACAGACACACCGACCGACAGACGCACTGACTGACCGACGGATGCACCGGCACTGATCGACCGACGAACTCACCGGCATCGACCGACCGACGGATGCACCGACCGATGGACGCACCGGCACCGACGGACGCACCGACACGACGGACGCACCGACACGACGGACGCACCGACCGACGGACGGACGCACCGACCGACCGACTGACGCACCGACCGACCGACTGACGCACAGACCGACCTACTGACGCACCGACCGATCGACCGACTGACGCACCGACCGATAGACTCACCAACCGATGGATGTACCGTCATATTATTTTGTAGTCTCTGTCCATCATTAAACTTTTTATTTTCTGGGGCATAACTTCAGATCTGCTCAAGATAGTTTAACAAAACTTTATATACCTTTGTACCACCATGTCACAGGACCATCTCATTACCACAACTTCAAGGTGAAGATCACAAATCGATGCCAATGGTTGTACAAGGTCTTTCTTAAATGTTGCTGTAAAATAGTTTGTCGACGGAAGATTATAAAAACTTTTAATCAATTACAACCAAACGCTAAAATAACTTTCCCAAACTTCTTAACCTCTTTTAAATGTCAACATATTTTCTGTTTAATTGTTGTGTTAGATGTTTGCAGTGTTTTATACCTCAGGGCCACTCCGCTTCTCACCTCAAATAAATTCTCTTACATGTCTGGATTGTGTCGTCCAGGTTCGGTAAGAAGAAAGACGACAAAAGCAAAGGATCAAAGAACAAACTGGATGCCCTGAGCGAGGAGGAGCTGGACCGGGTCCCTGACAGCAGAGACAGGTGAAGAAAATGGATTTGTGTTTTTGTCACAGTTTAAATACCGAGGTAAAGGATATTGGTTATGTTGCCTCATGAATAACAGACTCACCCCCCTCGACAGCCATGACCTACGTTACCAGGAAATCCACTCCGGTTACACCACCCCCGACCGAAACTCCCTACCCGATGTGGAAGATGACGACAGCGACCCCCACTATGCTCGCATCGGCAAGTTCCGCCAGCCGCCCTCTCCACTGTCCCCCAGTCGCACGCCCTCCCCGGCACTGCCTTCAGGAGGGCAAAACCTGCCTCAGGCACCCCCCAGTGACATAGAAGGACTCTACGCCAAGGTGAACAAGTTCAGACAGCCACCAAGTTCGCAGAACCTGCCACAGGCAGAGAGGTGAGCATGGATTACATCACAACTTTGTGCTGTTTTTTTTCTCTTTCTGAGGTAACTTAAAAGTTTGGGGTGTCCAATCTTGGTACTGGAGGGCCACTATCCTGCATGTCCTAGATCAGAGATGTTCAATCCTGGTTCCTGAGAGCCACTATCCTGCATGTCCTAGATCAGAGATGTTCAATCCTGGTTCCTGAGAGCCCCTATCCTGCATGTCCTAGATCAGAGATGTTCAATCCTGGTTCCTGAGAGCCACTATCCTGCATGTCCTTGATCAGAGATGTTCAATCACGTCCTTGATCAGAGATGTTCAATCACATGTCCTTAATCAGAGATGTTCAATCACATGTCCTTAATCAGAGATGTTCGATCACATGTTCTTGATCAGGGGTGTTTGATGCTGTTCATTAAGAGCCACTATCCTTCATGTCTAAAATCAGGGATGTTTAGTCCTGGTCCTTGAGGGCCACTATCCTGCATTTCTTAAATCGGGGGTGTCCAATTCTGGTCTTCGAGAGCCACTATCCTGCATGTCTTATCAAGGGTGTCCAATCCTGGTCCTTGAGGGCCACTGTCTTGCATCAGTTACATCATGGGTGCCCAATCCTGGTCTAGACGGCTACTATCCTGCATTTTTTAAATCAGGGGTGTCCAATTCTAGTCCTGGATGGCTATTAGTCTGCATACTTTAGACTCATCTACAAAAGTTTCAGTTGTCGAAGTAGTTAAACTTCGTCCGGTGGTTCATGAGATATTTTTCTAACACACAGCAATGCAAATCCCTGTAAAAACATTATCGCCCACTTTTTTCTTTTGGCGACGGGCAGTGAGTAATGTGTTTAGGTTGTTTTTACATCATAATAGAACTGCGTATAAAATTCTGAGTACTGTTTGTACTGCATGTACTTTGCAATACAATCAGGTAAAGAAAATATTTAAGGTGAGTCACTTTATGAAAGACTAGCGGACGTTGTTTCCGGAAGACGTTTCAAAGAAAGACAAATCTCCCTAACTTGTCGCCATAACCAGCTGCGCTCGTATGAGATGATTCGAGTCATGGTCGTTAATCATGTTTAACAGCTTTTGTTTTATTTCAACAATTCATGACTTGAGGGTTGCAACATTTACAGTTGCAACCCTCAGTCATGAATTCTTGACTTTCGTCTTCTCCCTCTGTCTCCTGACATGTTTCCCTCCTCGTGGTCTTCGACTAACAGTAGCACAATTTCTGCCGGCACCCTGTTTGTCAACAGCACCGGTGGCGGTCGTTGTTAGCCTGGACTTTGACCGATTCGGTATGTTTTGCTTTGATGAACTCACATTATTCAAGCTACTATTTAGCGGTTTTATGCTAATTTTTGCTTTTTCAGCTGATTTCACCCTTTTTTTAACACATTTCTGCTCTTTCCGCTTCATTCTGGTAGTTTAAGCTTCTTTTTGTTTTCAGCAAAAAAATTGTTGCTAATTTCAGCCTTTTTTTTAGCTAATTTTATTATTTTTATGCTTATTTCTGCATATTTAAACCTAATTGAGCAAATAAATGCTTTTTCTTTCTTCTGCTATAGTCTAGTTCTTCATTTCAGCTACATTTCAGCATGTTTAGCTTATTTCAGCAAGTTCTTCTACAATAAGCGTTCACACTGCATTTTCGCTAGTTAAGTTTAGGGTTTAGTTCTTGAATGTAGCTTTTTTAGCTGTGGTAGAAACACATAGTGGAGCGTAAAGCACTTAAATAATAAATGTTTTGACTTGAAGAAAAATATATAATTATAACAATATTCATATGTCAGAGCAGTTCATTTTAAGTCCAACAAAGGCTTCAGTACTCCAACTGAAATCTCTGAAAGCTTAACTTGCAGCTACTTTTGTCTGTGAGACGAAGAAAAACTAGCAAATCTGCGGAGGATTCTAATGCAAATTCATAATTTCCTGTGCGAAATAATACGAGCCACATTAAAACTTCCCTCAACTTAAAGTCTCTGACAGAAATGACTATTGACTTGCAAATCAAACGCTAAGTCCCCCCCCCCCCACACCACAAGACACCCAATCTCATCCAGAAATAGACGATTCGGGAAAAGAGAAGGGTTGGACATGGAGAGGAGACAGATGGGAATGGAGAGAAGCAACAGACGGGAGGGAATGAGAGACAAGAGAACGTTGGAGAGAAAACGAAGGGAGTCTGAGCCAAAAGTGGAGAGAAAATAAAATGTAAGGCAGAGAAAACTGGAGAGAAGTGACAGAAGAGTTGGTGCACAAGAAGAGGAGGGGGGATAATTAGCCAGCGTCTAGCAGCCTGACAGATCTGTTAGACCACTTTAGCTCTCATCCACTAGTGGTGGGTACTTCATTACCAGCCTGTTTTCTCCCCGTCCTCCGTCTTCTCCCTCAGACTTTCCCACCTTCTGAATCTACAACACAATGGATGCGTCGCTCGTCTCTTTCACCCGTTTGACTACATTTTTGTACGAGAGGTTTTACCGTGACGGAGAAGCCTCTTTAGCTCAGAAGCGTGTCTTTGAGGACAATGATCTTTAATAATCTCATTGGTTATACTAAAGGTGTTATTCAAATAAGTTGTGGTAGGAGTGGAGAGGGGGATTGGAAATACCCTCCGTTCTTCAGTCCATCTTGTGCAGATAACGCACAACGTAACAACTTCACTTTTGGTGTGTGGCTACATCCAGGCATAATAATTAAATGTATTTATTCAACCTTTATTCATACAGGTAATCTCACTGAGTCCAAGGACTCATTTTCAAGAGAGACCTGTTTTGGGAGCAGATGGTGGGGGTTAAGGGACTTGCTCAAGGGCCCATGGTGGAGCAATTGAGGGTGGAGGCAGGTGTGGGTGTTCCACCTTTTCCACCTACATTTTGATATTTACGACCGGGGGAGTCAAACCGGCGACCTTCCAATCACAGTTCCACTTTCTCTAACCTCTGCGCCACCACTCCCCGTTCAAGGAAAGGTCCCCTATGAAAATTGGGTGTCCACGTCCAAATCAAAGATGGCCTCCACCATTTATATACGTAAACAAGCTTCACCGATCATTTAAGGAAACTGTGCTTCCTAGTTTTTAAATTGCTTAAAAGCAGGGGGGCCCTTGGGGTGATTGAAAATTAATGTATGGTGATCAGTGCTACCACTGGCCACCCCTTGCTCCGCCATTGCACCTGGTGGTGGATAAAATGGTTCCTCCCACTCGTCAGGATCCATCACTCTGCGTAAAAACTCCCTCTTTCGTCTCCACAGTGTAACTCCTCCACTTGAATAACTTGCACGAAAAACATTTAGGTTTACGTCATTCTCTGTTCAGTTCCAGGTCAGAAAAAAATCTCCCAAACTACAAACATTCACTTTTCAAACCCCTCGCCCACGAGAGACATGGGTGTTCTGCTTGTTTGGTTGGCAATTGGCTTTGGAGCAAACACCAACGCCCTCTGTGTTGGTTGTCGTTTGGGTTAACTTTGAAAATATTGTTTTGGATAATCTGAATTCCATGAAGCGAGTTAGCACTTAATGTGCTTTTTGGCGACTCTCAGCAACTATCACACCAAACTTTAGCTGAATATCTGTCAAACTGCCCAATTTGTAACCCTGTATGTGTCGATTCAAGATGGTAGCCAACTGGAATGCTAATACAACTTTGATACTTAACTCAAACAATTAGGACCTAACTCTGAATGAGAAACTTGTTTCCAGATGTTGACAGTATTAACAGTGCAATGGACGACTTCAATATTGATTATTAACATAATTGGCTACTCCGACAGCTGAGTATCAGAATAGCCAAATACATTTAAGAATAAAGATGGCTGCTACATCCAACAGAAAACACAAAACCCTGTCATTTCTCAGCGTCATATGACCTTAGTCTAAAACTCTTGACATGTATGTCTTTTAACTCGGAGGACGTTTTTGATTTGTAAGAACTTTCTGAACAATGTGGAGCCTTTACAGACTAAATCCTTAAAAACGTAATAAGTGGACCAAAGGAGCGCCGGTGAGTGAAGCGGGACTGAATTAGGTTTGGACTTGCTAGAGTTCTTGCTGCTGGAGGTATTTGTACCCATTGCTGCCATGTTTTTGGAACAGAACCTTTCCCAAAAACCAGACCTACACAACATAAAAACAAGACGTCCGCATTGTCTTGTGGGTGCCATTGACGTGTCTTCTCTGCCGTTTGCTGCTTTTGTTCCTCCACTGCCGGCGTCTGCAGGTTCTCTTTTCCAAAGTCCGTCTGAGCTCAACAGGAGGGTGTAAGCCCTTTCTTTCAGGCACACACGGATACGTTTTCGCGCATGGTCAGAAATAGACACCATGCCAACAACATGTAATAAATCAGGTTGGAAGGCCGCTGTAACCTAGCAACAGTGCTCTGAAAGCATGAGGAATACAACGTGCGTACTGTAAATCTACTTATGTACAGAAATAACTATCACTGCATGCATACTGTTCCCATAGTTTTATCTTTTTTAAAGCCGGTCAGGGCTCCGCCCTTCCAGTCACAACTCTCGTTGGTGGACTTCCAGCACTCTCCCTAATTTATCGTCAGACATTTTCATTAGGCCTTCAGCGGCAGGTGCGTACGCTGACGAGCGTCGCATTTGATTAGAGCTTCTCTACAGGCCCGACCTGTAGAGAAAAAAGGTTAGCTATGCTTGTCAAATCTTATTAGCCAGAAGGCAGTCTTTGTATCTCGGGCAAGGATCGGGGAAGATGAGATGAAAGAGGAGCGAGGCCAGAGTGCAGAGATGTGAAGACTCCTGAGAGGCGCGTTGTTGAAGCTGCCACTGCGCTAAGAAAAGCACGGCGGAGGTGAGCTCGTAAATGACACATCAGTGAGCGAGTTGGCGGGCGTCTGCCGTGATTCTACCACAAGCGTTGCACGTCTCTAGGTTTACCCGACATCGTGACAAAGTGCACTTCTTAAACCGCTTCAGACAGGTGTGACTAATTAATGAAATGTTGGAGGACGATGCTACACGATCTCTCAGCTCTGGATTTGTCGGGTCATTTTTCATCTCCTTCATTGTTTTTCTCTCCCGTAGAGCGACGCGGTGCAAAAATCAGACGTCGTTTAAAGATTTTTACCCATTAAGACATATGTTGCAACTGTCTGTATTACAAACAAAATGAGATCTTGTTTTCTGTCAACTGCCAGAGAACAACAAGAAGAAAAAGCAGTTCTCCTGGATCGGCGCATCATTAGTCGGCTGTATATGAAGCTGTACTCGTCGTCTGTCACTTTAAAGTGTTTTCTGTTGCTGAGATCTCAAAGCAATTAAATTGTTTTCTTCTTTGCCTTCAAGCCTCTTCCTGTGAACGAACCCAAAGATTTAAGAGCTTTTGTTTGGACAGAATTGCCAAGATAGAGATAAAATGTTCTCTTACTTTGTTAAAGACACACACATTAGAAATTAGATAATTTGCCACTTAGTAAAAAAATTAAAGATTGTGAGTCCACAGCCAAAATTCGTCCGGGCCACAACTTGTGATCCGCTCAAGATCACTTTTAGGTTAGCCATCACACCGGTTGCTTCGTCTTTTACTCTTTTCTATATCGCTCTTTAAGTTTCCGTTTTTATTATTTATATTTTTTTGCTCTTGCTGTCTAATGATGCTTCTTGTTCCCATCTGCTTCAGTCGGACGTTCAGAAATACACATGAAAGAAAATATCTGAAGCGAAACGGCGTCTTAAGTGGTTTCAAATTCTGCGGCGGGATTATTGAAACAAAAAGCACTTCATTGATTCAACGCTTACTTTGTAGTTTTCACGTTTTGTGCTCAGACTGAAAGGTTTTCTTTAAACAAAAAGTCATGTGCGTTGCACTCCTGCTCCGATGCAACGTCACCACAGTAGCTGGTATGACTGCTCAGTTCAGTGAACCATGTTGGAGACGATTAGCTTAGCCTAGCATCTGTTGGTGTAGCTTTTTATGGTTTTGTAGCCGAGACTAAACATTTCAGCAGCTGAAGGACCAGAGAACTGGACATTTTGAGATTATAAAGAGTAACAACTGTCCATAAACATCTAGGCCAGAGCTTTTCAATTGGTGGCCCAGGGGCCAAATCAGGCCTATGGGTGTGCTCAGTTTGACCCACAAATGGGTTCATTTTTAAATAAAACTAGATTTTAATCGTAAAGCAAAGTTACCGTATTTTTTTGCCTGACACGTCGCATCAGTCCATATTTGTCTAATAAAGAGGAAAAATCCATAAATATGTTGCTTTGCCGTATACGTATCTATTATGCTGACGCGTCGTGCATATTACGCGTCACCGAGGTCAGAAAAGCTACTACACACAACATAAATTAACCAAAGTTTTTTCTTAAATTTGACAATAACTAATTATTGTCAAATTTTAAACAATATTATCGTTTATCGCAATAGTTTCTGAGACAATTAATTGCCCAGCACATTTAGTTATCGTCACAGGCCTATTCGCCTCCTACTGAGCTAAGTGGCTAATTGTTTGATTACAAGATGTGATTGGCTAAAGCGCTGACATCATTAACCCTTTCTGAACTGCAACATGGATCGTGTTAGTTCCTGATTTAACTCTTCGCCCGCCAAAGTAAAGTCGCAGGTCAAATATAGCCCAAGAGCCATCAGTTGATGTTCATTAACTCCTCCACTCACATTTTTTTAATGTCAAATGTTTTTTATTTATCTTAACATTAAAGACATTTGAAGTCAAAGTTTCTATTAGCACCTGGTGCCTGACTCTGTTTTAACACATATACTGTAAATATATAAAAAAAACTTGGGAAATCAGTTTGCCGAATCGTCAACCATCAAACTGCTACTAAATATACCTCTTCACCCTCACCTAGTTTTATCCACACTCACTCTCTGGCTTCGTCCATTAATATTTGGCGTTGACAGTGATGGAGGGTGCGGCATTATGAGATAATTACAGCATTGGTTCATTTGGACAAAATGGCAGACCTAATTACGAGCCCAGGGATTGTCTGCTGGGATCGTTGGAGGGGTGGTGGCGTGGAAAATAAACCTCAATGTGCAGCCATTCTCTGAGGGGTCGTGTTTTGCTTTTGAGTTCAATAAGAACAGCAAAAGAAAACAAATAATTTGGCTCTTTTCTTGCAAAGTGTTCGCGGAACGAAACCCGCCAAAAGACAACGGTTAGGTGTCCGTCGTTCTAAAACGAAGGCAACACAGAAACTTCAAAAAGTCGTTCTCTCGTGGAAGAAAATCAGTTTGGCTCCAGCACCTTTCTGTGCAGACTCGTAGCAACACGTTGAATATCAACGCTCCGGCGCAGGCGTTTGAGTGGCTCAGCCGTGTGTCCCCAGTGAGACGGCTTGAAGACGGGCTGCATTAAATGAGGTGCGCCGTCACGAACCGTGCATCCCACATACCAAACCACAAGGACTGATGCACGGAGGACCGCACACCCAGGCAGATTTTCTAATTAAACACGGAGGTCACGGGAGAGACTTAAGCATGCAGGCTTTGGACTCCACTAATGAAGCTCCCCTCTCAGCGCTCTGTCTCTGTCCTCCTCTCTGTTTGGGTCAATATCTGCCTGCAGGTCACACCGTTAGAATGAGAGGTTGTTTATAGTCCCCCGCCACCGAGTCAAGAGGGGGAATGGAAATACCATTCGACCGTATGTCCAACAATGCATGTGAGCGTGGTAACATGAACACTGAGGTACCAACTTCCATGTTGGTGTGTGGCTGTATCTAGGTGTAAGGAAGATTCCTTTCACAAATTGGGATCAACATCCAAGATGGTTGTCGCCATGTTTATATTAGAATTTCATTCAGGATTAATAAGTCCGGCCCAGACCAGACCGAGCCCGTAGTTTATTTGATTTTTCGAGCCCTACCCGTACCCAATGGATTATCGGTAATTAGAGGACTGAACCCGAATAAAATAAGTTTTTACTGCCTTTGTAAGCAAATCAGTTTGACATGATAGTTTTAAAAACATAATGAAAGGAAGATATAAGATTTATGTTTATTAACAAGTCACCAAATGGATATTAACATAAAAAAATGACAGCCTAAAAAAATCAACTGTAAAGATCGGCTATCATACAGATGAACAAAAATATTTTTAGCACAAAATAACTTTGAAAAACATAGAACAAGGCTATTTTAATGGAATGCGCTGCTCGCTTCCGCTTTTGTAGACGCTGCTACTTCCTTCAGCGCAGATGAGAGCAGTCGCGGAGATCAGCTGATTGATCCTTCTATCCATTATCTTTACCTGCTTCTTCCTTTTCGGGTAGCGGGGGTCGCTCGTGCCCATGTCCTGCAGTCACTGTGCGAAAGGCGGGGTACACCCTGGACAGATCATAAGTCCATTTCAACCGGATGTGCGCAGCCGGTGACAGGTTGTTAATCTGAACTTAACTTGACTTTTTAAAACTATTTGCTGCGTTAACGCTATAATAACGAGTTAACTTGAACACCATTAATATATATTTATATCAATATCTTTAGATATACCTGTAAATATATGTACTCTGTGTGTATATATATATATATATACAGTATATTTATAACTACAGACAGACAGACAGACAGACAGACAGATAGACAGATAATAAGGCTTTTTACACACTTCCCACACTCCTGCAATATTCTAAACAATGTTTCTAAACTCCAAATGCTCTAAAAGACACAGCATGTCATGATTTCAGCTCCCTGCCTCCTCTGCTCTTTGCCACCTGCAAGCGTTCTTGGCCACGCCCACTTCATTGCTCTGCACGGAGAACAGCTGAAGGAGGAAGCCTTTTCTGCTGTGTGGGCTGCACAAAGATGCACTAGGTGCTAAATAATTTAAAATAATTCATTTTAAATAAAAATTCCATGACGATTGTGCAGCTCATCCATGAATCAGCCAAATGTGTGTTATGTCTTGTTTTATTTTGAACAACAGTGATCGAGCGAATCCGAGCTAAACGACCCGTGTGCTTGCCTAGAAATGCTTTCTAGTTTTAATTGTGCTTAAAAGTATAGTTTTTCTCAAATGATCGAGGTGGCAGAAGATTAGTCTGTGGTGGTCAAGGCCACCATTGGCCACCCCCTGGCTCCACCTGTGCAACTGCACCTTAAATGTCTCCCTCCAGTCGCCAGGATCCGTCACTCACTGTTCTTCTTCAGTGTAACTCAGACCCATTTGATCATTTTGGAGGTTTACTTTCGTTCCCTGTCGATTTCCACTCATCTGGAAAACTTCAAGCGTTCAGTACTGAACCCCCTCAGTTGTGCGTTAAGGTCCAATGAGCATGGCGACGTTCCTCTTTAGGTTCTGTCCTCATTCTGTCCTGTTCTCCATCTCCTCCTCATCACTTCTTTCCCTCCGCTTTATTTATTTATTTTCCGTTGAGTTCAGTCCAACTGTCTTCCCTGTATCTCAGTGAAGGAGCGGTCCCCCATTGCTCTGAGAGACTTTCAAATGTGAAGGCGTCTCCATCAAAATGTTTCCTGATGTTTCCGTCTCCTTCCACCTGGGCTTCCTCTGTCAGCGGCAGAGAGCTGCTGACGTCTTCTCAGAGGCACCGCTTTGTGAATTTTCTGTCGCCTTCCCGGGCTGTCAGGGGTTGTCAAAGAATACCGTCGGATTTAATAAAATATTACACGGAATATACACCGTCCTCGACCTGTTTAACTCCCGGATGAGAGGGGTGGGGGGCGTCTCCATGGCAACCGAGTGATGTTTATGCCGCGGTGCTCTCGTGTTTGACTGATCTTCCTGTCCTGATTTCTGCAGCGACCAGCGGGTCCAGGGGCTGCGCCGGGAGTACCAGCAGGCCCGAGCCGCCCCGGGTTACGAGGAGCTGGACGCGGCGAGACGCCGGGTTCTGGAACACGACCCGCAACGGGTGAGCTCGCACACTGAACTGTTTCTGTTTCCAGCTGTGACCCTGCACGACTTCGTCCACTTCACCTCACTCCTCCCTCGTTTGCCTCTGCTGCTCTTTTCTTGTCCCGTCTTTTCTTGTTTTGACAGGGATGGCTGCTCAGCTAAGCAGCCGTGGACCCTCATCGATCCGACCCGAGGAATCGTTTGATTTACCTTCGTACACTTGCACAGTCAGCATACTCAGGCTACGGATCAATACCCATTCATCACCCACTTTTTAACACTTTTTTTTCAAACGGTGAGCCCAAAGGTGCAGAAAATCCCTTTGATTTAGATAAAGACATCCCACAGTTCTCTGTAAATGCACCTGGTTTGTTTTTGGTTAAATATGAAGTGAAATATAATAAATCTGGGCCCGAGCAGCTGATTCAGCGCTCACCTCCTCTCGTTCTGCAGTTAGTGTTTATTGAGCAGCAGATCCTCCTGAATCAGTCTTCATTAGAGACACACACTGTCTCTTCCGCCCGCAGGGTTGTATCACTCATTACATAAACCCACGCTGCTGTGGGGGTGGGGGGAGGGGGGTTCGGTTCTCAGCCGGTGCCGAAACTCTGACGCAATTAAAGCGCAGCAAGTCTGCGGCGCAGCCTCTGATCGAATTGATGTTTTTCACCCAGAAAGAGAAGCGGTGTCCGCAGCGTGGCGCCGCAGCGGGTTCCCCCCTCCCTCGAGGAGCCCGATAATGAAACACTCCACCTCCGATCACAGACCTGCTCACGCGGTGCAAATGGAAACAGTAAAACATGGAGGAAGCGTACACGTGGGGACTCAGACAGAGGCCGTGTTTGTTTTATCCTCAACTTTTGTTTTTGTAGGTTTTCTGTGCTACTCAGATGTCGCATTTACACCTGAAAGGCTGCATCAAACACCTGGGGTGGACCGGTACGCTAAAATCACATTTCGGTTCGGTTCAGTTTCAAGGAGGGCTCGGCTCGGTTTATTTTCTGTACAAAAAACAGGCCAAAATGAAGATTTACAAAATGCTTATTTTGAAAATATGCCAAGTAAACAATACATTTGTATAAAAATAAACAAAAGCAAACCATTTGGATGATATTTTATATAAACAGCACTCTTTAATAAATAAACTATTCTAACAATAATAAAAATCTTAATAAATACAACAGAACCAGAACAATAAGCAGCAACAGACTGTTTACAGTCTAACTAATCAAGTTTTAAGTTTTTGTCCAAAAACACCAACTTGTCCACATTTTCTGCCAAAAGCACAGATCTAGTTGCAGTGAAGATCTCCAGTGGTGGAGAAAATCATCT
>JARVGV010000713.1:7308646-7325151 GCA_031762435.1 Hypsolebias longignatus
GCCTGTAGCTGGACTCATCATTGTTTGTGATGCATCCCACCACAGCTGTATCATCTGCAAACTTTACAATGTGACAGTCTGGATGGGTAGCTGCACAATCATATGTGAGCAAAGTGAACAGGAGAGGGCTCAACACACATCCTTGAGGAGAGCCAGTGTTGAGGGTTATGGTGGAGGAGGAGACGTTGTGGATCCTCATTGAATGTGGTCTGCTTGTTAAGAAGTCTAGGACCCAGTTACAAAGGGAGGGGCTTAGTCCTAGTGTGAGTAGTTTGTTTTTGTCCACCACTACTCCTGAGGTTTTGTTTACGTTCTTTCAAAAATCTAAACTGATATAGATTTCAACATCACCTGCTGTCTTTACTTTCAGAGATGCAATATTTGAAATGGTGCTGCAGTCACATGTGTTTTAAATGTCACCTCATGTCAGTGCTTTGACTTTCAGGCATTAAAAGGTGCTGGCAATATGAGCCCAACAACCTGCCAGCTCTAAAATGTCTTTCATACAAAAAACTTTACAGCAATGCCCAAAATAACATGATTAATCTTTGTTTCTGCTCTCTGGGGATATCTTATGGAATATTCTATACTTTAGGGTGTCTACGTGTAGGAATAGGTTTAAAGAAACATTGCTCTAAAAAAGGAGATATGTTTGTTACAAAAAGAACTAGTGAAGAGCCCTCAAGACCCGGAGACCAGCACTTCTGTATGAACGGATTCATACAATTTTTGCCTGAAACCAGCCAACAATCTAAAATAATAACTTAATCACAAAGAAACGTGCTATTTAGCGATAATATCAAAGGTCAAGATGAGATGAAAATACACAAAACAATGGACATTATCAAATAACCTCAAAGAAACACCCTCAATGAAGCAAAAATGTAACCACAAAAAAAAAAATGCACGTAAACGCCAATGAACCACAAAACTGACTGAAGCACTCAGCCACCAGGACTGGTGTTAGAGCTGGTTATTTAAAAATACTGATAGTAATCTTAGATTTTCTTCAAATGTATTTGTAATTACTTTGCATGCGTTCAAACAGAATCCATAAACACCAGATGGTTGTAATAAAAAAACCAAAACTGTTTACGAGTGCGTCAAACTGTGTTCATGAATTAAATTCAAATTAGCCTTTGTGAAGGCAGCTTTGTGTAAAAGAAAATTTAATTGAACTGTTTTCATCTTTGTAAAAGAAGCTTTTTGGTACATCTAAACCTGGGGGTCTGAACTCTCATACCACTTCTAGATAAAAAAAAAATAAAAAAAACATCTATAAAAAGTAGTCTGTGTCATTAATCCTGCACACCCTCAGAAGCATGCAGTCTGTGTCGGCAGAGCTACAAGCAGGCCTCGAGCTCTAACCCCGGCTGCTCGCACTACTTGCTTTTTAATTCCACTCTTGGGACCACCTTCCCACCCCCACCCCTCCTCCGTGCCCTCATTTGGTCCAGGTGATCTGGAACTTACCACTAGTCCCGCGTTCTTTTTGCACGTTTGTTCGCATCAAGGGGAATGAAGGTAATCCTCCGACAGTTTGCCAGGTGAGGTGAGCAGTGTAGAATAGGAAGGAGTGTGGATGTGATTCATCATCAGATTCCTTTCATTTTACTCGCCTGGCACAGCTGTTTGAAATGGCACCCCTCGCCTGCAGACTTAGGGGAAGGGCACTTTATGAAGATGCATGAGTCGGAAAACAGACTATTAAAGTTAGCGAGAGTTCATTAACCTTGTAAAAGTAGGCTCTGTCTCCCATAAAGCGCCATATTTCAGGATTTTGCCCGTCATTTTTTATCATAAGGGTTCTTGGTAGCCTGATAGTTCATTTCACACGAGACAAGCATTAAATGAGACAAAGACAATAGGAGATGGAGATGTGCACATGTGACGACAAATGATGGGCTTTGTGGAATTTAACTTTGGCGGTTCAACTTCTCCAAGTGAGATTTTTTTCCTTTTTTACTCCAACTTAGCAACACTCCAAGCAGAGCCCAAATTGGAAAACAGAAGGTAATCACAATCAGTGGAAGTTGTTGCCAAGTTAACGTGTCTAATCAGCTCAGAGGGTGTCCAGTACTAAACAATACAGAGCCATTGGTCCTGGAGGAGAGCGTTTCAGAGGAAATGGAACAAACAAGAGAATCAAGAAGGCAGCCTGACTCAGAAGCAGAGCGATTAAAGTTTCTCTACCATCTGTGTGAGTCGTCTGCTCTCCCACATCACTTCTTACCAGGTTCTCATAACCATCATCATTACCATCAAACTTCAGGAAGCTCCCATTTGGATCAACTTCACTTCAGACTTTTATTTACAGAGTTTTTAGGGTATATAAAACAAAATCCATGAAATAAAATATTAATAATAAATAAATAAAAACCTCCTAGAGCTGAGATTTAGCTCGTTTGTTTTTTGAAGAAAGCACATTAGGGCAACCCCCTGCCAAATTATGGAAAAATGATAATGACTAATTCTGAGCAGATGTACAAGCAGGCTTAGCAAAAAAGTTAACATATGCAAATCACAGCTATTATTTGAATGTGAGGGGGGAACAGACACGCGAGCTCTCTCAGCACGTTTTTTTGAAGTGATTTCTGGTGACTGATCTGGGCATTAACATCTCACTGCAACCATGTGACCAAAAAAAAAAAAAAAAAAAGAAACTCACAGCCCACAATCGACACAGGGTGGTAATTTAGCAGCAGAATGGCTTCTTTTAGCAGCGGGGTCGAGGTATCAAAAGACGTCCTCTCACCAGGCGCACATCAGCGTCTGCAATCAGGAGAGGAAAATGATGCTCAACACACGGAGGAAAAATTGGTGGATGTGCTGGAGCTAATTGCTCAGCCCGACCCGACCTGACACCCCGCTGCAGAACTTCCTGAAGAAACTCCCACTGTGCAGCTGAGCAGGCAGCAGCTGCATCCATTTGCAGAAAAACACAAACTTTGCTCAGTCTTCATCTGTTTACACAAACCAGAAAAAACTGGAAGTGGCAGAAATGAAGATGTTGAGGTTCTCCTTAGGAATAACATGGATGGATAAGATTAGGAATGAGATCATCAGAGGTACAGCACAGGTTGAACAACTGGGAGATAAAGTTAGAGAGACCAGACTGAGATGGTTTGGACATGTCCAGAGGAGGGACAGTGGTTTGGACATGTCCAGAGGAGGGACAGTGGTTTGGACATGTCCAGAGGAGGGACAGTGGGTAAATTGGTAGAAGGATGTTAGAAATGCAGCTGCCAGGAAAGAGACAAAGAGGAGATGTATGGATGCAGTTAGAAAGGACATGGAGGTAGTTGGAGTGAGGACAGAGGACAGAGTAAGATGGAGGACGATGACCCCTGAAGTGGGAACAGACGACAGAAGTAGTTTTCAGAGCTGGACAAGTTGCTAGCATCCAAAAGGGACAGCTATCACTCCGTCTAAGGGATCAGATAAAGAAAATAATTGATGGAAGAATCTGAGCTCCACTCAAGCATTCTTTATTTATGGGATTATTTTTTTTATTCCTACAAGATGAATATTAATGTTTAGCTGCAGTTTGTCTGGATTCATCCATTTGATGAATTAGGTTTAAATTAACGAGCTCCTACAGCTGGAACAGTTTTATACCTTAACAGGACGATAAACTGATTTAAGACTTCATATCGTCACTAAGCAAAGCTGATACCTACCTAAACCCAATTTTATGCTGAGCGGTTTAATTTTTAACCTTTTTCCCCATTATTGTTTTAGAGCAAATGTATTTAGTTCCCTGCAACATTAGCAAAGTCTGAACCACGTGAACTCGTGCTTCTTCCCTTTAACTCGTTACCCTGAGACTTGTAAACAACATCGACACGTTAATGAACTCGGAAGGTGCACGCACACGCGCGCACGCACAAAACACTCGCACAAGTCCTGAATACGACTTGCCATCCGTCGCACAGCTGTTTTTGTACTTCTCTCTAATGTTGTGTGCACGACCATCCATCACCTTGATGATATTTTAATGTCACATCCTCAGGCTGTCTCAATCTCTCCCTCAGCCCCCCCCCCCCCAAACGTCGCCCATCACTTCATAAATAAACCCCCACATCATTAAGTAAACACGCACCCGCTTGTCACTGTGATAGATGGATACACACGCTTGTAGATGTGCACACACACACAGGCAGCGGCGATCTACGTGGGGTGTATCGTGCCCACAAGCTACAGCCCCCACCCCTAATGTTTTTTTTTTTTTTTTTGGCGCCCACAGTCCTAATGAAGCCTCAATCGTTCATCTGTGAACTTACAGAAAACGGCGCAGTCTGAGTGTGAACGCCAGGTTTCCAGATGTAGTGAGGATGTTGGCTTGGGTTCGACTTCACATCGCTGCTTCTATCCGACGTCTTGCACCTTTAAAGGTAGAGAGGCGTACCTACTAGAAGCATGGACGTCACGTGCGCCGTAGAATGGTAGCACTGACGGGAGCTCCGCTTCGACTGAACCTTTTTTTTAATTCTTGTTGTTTTCATTTTAAAGAAAGATGGGCTGCCAGTGTGTCACAACCATTAAAACATCACTTTAAAAATACTTCTTATTTGTTGAAAGCTGTTTTTTTTTTCCCTCCACTTGCCCACTTTTTTATTTTTTAAGTACAGTATAATGTGCAGCACAACATACTGTCATGGTGAGGTTCAACTGAAATGAGTACAAGAACAGCAAAGGTCACATTAGAAAAAAATACATGTTGTACTTGAATGCATCACCAATCGTGACGTGGTAATATAAAGGTATGTTCCTGAAGGCCTTTCTCCCTGTGTTTTGGTCCCGCCCACTCTACATCAACATGATTGGTTAATGTTTCTGTCAGTTATCAAACAAACTCCTCCTGCCTCTGATTGAGCTCCGCCTTCACTGCTGACAGAGAAGTTCTGACCAATGAGGAGGAACCTTCAAACGTGTTTCTGCCTGGAAACGCAAACTTAAAAGCATCTGATTAGATAACTGCATTTTCATGAATTAGAACCAGTTTCTTGCTCAACTGCAAAATAGTTTACAGAAAATAAGAAAAAAGTACAATGAATATTTATTTCATATAAGGCTGGACGATATTTTATCACAATATATTTCTTAATTTTGGTCGATAACGATATAATTCAATATCGATATGAATATTATAAAAGCCTCAGAAAAACTGTACAAACTGTACAAATAAATTAATGTTCACATTTTTTTGTATTTAGCCTTCAAATAAATTTTGAAATCACCGTCAAATAAACATAAAACTCTCAACGTTGTCAATACTAATTGTTTTGACTTTAAACAACATAACCTAAGTTTCTCTTTTGATACAGCTGGGGATGTTGTTTCAGGGACATGTTGGCTCAAACTTTTATCGTGCTTCATCTTCTGACTCATCACATTCTATCAAGTGAAAACTCTTCAGATGGAACAAGTTAGATGTGTTTGCACCGCTAGTTGGAACGACCGAAACCTTAAGTTTAACAGATCTTAGAAAGCCGAACCACTTCCACACCACCGAATTAGTCTTTCCTCTCTTATCAGTGATGTCATGTGCTTTCTTTTTGGTTGTCAAACTTTTTCAGTCACTTTCTGACGGCCATGGGCACTCATTTTGAAGCAAAACCTTACTGCGCATTGGAGCTTAGCCTAGCCTGCTACCGTTCTGGACTCGAGCTCGCACTTGCATAGTTGCGTTGCGGCTTTTTCTGTTGGGGTTGAAACTGAAGTGGCCGCTTCAACCCGAACAGAAAAAGAAAAACGTCATTGAAACGCTGTAATCCTATCGAAATATCGAAAATGTGCTTAAAACGCATATCACCGTTATTGAATGAAATTGTATTGTGATATTTATCGATATCGAATTATTGTCCTGCCCTAATTTTATATAAAATAAAAATTAAATAAAAATGTAACATTTCACATGTTCTGATCTCGTAGGCCTTCTCTGCAGGCGTAGACGTCCCTGAGCGTTCCCTAGTGTATTGCAGATAAAAGTGATATTTAGTGAAGTGGAAATGTATATTTCAGTGTAAGTTTCATGACAGTGCTAGTTTTCTTTCCCACTGTCTGCATCAATGAAGAACCTGCATTTTGGCTTCCAGCCAATCCACACATTTCATTTAGGATAAAGCGGCGAACATCATCTTTCCACCACTGACTGATGGTGTTGTTGGCTACAAGCCACGGAGCAGCCTGGTTAACAAAACACACACAAAATTACCTTCAAGATCTAAACAACAATCTAGACGACTATTGTTGTCTTCGTTCCGTTCACTCCTCTCGTCCTGCACCTGAGCTTCTTCAACGTTGATGCGGCCCGTAAGAAAAACGAGCTGGCTGCATTTGTTTTGTGTGGATCTTAATATTCAGAGCCATTGCTAACAGATTGTTCTTTGTCTTCGGCTTGTAAGACACATTTAGGCTGTTTTTGTGCTTCAGCTTCCCTGCTGGTTAGACTGTCAGTCAAACACATAGATCAACCCCCCGCTCTGGGCACTGAGGCTTTTGTTTCCTTTGATAGTAAAAGAAAAAATACAATGAAAACATATAACAAACACATTTAAAACCCAATCTGCAGGGAAAATAAAGATGTATTCTGTGTTCACGAAACCCCGCAGTATTCTCTGGCTGCATCTCTAATCAGCAGTTTGTTTTGACGTTTTTCGCCCATTTCGGCTGATTTGTCCCTGTATCAGCAGAGGCTGCATTAAAAACAATGAAACCTTAGCTTTAATTTCTGTTTAAACTCTGATTGAGCATTGGTTTTCAGGTTGGGTTCAATCCCTGGTTGGACCTGCAATTTTTCTGTGTGGAGTTTGCATGTTCTTCTCGTGCTTGTGTGGGTTTTTTTCTGGGTACTCCCATTTCCTCCCACAGACTAAAACATGCATGTTAGGCTGCCTTCAGGCCAGGCCTCTCTTGCGACAGAGATCTGTGATCTCAGTGGGATTTGCCTGGTTAAATAAAGGTTAATAAAGCACCAATTAGTCTCTTTAGAATGATTTGTTCAATTAGCTTTTTAAAGATAAAGTAGAGTGCTGTATGAATGGGTAAATGAGGGCACATATTGTAGTGTAAGGAGCATTGAGTATAAGATAGAAAGGTACAGTCCATTTACAAAATGAAGAGCATGGCTAAAAAGTAAAGGGAATGGTTGACTCAGTCTGAATGAAACTGCATGCACGTAGAAGTTTTAATGAAAAAAACGTTCCCTTCCCACCCCCATCCTTTACACCTCGTGTCTCCAGTTTCCCACTCCATGTTGTGCTGGTCATTTAATGATCAGGTTTTTCAAACGCAAGGTTGAAAACGTCCATTTCTCGAGTGCAGGAGTGGGAGGTTGAGATGCTCGTTTGTGCCCATGGAAGAAGGCGAGGAAGAGAGAGCAGCTGCTCTGAGGGAGGCAGCACTAATGTTAGTCTAATGTTGGTGTTAATCAGGTTAGCATATGCCCCTCATGTGTCTCCAGTGTGCGTTGAGTATTTAAGGATCTGCTGTTTTTATTGAGGAGAGCCTTACTGGCTTTTCGTTGTCTTCGCTATGTCCATCTCACTTTTGCTTTTTCTTTAAAAAAAAAAAAACTATCCTCAAAGGAAAAGCTCATTTTAGAGCTCTTAGATTTCCAAAAGCAGTTGGACAAATAAACTGAGCAAAGCCTGCACTCGTGCATGGGTACCATTTTTACAGATGTTTAATAACAGGCTTTTTATGGGGTGACATACCGCAAATGCGCAAGAACACACGAGCCGCAGTCGAGCGTGGAACGTGCACTCACGTTCAGTCATCAGTCATCTAAAGGCTTCAAACTGCACATTTGGACAAACAGAAGCAGCTTTCAGAGCTTATTTTGCTCCAGTTTTTGAGGATAGTCTCATTATTGGTAATTACATCCATCCATCCATCATCTTTACCCGCTTCTTTTCCGGGTCGCAGGGGTCAATGGTGCCCATTTCCAGCAGTCACTGTGTGAGAGGTTGGGGGACACCCTGGGACACCCATCACAGGGACACATTGAGACAAACAACCATTCATACTCTCCTAGGGACTGTTTAGTCACCAGTTCCCTACCGCAAATGTTTTTGGTCTATGAGAGGAAGTCTGAGTACCCGGAGAAAACTAATGCATGCACGGAGAGAACATGCAACGTCCAACCAGAAGGTCCCAGGCTGGGGTTCGATCTAGCAACCTTCTTGCTGAAAGGCGACAACTTCACCACCGTGTCACCCAACAGTAATTCTTAATTAGAATAAATGCAGATCTTGTATTTTTTTAATCCATTTTCTCTGAGTTCACCCTCACTGTTGTTTCCTGTCACAAACACCTGGACCGGTGCAACAATTGAGCTTTGTTCTGATTAAAGGCGGCTGCTTTCAGACCTTGTAAAAGAGGTTGTTGCTGCGGTCGAACTGTAAGTTGGTATTTGTGTGGCCACCAAGTTGGTAGTAAACCCGTCAGTGGGGCTCTTTCAAACAGAAACTGAAAGCAGATATATTTACTTAGCGCCTCGGCCGATATATTGGTAGGGCTGATAATTTGGGCAGATATATTTGTTTTGGGGACAAATCTGTATCAATGATAATTGTCCTATAATCTGCCGATTTAAACACTGGGAACGAGCCGTGTCCTTACTCTCAAACGTCATCATTGTACAGTGTATCCAGCAGAGGGCTCATGAAGACTACTTTAAAGTCATGGCTGTTCACTTTAACTTTCACTTTCATCGCAGTTGAAGCAGGGAGCAAAACTGTGTAGCGTGTTTTTTCTGAACAGAGCATAGTAAATTCAAATTCATTTTAACTGATCTGTAAAACAAATCAACAATAATAAATTGTCATTAGCTTTGTGCCTCCCTAGCATAGGCTATTGCCTCGTAAAACTTTATCCAGAACAATAAATGCAACGTAGCATTAAAATATATCAGTGTTAGTAACGTTATTTTTGAAGTCCTCAATGAATTGCATTGTTTGAAATTTTTACTTCTCTGCAAAGAAAAAAAAAAAAACAACCCACAGCTGCAGTCAATGCTAATTCCATACATGACTGTTTAAACAATGAACAGGGAAGGGTGTTTCTTTGGTTAATTTATATTTTTGTAACACACTTGATACATTTATGGTGAATAGTGGAGGATAGAAAATGTGAACGCACATCTTGAAGATTTTTTCAAGAATTCGAGTGTTAAAGCAGGTTTAAAAGTAGCTGTTTGCTTAGATTCTTGGGGGTGGACAGAGCTAAACAAATTTCAACCAATATATTGGTTATCGGCATTAGCCTAGCCCAGTATCGGCATCGGCGATCATCAAAATTTCTATATCTATCGGACTCAAATGCTCTATTATTATAAAGTTGGGAAATTGGAGTGATATTTCAAACGTCGTCCTCGTCTAGCAGCACACCCGGTGGTTACTGGTTACCCCTGGATTGAATTAAAAACACTCCAACTAGGGAAAAAATAACATTCAAAGACAAAATACAGATATGGCAAAACAAAACAGTTTTTAAAAAACTCCAAAATAACTGAAAAAAAAGGCTATTGTGAGGAAAACTGGTTGTGGGAAAATCCTTTAATGTTAGGGTGAGGTAATAATTAGGTGTTGCTGCAGGGACCGTCCATTTTTGTTATTGGGCATTTATTCTAGTATTCAGTCCTCATTTCATTCTTTTCCAGTGAGGAGAGATAATTCCACACATTCTGCATTGCAAATGTAATTGTGTCTTGCACCAGTACCCTGAAACATTTCCGAGTAAGGCACTATCAGGAGGTGATTGCTCATGAATATTCCTAAACAAATTGATTTTTACCTTTGAAAACAAGTAAAATTGCTTCGTACCATTTGGGTATTGTTTGCAGATCAGAAGCCTTTAAACCGTGCCGGCGCGCCAGGTTTCTTTTTGAACGGAGAACAACAGCTTTTGTAAGTGTGGAATAAGTCAGTCGGTTTGCTTCACATCTCCTTCAGCGGCAGAGAATAGAGAAAAACGGGCAATTCCCCAAGTAGTCTTTGTTTTCTTTCCGCCTATCTTCATTCTCAAATGTAAATGGACAAAAGTCAAGTCAAGACGTGCTTTCCATTAAAGATAAAAAAAAATGCAAATGCACACAATGAATGTTTCCCAAAAGAACAATGGATACGAATGAACTTTAAAGTTATAATGGATATATTTAAGACAGGTTAAGATAAAATAAGAAGAGCTAGAACTTTATTGATCCCATAGGAAATTGTTGTGCCAGAGTTTCAGTACAAAGGAGCATGTACATGGAATCACTCAAGATACAAAAATAACAGAGAATGTTACAACATCTATAAAAATACCAACAACTAAGGCCCAAAACAGGTATTTGTACATATATCCATGCATGCAGACAGTTAGTTATACATAGTCATGGTAATGGGATACACAAAGTTCACCTGCTGGTGTCCAAATTAAGGTTGCGTGGGTAAAGTTTCCGGGTTCTTTCCTGAGTGCATGCCCACCTCCACCTTCTCCTCATGATGGTCTCCTGTGTTACTTTATACAAGGAGGGCGCCCCGCCCTGTCAGCAGAACCGAGCGCCCCGCCTACCAAACTGTCTCCACCGTCAACAACTGCCGGCACTGATGTATCGCTAAGCTAAGATGTGTTTACAACCTTTCTCATTTTGTCCTGCTTCAGCTTCTTTCAGCTTCCGTCTGCAAATTTAAACTTTTTTCAGCTACTTTCAGCTGGTTTTTTTTTTTCATGTCTTGTGCTCCTTTCAGCTTATTTCTAACTACAACATTTTTGTTCCTCTTTTAACTTCTTTCTGCTAATTTCAGCTTGTTATGCTACTTTCAGCTTATTTCTGCAAGCTTCAGCGTTTTCTGCTATTTCAGCTACTATTTAGCTGTGTTATGCTAATTTTAGCATTTTCAGCCATTTCTACATATTTTGCACTCATTTCAGCTTTTTTCAACCTAATTCAGCAAAAATGTGCTTTTTTGGTGACTTTTTAGCTCTTTCTTTGCTAATTTTTGTTTGTCTTGCCTTTGTTTAGCTTTTTCTTTGGTAATTTCATATTTTTTTCCAGATAATTTCCACTTTTTACACTAACTTTCAGCAAACATGTTCTTTCTGCTTTCTTCTGCTAATTTAAGCTCGTTCTAATGTTTCATCATTTTTTTTTTTTTGCTTTTTTTTTTTTTTAAAGCTAATTTCAACTGTTTTCAGATATTAAATTTTTTATGGTAATTTCTGCTGCTTTCATCCAAATTAACTTGTTTCTGCTACTTTCAGCTTGTTTACTTGTTTCAGCTTTTTTTTTCCTGCTAGTCCCATTCTTTTCTGCTATTTCTGCTAATTTTAGTTGTTTTTTGCTAAATTTAGCTTTTTCAGGTAATTCCACTTTTTTTTTCTTTGTTAGTTTCAGCTCTTTCCACTTCCTTCTGGTAGTTTAATTTTTTTTTTGCCTTTTCAGTTACTTTTTAGCTTTTCTTTTTGTTGTTGTTGCTAATTTCAGTGTTTTTAAACCTATTTCAGAAAGTATGTGTTCTTTCTTCTGCTATCTTAGGCTTGTTCTTCCATTTCAGCTACATTTCAGTGTGTTTTTAAGCTACATTTCAGAATACATTGCAGAATTAAAGATTTACAGATTAATAAATGAAAAAGTAATTGGTTTATCTGAACTTCTCCTTCAGTCAGAGTCTGGATAACGTTTTGCTGCTAGAATTAGTCGTTCTGACAGGAAGTTCACAATGTAAACCAAACTGTAGGCACCAGTGTTGCAGTAATAATAAGCACAACACAAAAGACTGTGGTTTGAACTACAGCTAGAAGGAGTTTATGTGGAGTTGTCATGTTTTCATTGCAACAGCGAAGAGTTTCCCAGACTTGTTCTAAAGTCCCTAAACATGCATGAATGTCATTCTAAATGGACCCATACAGAGAGTATGTCTGTTTTAGTCATTTGAGGCACTGTGGACACGTCCAGTATTATCTGCCTCTGGCCTGGTGGCAGCTGGGATATATCAACTTTAAGAAATAATACAATGAGATACGTTCACTAAATTCTCATCACGTTGGACTCGGAGTTGAGGGGAACCGAGCAGGGTGCAACTGGCCAATCGTTTGACGGCACATTTTCACAGACTCCAAGACTAAACCCCTAATCGCGCTCCTGGGGGACGAGGGACAGACTGCACGTCTCGTTTCAGTGTTACGTTCACACGACTCCTATTAGGAGTTTTCACACGCGCACCTCACCTTCCTTCTTTTCCACTTTTTGCAAAGTCACAATGAGGGATTCCATCCACGGCCGCCTCCTCTCTGTCCTTGTCTCAGCAGCTCATCCCCGAGGCTTTTCCATCCCTCTCCTCCGTGCTTCCCTCTTGTTTTAAGTCCCTTCATTCCGATGCTGTACAGCAACCGGGTGATTTCTTTCTTTACACATTTTCCTCAACTCATCTCCATCTGGGCCAGCGGAGCCCTACAGGGACTTATCTGGTGCGTCTTTACCCCCTCAGCTTGGCTCTGGCCTCGGGGCAAACTGCAGAGTATGATCAGTCTGCAAGTTTGCAGAAATGCCCCACTTTCCCCCGCAGTCGTGACTGTTCCCACGTCAAAGCGATGCTACGTAAGGAACCATGACGAGGAGGTTTGGACAGGGTGGCTGTAAGTTTGTGTTGCTCTCTGCTGAGGTTGCATTTCCACTCGTTTTCTAACTTTAAATGGGACCAAAAGCTTTTTGAATGTCACGAGATAGAATCCCATTCACGGATTGAATACGTATACATGTCTTATTGTTAGTTACTCACCTTTGCTTTGGGAAAAATAACACGTCTTTTGTGCATTGTTGTTGGGCAAAGAGAGGACTTGGATATACCATCAGTCCATCAATCCAGTTCTTCTTGTGAGCATGACAATGTAAACAATTGAGGTACTGACTTCCTCTTTGGTGCATGGCTACATCTAGGCGAAAGGAAAGTCACCATAGACAGTTGGGTTGCATCAAAATCCAATGGGGAAACTGGGCCGCCCCTTTGATTTGAGGAAACAAATCTTTCTAGTTTTATATGGCTTTAAATTATAAAGTAAGTTCCTTTCAGCTGATCCGTTCTTCAGAGGTTGCCACAGTGAGCAAGTTCACATGAAAGATTTGGAAAATGTTTTACGCCGTATGCCCTTCCTGACGCAACCTGGCCTCAAAACTGTAACCTCAGGATTACAAGACCACCAATCTACTGCAGCCCGCTTAAAGTACAATTTCTTCTAATGATTTGGGGAGAGCCCTTGGGGTGGCTCAAAATTAATCTGTTATCCAATACCATCATTGGCCACCCTCTGACTGTGCCCCTGGTGGTGAATAAAATTTCTCCCTCTACACATCAAGATCCGCTAGCAAATGAAATAAATGAAACTACCTCTGTTGTTCTGCACAGGTTAACTCCTATTAACTTGAATATCTTGCACAAAAACATTTAGGTTTACGTGTGTTCCCTGCTCAATTCCAATCCAGAAAAGCACTCAAAAGACTACAACATTGACAAGATATTCAACGTACCTCTTGTTTGGTGTGCTTTTATGTTTTTAAAATCTAATTCAAAGTTCACATAATCAAAACGTCAAATCTTGCCGTGTCATTTCCCAAAGCCGTTTAAAAATCATTAAATTGAGGTTTCGAGTTGGAAGCTGTTTGACAAATCTGTGATTTTCTCAGATTAGAAAAAGCACGAGCAGAAGTGTCCTTTCAGGAAAAAAAAAAGCCTCATGGGCAGCGAACATCTGGAATCGCTGCTTCCTGCAGAAGAAGTGGCTCTGACTCTTGAAAGACTTAGCTGGATGTGCATCAAAGCATTCGCAGATCACGTATCAACGTGGAAGCTCCAGCAGCTCGATCCACTCATCAAAGACTCCATCACTGAAGGTGGCGAGGACACCGCCATCTTCAAATCTGTGACTGGGAGGAGACAGCAAATCGTTTACCTTGACGGTGACTTCTCAGAGCGCAATTTCTGAAGGCGTGAGCTGTCTAGAGACTTTACCTTCTGACAAAGCGTGTTCTTGCGAAAGACTGTAAAGCTTCCAGATTCATATAAGTACAGACTTGTATCACGTACAGGTAGGTGCTGGTCATAAAATTAGAATATCATGAAAATGTATTTATTTCAGTAATTCCATTCAAAAAGTGAAACTTGTATATTACAGGTGGTCCCCGACCTACGGCGCCATCGACCTACGGCGCGCCGTACTTATGGCTCCACCCCCAGTGATGTCATTGCGCCGTTCGTTGCCTTTTTTATGCAGCATATTGTATTTTTTCGGGTTTTTTAGGGTATTTTTGTTAGCTAACTGCTTGGAAACACATTAAAACACATTAAAACGGCCGTTGGAAGTTGTTTTACATTGAAAAAACGTGTTCAAAAAGACGTTACCGATCGCCGTTTTAGTTTCGGTTTTGATTTACGGCCGTAAATGTGGACATAAGGCATCATGTGCGTTCGGCTCCGACCTACGGCAGAATCGAGCTACGAACAGTCCTTAGGTCCGGAACCCGTTCGTGTCTCGGGGACTACCTGTACTTTACTTGTCATTATGACACGTGTGGCACTGCCTCACCTGACTGCATATCACTGAATGAGACTGGGGTGTGAGAAATCTTTTAAAATGTTTGTGGTTTTTCTATGAAAGTGGAGGCTGTTCAGTTTTTCAAGAGAGGACAGAGGATCCCCTGACCTCCTGGGCAGCCTTAATGATCCCCTGAAGTGTTTTCCTTTGTGCTACTGTGCAGTGTGCACCTAGAAAACCACACATAGGCAGTAGCACAGGACGCTCTTGATAGAGCAGCAATAGAGGAGCATCAGAAATTTTTGAGAGATGTTCTTCCTGAGGACACTGGGGAAATAAAGTTTCTGATGGGCCTTCTTCACCAGAACTGCAGTTTTTACACCCCAAGTCAAGTTCTCCATGATGTGGACTCACAGGAAAGGAAGTCTGACACCCTCTACGCACAATTCCCTTGGATGTAATTGAATGTCCAATTCCTTTTTCTTGCCATCCACAACAAGCTCCTTGGTAAATGGTAAATGGACTGTACTTATATAGCACATGTCTATCTAATCAAGGTACTCAAAGTTCTATACAAGACAACGTGCATTCTCATTTCACTTTACACTTCAATATGTGACTGCTGGTGTACTCAAACCCCTAACTGTCCCATTGGAGGAAGACTGCTCTAAGCACTCAGCCACAACTGCCCTGTTTTTGTTGTATTCAAGAACAAGTTGTTGTCTGTACATTTTGCTTTCAGCCTCTTTACTACATATCTGTAGGCTGTTTTATTCCCTCCAGAGATGAGCCCCGCCACAGTAGTGCCATGTGCAAATTTGACAGTTATGCTGAGGTGGTGGGCAGGAACATAGTCATGTGTGTGCAATGTGAAGAGCAGGGGTCTCAGCACACAGCCCTGAGGAGAACTAATGGCTGAGGAGGTGTGGGAGCCAGCCCTGACCCTTTGAGTACAGTCAGTCATGAAATCCTTAATCCAGCGACAGGTAGAATATGGGAATTCTAGGGCTGACAGCTTGCATACCAGTTTGTAAGAGAGGATGGTATGGAGCTAAAGTCAATGAAGAGATGTGCATAGTTCCCCTGGTGCTTCAGGTGGGACAGCAGCATGGAAGGCAACCATAACCACAGTCAACCTGTTTGCCCTGTAAGCAAACTGGTGTGTGCCGAAGGCATGAGGGATGAATTACATTATATATCTCCAGACCAGTCACTCAAAATACTTCATTAACACTGGGATGGGTGCTATCTGCTGGGGGTCATTCAGGTCATTCTGAAGTGTTTTTCTATTGGTGCAATTTAGAAGTGCCTTACAACATTATTTATTTTCTACAGTATTTGTTTTTTATGTGTGTTGTATACTTTTAAATTCATGGTGTTAATCACAGTGAGTCTGTGATGGTCGAAATGATGTCATAGCGGAGCCTGTCCATGCCCCGGGGTGGGGGATAGTTGGATGATACACTGGAGAGGCTGTTTGCCCAGGGCACCAAACAGGCTAGGACTGCTCCTGTATCCAGGTTCTCCTCGAACCGCCCCTTGTGATCCCTCGTGACCTTTCTGATGCCCCTCTTTACATTGGCCCTGTTGTAGAGGGCCTCATATATCAAAACACTCAGCTGATTCAGAAGGTGGCTACTATGACTTTTGATTTTTATACTTCTAAAAGAAATTTACAGTAAACTTTTTTAAACAATTTAATCTGTATAGAAATCTGTTGAAATAGCTTCAGTTCCTGCAAAAACATTGTCCTCTGAAATCTGCTTCAGCAAATTTAGCTTCTATTTTTATGCTACTTTTAGCTTTTAGCTAGCCTTTTGCTAGTTTTTGCATTTAGCTACTTTCTCCTCCTACCTTTAAGCTTCTACCTAGCCACTTGCTATTTTTTGCTCAAAGTTAACCTTTTGCTACTTTGATTTGATGTTTATTTATTCATTTTAAAAAGGAACAATACAAAACAGTTTCATTAGATACAAGAATACAAAAAT
>JARVGV010000713.1:7358313-7370615 GCA_031762435.1 Hypsolebias longignatus
CCCCCCCCCCCCCCCCCCCCCAGAACACAACGTCTGAATGTCTGTAGTAAAACTCACCCAAGTGCTGTCGGCTCTCAGCTTCTCAATGACGTTGGAAATGACGGCTTGTAACTCAGGTAAGGTTGCGTCGGAAAAATATCTCTGACCGGGGACAACGTAGCAAGACTCAACGTAGTCCAAAAATCTTCCGAATCCGACATCATCAACCAAAAAAAAAACTTCTGCACCACCGACATTTTGAATTCTTCCTCTCCGCCGTGAAATCACGTAGGCACATCCCATTGTGCTGTCGCTGCAGGCATCCTTGTCACTGGGTTGTCATACAAAAACAGCGTATTTTATATTGGTGTTATTTTGATGGAATGGCCGATGTCCGATATTGAACTTTAACGCTAATATCGGCCGATACCAGTACCATGTGGATATCGTGCATCCCTAGTTCATATCTACCTCTGCTGCAGTCATAGCAACACCCGAGAACATTACATGCCACTATCACAACTTAAAATATCAATAAAACTAATTTATAAATACATTTGTATATATATTTAAAAAAAAAAAAAAAAAGCTCAGACATGTCATCTGGACAGATTTTTTTTGGTTGAAACATTTCATCTTTCATCCAAAAGACTTCATCAGTCTGAGGCCATGCAACAAACTCAGTCCAATAGACAGCACCTTCTCAGAGTGGATAAACCAGTTTGATGGGGACATCCAGAACTAGCGTTTCACATGTAGCAGGAGGACCAACATTCTAACAGTCGATCGCCAATAACCTAACATCCATCCATCCCTTATCTTTTGCTTGTTCCGCAGTCAGGTCACAGGGGCAGCAGCTTGAGTAGTTAGGTCCAGACATCTCTTTCCACAGCCACCTCTTCCAGCTCTTCTGGGAGGACTTCAAGGTGTTCCCAAGCCAACGGAGAGACGTAGCCTCTCCAGTATGTCCTCAGTCTTCCCTGGGGTCTCCTACCAATTGGACATGCCCAAACCACCTTCCTAGGCAGGTGCCCATAAAGCATCCTTACCAGATGAACCACCTCAACTGGCTCCTTGATGTGGAGGAGCAGATGTTCTACTCCGAGTCCCTCCTAGATAACTGAACTTCTCACCCTATCTCTAAGGGAGAGTCAGAGAGTCCAGCGACCCTGCAGAGGAAACTAATTTCAACCAGCTGTGTCCACTATCTAATTTTTTCTGTCACTGCTGTAACCTAACAATCAATCATGTAGTGTCCTGATGGCTGCTTGCTATTCACAGAACTGGCCTGAAGCAAACCTAGTCAAAGCGGTTCAAAATATCCTGATGCATGATCCATCATCCAGGTAAATAAATCCAAAAAATGTGTAAAGGACCTGATCAATAAAGATTAAAGCTGTCCGGAAATATCTAGCAACCTATTTGGGGGCATGGTGCCCAATTTAACGCATGCTCGTTAGTAATTGTAAAAAAGTACATGGGTTATTTAACTTAGTTTAAGTTGTATACTCCATCGTAAGCCAAGATATCTCCTCTGATTGACAGCTGCGTGATGCAAATCACATTTTGTAGCTTCGCCCGCCTCTTCCCAACACGAAGCCTGGTCCAACCTTTTTTTTTATTTTTTTGTACTGTCTTTGGAAAATGTACATACCATGGTATTGTTTTTGTCCATCCATACATACTTACATCCACACATCTTTAAACTTGTTCTTTTCCAGGCAGTAACTTCTTCAAGATAATTTAATTAAATTGGATACGAATATGCATCATCAGTAGGCAAAGTGCTACATAGACTACAGCTTCTTATGGAGTACAAAACACATTTAACTCTTAAGTAGTGTCTCGCTGAGCTGCCGCTCTTGGAGGTTTGTTGGTGAGTCAAAGCTGTGGAAAAATGGGCAACTATTCAGATGAAATGTGAGTGTTTCTACGCAGTGAGTCTTGCTGGTGCACTGAGTGGTCACACTTTGAAAATCATAACCTTTGGCGCATGGCTTTCAAAACTCTTATTCTAGTCCCAGCATCTCCCACCATTTTGTGCCTGCCTCGCCAATCTGGTTATAGTTCTCCAGATTGGAACAAAAATAAATGGATCAAATCTTCAGATGCGTTTATCATCTGTGACTTTGTAAGACTTTATCTGGGCAGGATGTCTTTAAGCCTTGAAGTAGGGTTGTGGTTATGTTGATGGGTTTTCTCCTCTCTGAGATTTATCGTCTGTCATGTGTCTGATTATTCCTCTCCCTCGATGACTGGAGATGAGATGAAATGAGATGCAGGGAGGGACGAGGCATTAGAGTGAGTGCATGAGGGACTGAGCAGCTATTAAAGATGGATGCTGCAGAGATGATGGAGAGACAGGTGGTGCAGAAAAGGAGAAAGACGGAAGTGAACATGCCAGGGGAGGTAACGGATCGCAAGGAAGGAGAAAATAAGGCGATTTGTGTCTGTTTGGGTGGCCCAAGGTGCTCTCATTTAATCTGGATTAATGAGGAGGTTGACCTTTGCTCCTTTTCTTCTCTTGCTCTTTCCACTCCTTCGCACAGAAGGAATAGGTTTTCACCCAAACTTCACATCTTCATTTCTGATCTTAGTTGGGTCTTTTTTTCCTTCTTTCCCCCCTTTCAAGTTTTGGATTTGTCAGCATTAACGTGCTGACAGACAAGTTGGTGCTGTCTGTTGTTGGGACCACCTATGGGTCCTGTCCCCACTGCTCAGTTTGGGTGGTCAGGCCTCCCGGTCCACAGAAAATACAACCGTACACACATCAGGCACACAGTCCATGAATGTCCTCAGGGAAAGTCTTGTGAGGCACGAGGACAGAAACACACTCACAGCCTCGGTGTGTACTGCCTAATCTGTGGTGAGTGACTCATTCTAACTGGCGAGTCAACAGGTGCCGAGCCCGACCCAAGAGACTGGACAGAGGCGACGCCTGGATACGGTTACAGAACAAGGAGGAGGCTAAGCTCAAGCTTCTGTATAATAACTACAGTAGGAGCCATTGTTGTAGGGTGGGAAATCGGTGTCTGATCAGTTGTTTTTGTTGACAAACTGTCGTAGCAAGTCAAACTATTGTTCAAGGGGAATCGTCACCACCATATCCCGTAAGCTCAAGAGTCGGAGGACCGGCTCACTGGGATTAACCTGTTTAAATAAAGGTTGAATTAATGATTTGGACAGCTGAAAATGTCATAAAAAGGTTATGTGATAGGAAAGTAAGTCTCTTGGACACATTACATTCCCAAACAAAACACCCCTATCACTTTGTCTTTCACTTTGTACGTTTAAAAATCATGTTCGATAAGCAAAAGATTTTCAGCTGAAAGGTTTGTTGCATCTTAATTTGAGAGTAGAAGAAATCTTCATAATTTTGTCTTTTCCCAACGATAAATTAAATTTGTGCTGCATTAATTGCACCTCTATTCATAGGTATATCATTAAATCTACAGGAATATGGCAGTATTATACACCCGTCTAACTACTGTACAGCATTGTATAGCAATGGCTTGGACTTTGTTTCAACTTTGACCTTGATTTGTGACCTTGATCTTAAAACTAACGACTGTTTGCAACATTACGTTCTGTTGACTGTATTGTTCTGTTGGTACAGAACCACTTGCGAGTGAAAGGGGGTGGGTGCGACAGCAGTAACAAAAACATGTATTTAGCAATGAGTCACGTTATCGCTTGGATTTGAATCTGTATGTTTTGCATCCAATAAAACCAAAGATGTTGACAAATAAACTGGACAATATTCTGGCAGTTTAGTGATATTTCCACAGTTGTGGTTTTGACTGGTCTTGAAATAAAATCCAGAGTCCTCAATGTCCAAGATAGAGACAAGACCTAGACCAAATGCGGTCGAGTCCGAGATAAAACCAAGACCATCAAAAAGTGGTATTGAGACCGGTCTCAAGTACTACAACACTACACAGAACTTTGATGACGTTGTTGGGTCTTGGTGATATCTTTAGGCGTGTATTCGGAATGCGGTATTCTCCACATTATGCAGGATAAAGAGTAGTAGGTTCTTGATAGTTTTCATGATTAGTCACCGAGTTGGCAGCATACTTGGTGGTATTGGGGGGGATTCTACCCATAATGTGAGGTCGATGTTAAACCAGGACTGGCCTCATGTCTAGGCTACAACCTTGTGACAAGATTATGGAACCCACCACAGACAAAAGACCAAGAATGTCCTCATGGTACCAAACCACTTTCTACAACATGACTCCATATTGGAGTCTGGGTGCTGACCAGTACTTTCAAAATAGTCGGAACGAGTTTGGTTCAAACTTTTTCATCGCACAACTCTGGAAACATCACATAAGATGGAAAACATTTGGGTGTGAATGAAAGGCGAGAGCAGCCTTCCCTTTTCTTTACTCTTCCTCTGTATTTTCTCCCTCTCAGCCGTCACTCCAAAGCCCCCGTGTCGCCTTACCTCAGGGTTTAGCCCCCTAATCACCCGCAGCTAGTGGGAGGGAACCTGAGACTTCCAGCTGGCTGCCTTGTTACTGCACAACTCCGGGACACACACATTTCTCCACACACACACAAGCTCATATATGCTTACCCAGGAATTTTCTTTTATCTCTTGGCATCTCTCCATCCACGTCCCCCCAATAACACGATCCTGCCAAGGCCAAAGCCTCGCCACGTAAACTGAATAACAGAAGGAGGCTTTATCTTAAGGAAGGGTTGTCCTCCAAACCAGCTGAAACCAAAATTAAGATTTGCCACTCTCTGGACTTTAAAGCCTAAATCTGTATGTGGGGGCATGTTTGTCAAACAGTATTAAAAGTTTTTGACAGTTGCTACAGCTTTGGTTGCTTGTTCTTTTTCTTCCAGGAGGGATCCGTATGATTACCCCACCCACTCCAGACCTGTTCCCAGAGAACAAGGCCCCTACCCGAGCCACTACCAGGACCCTCCAGTTTCCAGTAACGCCAATCGTTTGCCGCTCCCTCAGTTGTCCAACCAGCCCCAGCAGGCGCCCAACAACCCACGCTACTATCCTTCAGCTAAACAGCATCGTGCGGCACTAAGGCAGGATGTTCCCCCATCTCCTACGACCGGTCACAGAGGGCAGCAGTACTACGACACAACCGGGGGAAGAAACTACCGGCAGGCCAGCCCTGGCCGTTACGTCAGCCCCGACAGGAATGCCAGGGAACGCTACCCTAGCCCCGATCGCTACCAGTATGGAGGCGAAAGACAGCCGAGACGGAAGAATGTCATGATAGACGCTGTGTAAAGTTGAGGCCCGCAGGGGTCCAGACGCCAAAAGTTTCGAGAAAATGTTTAAAAAGAGGTTTGTTTTTAGAAGAAAAGAAAAAAAAGACTAAAATGTACATAACTGTATGGGAGATGGTGCATTTTCCAGTATTGCCAATGTTTATAACGAGTCAAAGTTTATATTGTAGAAATGAAATAAAATGAAACTAAATCTGAGATGGATTATTTATGGCAGGAATGCCCAATCCTGGCCCTTGAAGGCCACCGTCCTGCATGGTTTAGAGGTTTCTCTGCTCCAACGTGTCTCGTTTGAATCAATGAGTGATTAACAGGCGTCAGCAGAACAAGGAGGTGATTCAACCATTGAATCAGGTGTGCTGAAGCAGAGAAACTGGTAAAACGTGAGATGATCCCTCTTGAGGACCAGGATTGGACATCCCTGATTTACGTAGACGTTTAGATTAAACTTGGTGCCAAATGTTTAAAATGAAGTCGATTCCAGCGTTACATTTTGTACTAACGGATCAAACTGAAGGAAACGGAACGGGATCGCCTTGACCAGTTCAGCTATTGCACAAGAGAAACAGGAAGTTGTCCAACAGGAACAGGAAGTAACCCCCCTTCTAGTGTCTTGTAGTCCTTGATGTTTTGTCTTTTGGACTTCCTTTACATCCTGTTTCACCCTGGTACTTCTCTCTTTTAGCCTTTGATTATGCGGCAGTGGCAAATCCATTTTTGTGTGTTCAAGATGAATTTATGACGTGGTTTTATAGTTTTAAATATATATATATATAAATGCATCAAAATCTTGGTCTGGCACTAAACGTACTATCGCATTTAAGTTATGTTACTTTTCTGTGCAATGATTAAAGAATGAAACATTTTCCCTTGGAACGTATCAAATGTTTTGAATAAATGTGATTTTGTTTTCTACAAATTCTTTGAAATAAATATTTTGAAATCATTCCGTTCGGTTCACTTAACGTCTGTTTTATTTCTGCGTGCGCATTTAGCGACAACCCCGTGAGTCATCACTTTAAAAAAAATTCATCCCGGTATTTGGTCTAATTTCTGCGAGCACAGTCTCCAGATAAATTTGCCCTGCCAGATGACTGATAAGAGTAGCCGGCGTTCCGATAATGACTGAATCATCTCCAACAATTAGGGGGTGCAGGAGAATCTCCACTAGAAAATGATTAACGCCCAATTTGCTCTGAGAAGTAAAGATGGCAGTGATTGGTGGAATTAGACGTGATATAATTGTGTGTGGAGGGCTTTTTCTATCAGTTAATGTTTAATTAGCAGCAGCAGCGAGCAGACGTATGCTGAGCTGTAAAGTCTCTGCTTTGCTTTGACCCTCTAGTCAGAGCAGGAAGAAAAAAAAGTGGCCTCCGACCCGCAGCAGCTGACAAATAATACGTCTCGTCTCTTTTTATGGCACTACGCTATTCATATTTTACTTTTGGAAACGGCCAAAATAGATAAAAGCTGGGTAAACAAGGGAAGGAAAAAGCTGCTGTCTGCTTGTCATCCTGACGACAAAAACCCAGGAAGTCATGCGCCGATGCCTTGAACCAGTCGAGCTCATGAACATGTCTACAGTTGAATTAAACGTTCTTCTTTTCTAAGTTCAGCAGAACATTTTAGCTCCTTTTCTACAGCAGATGGGTGCTATAAAATCCATATTAACATTATCTGGTTTTATCTTAATAGAGAGGAGATATATGCAGCAGCTGCACACCAGAGAAAACAATCCGGCAAATGTAAATTAGCTTTAATTACCTTCATCGTACCCAGCGGAGCAGCATATCACAATATTCGCAGGCAGTATTACATTACTATATGTTTTCATAAGTGAGGCTCATGAATAATTTAAAATAAGACAACAGAGTTATTTTCTTTGTATTAAGACTGTGGGTTGGTTTGTACCAGCTTAGCATACTGCGCCATGTTTTATTTAAAGTAGCAACAGATGCTCATGGGATGTGCCATCAGTGAAATATAACTTTACTTTCACCATCCCAGAAAGGAGAATAGTATTTTGGGTCTCAAATATTTAAATAAAATTCAATAAATTGATGAATAAAGGGGTTTTGCCACTACAAAGCAGTGGTTCCAAACCCTGGTCCTTGAGGAACACAGTCCTGCATGTTTTACTTGTTTCCCTGCTCCAACACACCTGATTTGAATCAGTTGGTGATTAACAGGTTTCTGCGGGACTTAGTAATAAAATCACTGAATCAGGTGCGTTAAAGCAGAGAAACTGAAACATGCAGGATGGTGTTCCTCAGGGTTGGAAACCACTGCTGTAAAGAATACAAATTCTGATGATATTGTTAAAAAGTAGTAGCAGTCTGCATTCCGTGGGTTAAGATAACCTTTTACTGGTTTTTATTTTATTGTTTTAGCTTAGCCTTTGTAGCTTTGTTCACTGTAGCCCACTTAGAAAGGGTTAAAAATGGCGGCACTTTAGGCCAATCAGAGCGCTCGGTCGCGTCACGTGACTCAGAAGAGTTTAAAAACACTTATCTGACTCAAGCTTCATCTGAAGGAGGTGAACTGCGATTTGGTGAGTCACAGTTGAAAAATAATGAAGTAATGTACTAAACCTTGTGAAATACTGCGTTAGTTTAAACAAGTAGCCTGAAGCTAACAATGCTAACTGCATTAGCATGAACTATTAGCTCACCATGCTAATGTTAGCTCATTGATAAGGGTACTGTGATGTGAAGCGTCCCTAAAGTGCTTTATTTCGTCATTGTTGTTAATTATAAACTTTTAATGTCATGTTTATTATATTAGTTTATTCATTATAATTTTCTAAGTAACTTGACTGTACGTTCAGTGACAAAGTCATAGCATGTGTCCAGAAATCTTTTATTTATTTTACTTGTTGAAGTGTTTTAAAACCAGGTCATATTTACAGTCATACTATTTTTATAAATTACTTATGACTTTATAAATAAAACTAGCAGTACCCACTGATATGTAGTGACAACTAAAGTTGATGTAAATAAATTAAATTGGCCAGAGACATGGCTTATCCAAGGCTGCCCCCTGCACTGCCTGCCTAAAAAGATTTTGGCCTTTTGGCATATTTTATGACCTCTGTCTAAAAAAACTTAGAAGAATTTCTAAATCTGTGGTCAAATATCTCAAAATCAATTGATAGCAATAATAAATATATAGTTTGAATAATAAGTTTTAATGACCCCATAACTAAAAATGTGTATATTATCTTTATTAAGATGTGAAATCTAATGAAAATAGGACTAAATGTGAAAATAAAAGGCCCATATGGACTTTGTCAAGCAGTTCTTAATTGCAGTTTTACCAAAATTAAGAAAAACAAAGCTCAACATCTAACGTAGCTATTTCCACTTTGTAAGGTTTTTGAAAACCATCCCTTCAGATCTTTACTTCCTTGGGTTCTTCAGCAGAGTGCCATCCTCTTTAAGGCCCATTTCTTCCCTCGTTCATGTTAAGCCAACACAACTTGGAGCACTTAAGCTGGCTCCTGTAGCTCTTTGCTGTACTTAAAGGAATAACTGCAGTAAACAGCCTCCTTCAAGTGCTTGTGGTCAGTTTGCTGCCAAAGATAATAAACAACAGCAACTTAATACCCGAGAATTAATTGCACTTTACGTCTATTAAACAAAAGCTTTGAAGTCGTCGTCAGCTGTGCTTGGCTGTGATGCCCGTCTCACTAAAACCACTCCACAGGTTAAAGAATTAGTTACAGTCTGAGGCTCGCCCCTTTGTTCATGGTCATCCAGAAGGAATTCTGTTACTTCCAGAGTGGATGCGGTCACGGCCGTTGATTCGCTGTTTTCATGCTTCATATCAGCGCTGAGGAAATATTCCCCTCACTTTTGATTTCACAGAAGACTCGACCCTTCCTTAAGGTCATTTATCTGCTCACTATGCCCAGCCTTCTTTTGTTATATTAGTTTTTTTATTATTACAGTATTATTATTATTGTTCTCGACGTTTGACATTTTTTGCCCCTGTCTGTGTTCATTTGTCCTTAGCGTTAGCAAAATATCTCTGGAAACCAATGGACAGGTTTTAATGACTCAGAAAGTAATCCTCGATGTACATTTACAACTGAACCTCATTCAAGATGGCTGCCACAGCTAATCAACCTTAGCCGACACAAAAATTGCTGCAGCTTAATCAGTTTCACCGATGTTGGGCTGAAAATAATTGGGTTAATACCAGGGAGTCATCAACATATAATCTGATAGCTATCAAATCCCCAAAGTCTATGCTCACTAATCGAAGTATAAAATCCAACAATGTCATCTGGACGGTTTCTTTTTTTTTTTTTTTTTTTTTTTTTTTTTTTTTTTTTTTTTTTTTTTTTGTGCCGAGACGTTTCGCCCTCCATCCAGAAGGCTTCATCAGTCTGAGGAAACACCAAAGAAAACTTATTCTCCCACAACATCTTACTCCAAAGTGGAAAAATAAAACAGTTACTGTATGTTGGTGCTAAGATGGCCTCTAGGACACGCCCTCTCCTCTGGTGCCTGCCCTCTCCCTCGTCGGCAGTCATGTCACACTGGTTCACAACACCAAAGTCTATGCTCAATAATCCATGCTATCTATCCATGCTATCAAATCACACACAAAATACAAAATGTCATTTGCAAGGTTCGTCCAAAATGGCGACAGCTTATTCCTCTCTCAGAATAGAATGCTTTTTAAAATTCTGGTGGCGAATGATATGCATTCCTTGAAGCGGTAGTCTTCAAAACATGTGGCGAGTGCCATTGTGGTGGGGCAGGGCATCATATTTGGTAACATGGAGCAAGGGCGACTAATGTTGCAATCCAAACGTATTTTAGAGATGCACAAAACAACAAATTTGTCTATTATTAGCAGTGTTTCCCCTATCATTATACAAGGAGGATGCCCCACCCCATCAACAGAACCAAGCGCCCCGCCTACCGAAGCGAACTGTCCACCACCCCACTTCATGCACTAAGCTAGTGTTGCATTACAGACGCACTAGTTAAAAAGCTACAGAGATAGCACTCCCTTTTGCCTCATGCTGAGCCGTTTCTTTAACCCCTGCCCACAGGTCAACAACTATCGGCACAAACGGCGTGCAACACAGACGTGTCTTCTTCTCCACCCACGTTGACAAAAAAAAATCACGAATGAGATGAGCGCCCTGCCAAGACAAGTGACTTAGAAGAAAGGCTGATTAGGATGACCCGACTGAGAATTATTGGATTTGGTACCTGGATGATTGAGCATGAACTTTGTTGACTCATTAGGATAGCTGAACTGAGTCAGTTTGCTGTCTTTTTAAATCAGATACAAGGCAGACACGTCCGTCACACATTTATTGTTTTGCTCCAAGTCAATCCAGCTGAGTTCTCCATGGCCCAATGCTTCACTGCAGGGCAGGCGTTGAGCCAAAAAAGGTTGGGGCGCTGCAGCAGAGTGCACATCCTGTTTGAGTGTTGTGGTGCAACTCACTGTTTTTACTGCTTCTCTTCTTGGAGCCAAACACAAACAGTTGTATATTTGTTTGTCCAAGGTCAAATCAAATGTTTTATTTATGTTTTGGCCAGAACAATTAATTGAATTTGCAATAATATTGCGATATGATAAAACAAGCAACATTTGCAAAAATATCACGATATGACAAAACAAGCAACATTTGCAATAATATTGCGATATGACAAAACAAGCAACATTTGCAATAATATTGCAATATGACAAAACAAGCAACATTTGCAATAATATTGCAATATGATTAAAACAAGCAACATTTGCAATAATGCTGGTGTTTTAGCCTTTAAAAAAGCCTCACTCCCAAATCTGTTTCATTGAATTGAGAAAGCTCCTCGGATGAGGATCGAAACGTTTTCATGCAACAAATAAAGTCCAGTTGATTCTGTATTGAACCTTTTTTGACTAAATAAACTATATCTAATACTATGTCCTGGCTGGGGCACAGTGTGAAAGTTGGAAAAAAAAATACTTTCAACATGAACAGCAACATAAAATGATATAATGATACTATGCATGAGGAGGTCAACAAAAGCAGTGAGTTGTCTGTGGACACTGCCAGAAAGTTCCGTAGTCCTGATAAGATGGTACAGTGCCTATCAGCGGCTCAGTTTTAAAAAGGCCCACAGATGTCCTCGGGAGAGTGGGATAGGAGGAGGGGAGGAGCAGCGGAGCATCATTATTTGCATAACTTCTGGGAGAAATTTTAGATAACTGGCCAATTCAAGGCCAAGTGGGGTAGCCAGATTTGATAACAATTGTTTTGGGACAGGCTGACTCTGCTTAATTTTTTTTGTGTCTGCCTTCAAAAGTTCTGCTGGTGCTTCTCATTGGGGAATCCAAACAGCCACATTTTGTGGTCATTCCGCTGGGCCGTGCTTGTAGCCTTCCTCAAGGTCGAATAGGAATGAATAAGGTTCTGCTTCTTTGTCATTTTGTAATCAGGAAAACTTGTTTGTGAGTCATCATGGACAAAGGTCTCTGGAAAGCTTCTGCCGCTGGCAGCATCAGGAGTTAAGAGTGCCTCAGAACCTTGGGCCCAACCAGATCACTGGTGGGAGATTTGACCTTCCTTCATCAGATACTGCTGTGCTGGTCACTAGGTAAGAAGTTTGTACTTCCTCGGGTATATCAAGGTTCCATGTGACATTATTGTCATTCGCATCACATGTGGTACATGAGGCGGAACGAAATTGTGTACTCAAGGTCCCAGTTATACCAAAAAATGGCAAAAATATAAACTGTAAAAAGTAAACTGTATACAAGGAACTAAGATATATACGCTAAACAATAATAATATACAGTAATATACGGTAATACTGTTGTTACGTCCACCATGACATGGGACACAAATATGGAGGTTCAAACATTCAATTTCTTAAAAAGGCTGCTGCTTCCTGAAAAAAAAAAAGATTATTATGAACCCCCAATTCCCATGTCCACCCAAGAAACACAAAAAACAAAGTATTAACTTAAAGCGTGTGTGACATGATTTATGAACTTTGCAGAAAGTGGCACAACATAAATATATTTTATCATTCAACTATGTTCGTTTT